>CM037867.1:35472478-36072478 GCA_021292105.1 Anadara kagoshimensis | reverse complement strand
AGTGAAACAGTATGTAATATACCTGTGGTGCTAAAACCGGGGTTGTCTTTGCGTTAGTCTTGAAACTCCAGTCCTCTCACTGCTTCGGGTTCGATTGTCCAAAAAGTGAAAAAGAAATTTTTCTAGATGTAAACCTCTAGTATAATGGATCGAGAGGCACGATCAACGATTAGATTTATCCTAAAACAGTAATGCATGTGCTACTTTTGAGTGCGTTATTTCATAACGATTTAAGAATACCACCTGGCAGTAATGACTGTATCGCCGCGACTAGAAAAAACATTGCTGGTTTGACGTAAAATAACACTGAAGCTACAAATCAAGCCTCAGATAGCTTATGATGTGAACAATAGCGAACTGATCCCTCAAGGTTTGCTTCATATTTAGACTTTTTCGACAAATGTGATGACTTTACTTTTTCTATTATCAACTTTTTTTTTCTTTTTTAATGCAGGGGTAACCCTGTTATTGCTGATAATTTTAGATCTGTTTATATTATATTTCGTGGATATGGTAAAATGAGTGGCTTTCAAGCCAAGTTTCCAATGCTTTAACCACAAAGATATTTCTCGCATAGCGATTGGTTAACTTGCCGGGGTACATAGAACGATGTTCGGAAATCTGCCGGGGTACGTGGACGCACGCGACAGTTAGCGGTAAAAGGGAAGTAACTCGTACATCTCTGACGTCTAGTTACGGTAAACAAACATGGCGACAACGTACGCAAGTCACGCAAAATACGAAATGGAAGTTAAAAAGACCCAACTGGTAACGCTTTGAAGGGCGACAAAAACGTTATACAGGTCTTTGGCAGGTTACACGGCCCCATGTATCCCGTCAAAGATTTATGTATTCTGAGCCACAGGCGAAGGGTACATTCATCTTTGACGGGGTACATGGGACCGTGTAACCTGCCAAAGACCTGTATAATTATAATGTTTGACATTGAGCTTACGAAACAGAGTCGAGGCACCGCTACCGATTGACCTTGATATAGATAAAAATAGACGTCAGATACAGGAAGCTCAGCTTTCATTTATTTCACTGTTTGAATCTGTTAATTATCTTTATAATTTATATTATAACTGTTTTATATAATTTGTCAATTTAAATATATCTATATACCTTTATGTCGACAGGTGGTTTTATAACTCCAAAGTTCTTTGAATTCTTTGGTTGTAATTGCAACAATAATTGATCATTCAAATTAAAAAATCGACAATCATGATATTGTTATGATAGCAAAAGCATTTAAATTTTTCGTGGTATATAATGCATTGATATTTTGTCTCATTAACCCTCTCTGTTCCTCCTACAGGTACAAATGTACCGGCAAGTGACAAATGCACTGGTAAGCATAGCCTATGTGTTATGGAAAAAATACAATAATTTCGATATTTTGAAACGATTTTCTCATTTGAATGGGGAATTGTATTCCGAAACGGCCGTCTGGTGCTGTAAATATAAAACTGGTATAAAATGTAATTGAAGCGGCATAACTTTAAGAACATAGTGATACATTTTTAAATTACACAATATTCTTAAATTTGGAATAAAAATCAGACCGCGATTTTTTTTTCAATTTTCATAAAACGGTCACAATTTAACATGGATTTGTATTACAGTCTATCGCTTGACATATCATATCCTTATCTCCAATATCGCAAATTCTAACCTGTTAAAATTATAAGCCTCTCATGACAAGTGAAAAAAATCACTGTTGATTGTTAACTGTTGTTTAATTTATTTTTTAATAGTTTCTGCTGGTGGCTAGTGCCCCGAGGATATCACAAACACAGTAGGCAATAATTTCGTATTATTGTCAGAAATATACTATAATTGTCTAAATTTCCTGCAAGTTAAAATTTGAAATTTCTCAAACACTAAGGTGCAAAGTATTTCCTTAACATAATTTGGTAAAATATATTTTGGTCCTTTGGGTAGCTTTTCAACATCTTCAAAATAATTTTGGTCCAAGCACTACTGATGAGGAATTGTATTCCGAAACGGTCGTTTAGTGCTGTATAAAACTGGTATAATATGTAATTCTGTACAGAACAAACGTTGATTATCCAGGCAGATACAACGAAATGAGCTGAAATGTCTGGGACTAGCTCCTGTGAAAGAGTATTGTAGGGATAAAATGTGTTCTGTAACTGAACAAGATAATTAACAAGCAGATTCAGTGAATTAAGATCCTCCGCCAGTAGATATATTTCAACAAAGGGTAAAAATCTTCCATGAAAATGAGCAAAAGCGTATTGGCTATGATATGCGCATCTCTATTTAATGTTGATGCTTTTTTTAAATGGTGCAGTATTACAATATTATTTTCTGAAAAAGAAATGTCGGCAAAGACGAGCAGACAAAAGGGTAGAACTTCTTTCTTCGAAAAATGGGGTCAAATATGAAAGGGCTTAAGAAAATGATGAAATCGTCGGCAATAAAATTTGCGGCAAGATTAATAATAATGTAGTCAATTTCTATTACATTGTAATATAGAAATTGATATTTTCACGGATCGTTATTCACTTATTCTAATTCCCTTTAATGTATTAATATTCTATATTGGGTAATCAAAAACAAACAAATCCATGTCCGAATAACAGTCGAGAAGCAAAGTAAACACTGACAAGTTAGGATGGACACGTGAACTTCCATCAAGGAAGTGAGACCGGGTGCTCAGAAAGGGTAAGCACCTCCTGTTTAGCCAACTACATCCGGCACCTGTGTAATCAAAATTGTGTGAAAGGAACATGGAACTATCGGATGTCAAATATAATCAGGGCAATCCTAGACACAGAGACATCAAACTTATCAACAATAATGTGATGACGGCCATAAAACTTTTAGAGACCATTGATAAGCCTAGGCTTGCAATATTAACGAGTCAACAATTTATTTGCAAGCAGCTTGATAAAAGTATATGCAACCTAAATGAAATATATGACTCAGAAGTACGTGTGAATAAGATATGGAGGTAAATTTTATGTCTTACGTACATATGGTACACATTTTGGTCAAATGTACACACGAGTGTGCGTAATGGACCGATATAGGGTGTAATATATATTCTAATATATCACGAGACAAATAATGTGTCCCATATTTGTTTATTAATGCAAATTCACGTAGCTTTTTGTTAATTGATCTTTAAATTAGGTGAACATGTTTTTTGTTGTGATGCAAAACCTAAGTTTTCACTTACTTCCAACTTATAAATATTCTAACTTCTAAGCCCGTCTAAAGGAAATTTGAAAATCAGTTGTCGCATTATGGTCCCATTTTTTTGAATTTTCTTTATTATAGTATATTTGATTTATGTTTATGTTTGGTTACTTGGGCTTTTGTTAAGCTAATGGTTTTTCAGTTCTAATTTTTCTTTTTTCTTGACGTGTGGATTAAAAGATTGCTTCAAAAAGTCAGGAAAATTAAAATAGGCAAATTTCATTCTAAAAAACCCGTAAGAAGTTTTAAACAGCTAAAAGGCTTTAATGAAAATGAAAAATACCGATCCGTTTCCAAACCATATTCAGTGCAAATAAAGGGGGTTATCCAGGTATCCAGGCACAAAAGATATTTTACTAAACAGGGTTATGCAGGTATCTAGGCACAAAATATATCTTCCTAAACAAATGATATTTACTTAAACATTATAATATGAACACACGCATTGGTATTATCAGTTTGTGATTATATTCGTTTGTACAAATGTACAAATTCCATTTTTATATAAATTTATAAGGTAAGCAATGTGGGACATGAATAATACATCAGGTAAGATTTCTTATAAATTCAGAAAATACTAAACGGTGAGCGGTTAGCGTAATTCTAGTAAGATGAAAGTTGCTTAAATTGAACTGTAAGAAATTTATTAATTTTTGAAAACGTTGGTTTATAGGTTCAGCTTTCAATCATGATGCCTATTAAAATTCACATTGGTAACGGGTCTTCCAGAGTGTTGTGGTTCAATTTTCAAATATATCAAAAGGGTGGAATTTTAGAAAGTTTAGATATTATTGAATCATTTGTAGAATAATTGGAATTTTAGAGCGATTTGCCTTCGTATTTAACTCCTATGATTTTGTTTATAGAGCTCCCAGCGGAAATGTTTTCACTCATACTTGCAACGAACATAGCTTTTATTTTAGCTATTTACGGCAAAATGGCGAATAAATTTCTGACGAATTTCTGTATAGCCCCTTTAGAAATTGTTTAACGTTGCCTACAAAATTTGTCAGCTATACGCGACAAGATTTTTTTAATCTTTAAGGATAATAAAGTAAGAATATATTTCTGTATGCCTAAGATGTGCCAGTGTTGTATATAGTCTGCCTTGTACCAGTGTGCAGTATGTTTACGTAGATTCTATAGAAAGAGTGGTGGTCACTGCTCTACCATGTGATAAATATCTCTTAACATTTGTTCGGAATGTTTTTGAAAAAGTTTGCGCCGCCAGTTTCCACACTAATGTCGTTTTACGTGAAGCCGTAATCTTATGCGATATCTATTTTAATCAAAACCAAACATACTAATCCATGTACGAATCACAATGCAGCAGCAAAATAAAAACTTTGGAACTGACAAGATGGGTTAAACACGTTAACTGTCACCAGGGGATAAGTCTCGGTGCTCCTGAAGGGTAAGCTAGCTACACCCGCCACGTGCGAAATAAAATTGAGAATAAACGGAACAGGGAACTACGGGGCGTCAAGTGTATCCAAAGCAACAATACTCTGATACTAGTACTGTAAATACATGTTCCGCACAAACAAAGAGGGTGTCATTTTGTACAGTGGCGAACTGCATAGTAATAAACAAACCGATGAGGTTAATGTTGCATTTACATACCATTACATGCTTATGAACAAGAATGTAATTTATCACGATTTTAAACAAATGACCATGGAAGCTTTTCCTTATACAAACACTTGAATGCATTACGCGTCACAATCACTATTTGACTTTAGTTCAATTTTCTCCTCCGAACTGTGTATATTTTCATTATTGTTCCTATACTGTTTTCATATTTGGACAATTTCCTCAAACGGGGGTACAAATATCGCAAAGCAGGCACCACATATAACCCAGACTTGGAAAAAAAATATCCAATTAGAAAATTTGTCGAACGTTAAAACTCCGAAACTTAGCATAACTCCTGGAAGCAACACAAGGAATATGGACAAGCCAATAGCGCCACCTATATAAGCTATATATTTTGATCTACGAAATATTTTACTTATATGATCAACCGTTATGAAATTCCCGACTTTAATTACGGCAAGCTCTTCCTTATACACACGCTTGAAAGCATTACGCGTCACAATCACTATTTAACTTTAGTTCAATTTTTTCCTCCGATCTATGTATATTTTCCTTATTTTTCCTATACTGTTTCGATATTTGAACAATTTCCTCAAATGGGGGTACAAATATCGCAAAGCAGGCACCACATATAACCCAAATTTGGAAAAATAATATCCAATTAGAAAATTGATCGAACGTTAAAACTCCGAAACTTAGCATAACTCCTGGAAGCAACACAAGAAATATGGACAGGCCAATAGCGCCACCTATATACGCTATATATTTTGATTTCCGGAATATTTTACTCATATGATACGCCGTGATGGAATTCCCGACTTTTATTTCGGCAAGCTCTTCCTTATACAAGCGTTTCCACGGATTAAGAGGATTATCTATAGAAAACGTCTTGTTCCATTCCTTTTCGGTATCAAACTGGTCCATAACTGTGGTGGTTTTGATTGAAACGATTACACAGATGGTAGAACTCACAAGTATAGCTGTCACACTTCCGGCCAGTAAACTGAAGTCCTGAGATGTGTTTACTATGAAGTTGTTCAGTCCTTCTGGGTACACTTTATGAGCGATGACTAACATAGCCACAATAGCAGCGACCAATCCGGACAAGCTCCCTTAAAAAGAAAGAAAAAATCAAAAACATTTATACAATTCCATTTCCAAGTTACAGTTACAAAGCCAAATAAAACAAAATAAATTTGTCAAATCAAGTAACACACGTAAACTTAAGCTTTCAACAGAGAAGTGAGGCCATGTGCTCTTGAAGGGTAAGGACGTCCTGTTTAGCTAGCTACATTCGCACGTGTGTAATCAATATTACATGAATATAATTGTTCTACTGTCTCTAAACATACCAATTCAAGTCTAAACGACAAAAAAATGTATGTTTTACATAATTATACAATTCAAATAAAGAACCTTGGCATCTTTTACTCGAGTTTAGTCGTTATTAAATACTATATTCATCAAATTAAAATTATTTAAATATACAAAGTATGATCTAATGACCTTTTATATATATTTTACAGCAAATGCTATGCGTTTCTTATTCAAATGACAATTATTATTATAAAATTATTTTTTTCATGCACTTTCATTGCGCTCAAGTTCGTCACGTGATCAAATTAAACAATGTAATGACCTGGCACGTACAAGAAAAGTTGATTGAAAAATGTTATTGACCAGAGATTGCTTATTTCCCTTGGATTCAATTTTGATTAGGTAAGATCTGAATAGAATCTACTTTATTTATTCGGGTTAATGGTGCTTCCAAAATAGGAGGGAGATTTGGAAGGACAACACATCGTAACAACAAATGGCAGCAGACGGACAGGGAAAGTTTGCGTCATTGTGGAAGAAAAATACGCGGTAGCTTAGTTGGTAGGGTGCTCGCTCCGTAAGTGGGAGGTCGTGGGTTCGAACCCCGACCGGGTCTGACTCAAGACTTGACAGTGGGTAGTGACTGATCTTTCGCCAAGCACTCGGCATCATCAGCGGAATGCATACGCAAAACTTCTGCACCTTCGTTTAAAACTGGCGATGTCTCGATATATGTGAAATATTCTTGTCTGGGACGTTAAATGCCATTACTCAACTCAACTCAAAAGACTTTGCACAATTGTCGAAACATTACAATAAATTACAACATTTTTTTTTAAAGTGAAGTGATATTATATGGATCGGTATGTTGAATAGTTTAATTTCCTATGTTATAAAGCATTTTAATAGCTGAAATCAAGTACATGTAGTTTTGCCAATTTTATAATAAAACAAATATAGCACCAATTTGAGGTCAATATAATGTTTTATTGACCACTGGATAGCAATACTGACCTCAGGCTATAATTGTATATTATTTTTAGCTTGTACACTTAACCTCTATTGAGAGAATAATATTGTCGATTTGGGGTTTCTTGTATCAAGAAATATCCTTTTGATAAACTGAAAACTTTGTTTCAAGCTGTACCTAGTAATGTACCTTGAATTAAATGTCTCATCTTAGTAACATGACAATCAACTAAGTGCTTTGTAAAACACTGAAAGCAAATATCAATATTTTATATGTTTAATACTTGGTCTGAAAACAGATATCTGATATATATAAGTATTAGGAAAAAACAATATGACGAAATGTTGTTCTCCAGGAAGATCCAGAATGACACAAGTAACTTTAAATGAAAAAGATATTCAATGAAATAAATAACAAACATACCCATCCATGCCCAAATCATATTTACAAAGTAAACAGTAAAATCTTTGAAACCAACAATTTAGGTTAAAACACGCAAACTCCCACCAGGGAATTTAGTCCGCTTTTTCCGGGAGGGTAAGCAAGTGTTGTTTAGCTAGCTACACCCGCACCGCTTGTAATAACAAGAGGCCCATGGGCCTTAACGCTCACCTGTGACTTTTGAACCCATGATCTTCATTCAAATATTAAAATGATAATTAGACCAATATTCTAATATACATCCCCATACAAAAAGTTTATAGTTTTGGAGATAAATAATCATCTCAGTACTTGTTTGTATCTGTGATCTTGACATTTGAACCCATGCCCTTCATTCAGATATCAAAATGACCACTGTGCCAGTACAACAATATTCTAATATACATGCCTATACAAAATGTTAATAGTTTTTAAGATAATTAACCATTTAGGTATTCATTCGCATCTGTGACCTTGACCTTTGAACCCATGACCTTCATTCATATATCAAAATGGTTGTTAGGCTAATACCTACAATATTCAAATATACATGCATATATAAAAAGTTAACAGTTTTCAATATAATTGACCATTCAGGTATTCATTCACATCTGTGACCTTGACCTTTGAACCCATGACCTTTATTTATATATCAAAATGACCATTGGGCCATTACCTACAATATTTTAATATAAATGTTTATACAAAAAGTTCATAGTTTTGCAGATAATTAACTATTTTGGTAAACTTGTACATCTGTGACCTTGACCTTTGAACCCATAACCTTAATCGATATATCAAAATGATCGTCATGTCAATACCTACAATTTACCAAAAATCCTACGTCATTATCACCAGAAATGTTTAAAAATAGCATTTTTTATCAAAGGTTAAAAACTGGGACATGACTTTGACCTTTGACCTTGACATCAATAGGAAGAAAATCGCAAGACAAGATCAACAGTGAAAAACATAATTTTACGCAAAAAACGCGTAACCTATTTTTCGTCCAATTTTCATGAAAACATAATTTTAATCTATCTAGGTATCCTAAATCCAAAAATCTAATCGAAATTTGCCTGCACCTTTTGGTTTCAGAGAAGAAGATTTTTTTGTCTTTTGGCTATTTATAGTAACGGCAGCCATATTGTTGGGCGTGGTCAAACCCCGAACACAATTTTAAAAGTCTGTTACCCAGACATAATAATCACCAAGTTTCATCAAATTTGGCTCAGTAGTTTTGGAGGAGAAGATTAAAATGTAAAGTTTACGCACGACACACGACGGACGACGGACGGTGATAGATAGCAATAGCTCATCTGAGCCTTTCGGATCAGGTGAGCTAAAAATTCAAAGTGAAAAGAACATAGAACCTCAAATATATCCAGAGTAAACCTTGACTCAGAGAAATTATGGTTTTAATTACCTGCAATGATTCCAGACGAGGTTGCTTTCGACCACGTGATGGTCATCATTAAAGGTACCAAGAAGGGTGCTAGAAAAACTTGCATGGTAAACATTGCCCAGTTAAGGTTGATTTTTGTAGATAAAATAGCCAAACCAAATGGGATTATCCCTATTGTGACCATGGCGATACACCAACTTTTATATCTCATCAACAAATCTTCGTAACGACGTAACATGCCATGTAACTTGCATATATAATCAATCTCAAATGTCTTCCCGGAGGTCCGTAATTTAACATCTGTTACGCAATCATTACAGCCATCAACTGAAGGACATTGACACAAGTGCTTAGATTCCTTTGTTGAAACTTTCTCTTGGCCGCAAAGTTGACAGCACGTTTGCGTCTTCGTTTTTCTGTATAAAAATTGTTTTACATTAGGATTGGTCCACAAGTTTGGTTTAAATGCAATAAAAAATATCGACGTTTGTTAGAGATCATAAAAGGTTATTTTTTTAATTGTTTTCTAAATTATATATACCCCAGGGTATCAATAGGTTATAAAACACAGAAAAAACCAGGCTAATTTCTAATTTAAAAATATTATTCAGCTAATGTTGAAGCTTATATAATAAGAAAGGACTGTTTTATCAATACGTATTCTTAATTTTTCATTGAAATGAATTGAAAATCTGGCCATAAAATTGTATGTTAATTGGATATGCAGTATTCTAACATGGCCTGCGTTTTCCTTCATATGAAACATAAAGAAGCCACCCGTGGTATAACAAACGATATACCCATCGCTGTTCCGTTTTAATGACGTACGCCCTTGTCTATCTTATGACGCCATGCTATGTGTCGCCAACAATGGTTGTGACGTAATTTTCATTCATAAAATCATTTTTTTTTCAATGGAGATAATCTTAACAGCCGAATTGTTTCAATAGACCTTTTTGCAAATAAATAGTAAAATGTACTTTCGAAGGAATTCACAATGTTTGATTCATTCCTTTTTATCTAAGTCATGTTAGAATTGAAATGATCAACATTTACCGGTAGTGTATCGTCGAATAATTCACAGGCCGTCGTTAACATGCGGCGTAAACTCCGGCCTGTGTATTATTCGACGATATACCACCGGTAAATGTTGATTATTTTTTAAGTAACAAAAGTCCAATATCAAAACAAATGCATTGACCTTACCTGAAAGGGTTAATGTATATCTTGTAAATATCATATACAATAATAGAAGATATAGCCATGACCTCTCCTGACCCAGTGGACATCAGAGCCATTGTTAGCATTGTAATAACCAGGAAACTACCAGCTTGACCCATAACAGTAGTCATAACAAAAGGCATTATAAAACCTGAAATGATACGTTAGGTTTATTTAATCTTATTACTTGTTCAACTGCGAAACGCATCTAGCTGCTAGAAAAGTAGCATGGGTGGTCCACCTGCGAAACACTTGAACTGGTAACACTAGAACATCCAACGTTATCAATATTTAGTATTCGATTTAAATATGTTGGATTATGATTTATTTCCCTTTCCATATTAAATGGTTCCAATAATAGACATTTTGTGTTTGGAAGAAAATACTTATTACATAATAAAGTAAAAAAAATCATATTGAAATAAAATAAATCACTTTTACTCAATTCGTGTTCATTATTGTATCTTTAATTTTTTTAGAAACTATTTTTAAATGTCGTCGCTGAAAAAATATGGAAATCGTGCTGTTATTGCGAGCACATGAACATTTAAGCCACTTAATCTATTTTATATAGTAAAAGTCGCAAAGGATAGGATGCAATATGTCTTATTTAGTGATATCGCCACTAAATATTGCTTTTTATATTACTGATACTCGACATGACAAACCAACGAACTTTAATAGAGCGGCATTAAAAATTCCGACTTTAATTTGTAAAAGGTTGCTACTTTTGCTAATTTTGATTGCGATTTGAGCACGGAAAGGTATGTCTGTTTTTTAATATAATTTTACCTGAATCAATGTCTTCTGGTGTTAGTATATTCGTTCCATTTTCATAACTAATGACGAGATAAGTCATCGTTGACGCTAAAGACAGAGAAGTCGGAATGGCGAACCACAAACAAGACGCGATTAAAAATCCCCAAACTCCTTGAGCAGGTTTGGCAGCAATTCTACTCTGCCAGTTAGCTTGATCACAATACAATATTGAAGTTGTTAGGAAGAAGTAAGCAATTCCAATGACAATGGCTGAACTTGACCTATAAGTAAGCATTGACTGTTCGTAATTTCCTTCTGGTGCTGTGATGCAGGTCATTGCCTCATACATCGATTCTAAATTTATATGTCCGTTTGTTTCTTCAGAGTAATAAATATTTCCAAGAAAAATTATTAGCCCGATAAATATCAGCGATGTATTGATATAGGATATATAAAATGTTGTCCCTAATCCGCCTACAAAACTGTACGACCCAAACATCACAGCGAGAACCACCACTATATACTCATCAGATATATCCTTGATTAAAACATTGAAAGCTGCTTTTCCCGCCAAAATAAGGGCAGTCGATACCGTTATGTTTGCTAGCAATGCCATGAAAACAAACACAATGTGTGCTGGCTTTCCAAACCGATGGTAAACTATCTGTAGAATATATTTAAATAAATGAATAAATAAATGAATAAATCAGAATAATAATTAAAACTGGGGTTTCCGCTATAACACTGATTTTCAAAGAAAATGGACAATTTTTACTGAACCTGTTTGGGTTTTGGATAACAATTCTTCGTTACTTTTGCTCGGACCAGAACTTTAGAAAAATATTTTTTTTTCCAAAAACGATGTTAAGGTAGCTAATCAGCAGGTGCTTACCCTTTCAGAGCACCAGGAATTACTTCCCTATCGGAGGTTCATGTGTAAGTTCCAATGTTATTACTTTGCTTTGTGATTGTAATTTGGACATTTAATAGTATCTTAAGTTTGTTTTTTATATATGAATAAAAAAACACTTTTTTGTTAATGGAAGATAAACATTTAAAATTATAATAGTTCAATTTTCTTGAAACAATTATATTTTATGAAATTCTTATTTTTTACTATTACCAAACTACTGTTACCTGAAGAAAGGTCTTGGCACCTGGAGCTCTGGTCTTTAAGTGTACTGATATCAGTGGAAACAGAAGGACATTTGTTGAAACAGCTAATGTGTACCACAGGGAACCACCAAGTCCATACTATCATTAAAATAAAAATTGAGTTATTTTATGTAAAAATTAAGTTTTTTTAAACTAAAATCAATATTTGCTCTTTTGATTTTTCACTAATTGTTAGCTTATGGTTAAACAACCGACAAGTAATACTGTTTTTCACATATAGTTTACCCATTAAACTTGAAAGGCAGTTTCTCAAATTTTATGTGGCGAGAAGATGACCTCGATACCGAACAAAGACGGCAAACTGTTTTGTATACGTTTTATATGTGATCTTGACTGATCAATCGTGTTTGTTTGTATTTTTTCAAATGTTTTGATAAAATGTATCCAAGAGTAATTTATTTAGAAAAAGGACGAAAACAAAGTGTTTGAAAATCTGAACCAATCTATCTTTTATAAGAAATGTTTATCTAGTCAGTAATGTTTATTGATTAATTGAATTACATTTTGGGTCCAGTTAGGAGGTCATGAGTTAAAATGAAGTGCGCAAAGAAAAATATGTACGGAGTGTTCTTTAGCTTGCCAGGCTTACCCTGTCACAAGATACGGCCTTAAAGTTACATTTGTATCTTCATAAGGAACTCGTGACTTTTTTTTATAAATGCCGAATGCTCGGCGAGAGAACAAAATTTAGGCTCATAATAGAGTTTTTTCCCTATTCTATAGAAACTATTTTATTGACAACTTTAATTGGCTGTAAAACTACAAGTCACGCCTGTAACACAAAAAACTTACCGACCTAGTTGTAATAGAGTTGCAGGCCATAGGTATTGTAAAGACGTCATAAGGTTGAGACACTAGTAGCATACAGATATTTGCATTGCTGGTTGTCGTTGAGCTCTGTAAGATATCTACAGGCCATAAAAGTCGAAATCACGTTGGGTACAGTAGCCTCTTCAAGTACATGTACCTAGCCAGTTGCAGAAGATATGAAAGTACAACATTTTTTTGTGAAGCCATCTGGGTGTAAATAAATAAGAGACTTACCTTGCTGGTTGTCGTAGAGCTCTGTAAGAGATCTGCAGGCCATAAACATTGTGAAGCCACAGTAACGACAGTCAGACTAAGTGAAACCTTTCCACCAGCATCAAATGATGTGTCCAGATTATGTGAGTCGTGGAATATGTATTTTCGTACAGCATTATATATAAACGCTAGGATCAGCGAAAATCCGACAAATCCGAGAACCATTACAAGTGAAGCTTGATACTTCTCTATTGTAGGGAATATACTGAAACAAAAATTTAATAAGATTCAAATTAAGTACATGTTTGAATAATTCGTCAATTATTCAAATACGCAAACATCAATTACTTCGCATAAATGTAATATGATGTACATGTATATAACCTTATTAGGTATACCGATTTCCTCCAAACCAAATATGGACAGACTAGATCAACTCTGTGTTGAGGAAAATATCAATGTTTTCGAAGTTGTTCAAAAATTACATATTGTAATTCGAAAGTTTTTTGTCAGTAACTCTCTCTCTCTTTCTCTCCCTCTCTCTCTCTCTCAATACAAAATTCAATATTAAATTTTTCAACTTTTTTCCTTATCTTTAAGCAAACTCTGTGGAGACAAGTTTATATTTTGATCTTGTTTCCGAGAATCCTTTCTACACTGTATATGCATGTTCTTATTTCATTGTATTCTTTTTGTGGATACAATATATTAATACCTGATTTACTGTAAAACATTCACACATATTACATCGTAAACTACGATTTTAAGAACCAACTCGCAATGTATTTACTAATAAAACTAAGTTTTAATGGTACACTATCTCATTTATTTATAATTCATAATATTTTTTTCTCTCCCCACATATATATATTCATCGGTCAAAAATTGTAACTTCAGATATGGAGACGGGTTAATATAAGCACTTGGCTTGTTCCCGAATCCTATTTTCTATATTTGTATATGTTATTTATTTTACTTATGTATTTATGAATTAAATAAAATATTGTTTAACCCTTTGTTGACCAGGCATTTTTAGCACATTTTCTGCACCCAACACGTACATTTTACAATACATATCACTGTGTCGTAATGTATTAGTATAAGTATATAACCTAGGTATCAACTTGTAGGGGAGACCCAGTACTTTAATTCGCATACCAATAAATATGTAACAGAGTGACCTTGATCACGTGACCCAAGGTCAAATTTGACATTTAAGATCATTTTTTAACATTTTTAAAGCAAATTTTCATATTTTCCCTCTCTTTCTGGAAAGACCTTTTGGTATATTATTGAAAAACCAATATAGTCTGGTAGCCACAAGTAATGTTGTTAATATCAGGTAAAGTTGGATTTAATTTACCATTCTATTTATAGAACAAAGGGGAATAACTCTACACCACTAACATCTGATTTTCAACAAAAAATGTCTGATTTAACTATTTTGTGGTGAAATTTTCAAAAGTTAGTTTGTCTACTTAGGCATACCTTAGGTATTACAATTGGCCAATGTGTTTGGTCATATTTTAAAGGATTAACTATTCTAATTATAGAAAATATGATCACGTGACCTGGGGTCAAAGGTCAACAAAAATCATGATGTTAAGAGAAATTGGTATTGTTGGTAACATTATTTGCGTTTTGTCATCGATGTTTACAAAAAAGTCAAGTAACTACATGTTCTTAGACATGTTTAGTCATCCTTAAAATATTATCTTTGGCGGTTTGAAAATCATGCAATATCCATGGCAACCAGAACAAAGGTCATGTGAACTTTTACAAGATCCCATTCTGAAAAGGCGTTATAATCAACGCGTAGTTCACTTGTCATCTAAAAACCTACATTTGTTGTAATAATCAAAAGTAGAATCAGAAAATCAAGTTACAAGACAATGTAATGCTGATATAGGCCGTTTCTTAAAAAGCATATAGATCACGTGAGCTTGATAAAACGGAAACTATATCATGCATAACAACCAAAATGTGAAAGTTCACTAATAGTTCTATAACCACACCACCGGAGATTTCATTTAATGCCCTTCTAAAGTCGGGAAATTAATAGAAAGATGTCTTAATTTGTGCTTGATTTTTTTTTTGGTTTTGTCTTGTTTGACTGTTTTTATTATTTAAGTGTATTGCGTCGTGTTCTTACTTAAGTTTGGTGTTGCTATTACAGGGTTTTCAGTAGTTAAGGTCCACTCTTGAATATAACACATAAAGGTTTATGTTTATGACGTTTACATGATACTGCTGTTCTTTAAATGTCACTATGACTGAGCACAGTATCTGCAATGCCAAAATTTGAATGTATTTAGAACTCATTTATATAATAAGGTTTTCTTTAATCGAAGTTTGAAAGATCCATAAATATAGTCCCGTCGCCTATATCGATTGTGCCATCGCAAACCAACTCCGCTAACTGTTCTGTCATGTGCTATGTTTGAATTTTTATGAAATAATACATTCAAAAGTAGCACATGACAATAATTGCCATGTGCTATTTTTGAATGTATTATTCCATAAAACTTCGAAAATAGCACATGACAGTTCTGTTGTACTTCTTTTGATTTTTCTTATTATTAAATAATACCGTTTAAAAGTACATAGCGATTATAAAGTAGCACGTGGCAGTCTTGTCTAAGTTATTTTATATTTACTTAAAGATGTCGAAAATTGCATTTTTCCCTAAAAGCTGCAAGTTTGAAAATAAAATGCTTTATGCGACATTAATAAGAGCAAGTTTATTTTCATTAAGTTTCACTTTTGTTTCAGAGCGTTAGTTGTTCTTAAGGTGTAGGAAATATTTCTAACACAGAAAACATTATTTTTAAAAGAATTTTTTTTGTAAGAAGTCAATAAAACCAAATTCTGAAGTATTTAAATCAAGTCCTTTTGAGACTCTTTTTCAAATAATCCCCGCCTTACCTGGTCCGTTTAAGATGATTTGACAATTACTTCCTCGTTTTACTATTCACTAAAATACATAGTTGAGTTGAGTAATGGTGTTTAACGTACCAGTCAAGAAAACTGATATTGAGATGTCGCCACCTATAGCCGAAGGTAGAAAAAATTTGTCAATTGCGTTGCGCCGATGGAATTATACAGCAGGGTGATTTTTTTCGCAATTTCCTAATGCCAAGTGCTTGGCGAATGAACGGTCACTACCCACATTCAAGTCTTGGGTCAGACTCGGTCATTGAGCGAGCACTTTACCATCTGAGCTACCGCAGTGGTCTAAAATACGTAGTGGTACAAGGCGATTAAGTTTAGAAACAAGCAGATTTACCATATTTCTATGAGTGCAATAGATAAATAAAGTTTAAAGCCTCGTAAGATTATTTCCAGTGGCGGATTTAGGGGGGTTGCAACCCCCCTTTGAAAAATTTAGAGAGAGAGAGAGAGAGAGAGAGAGAGAGCTATTGACTGATGTGCCCCCATTAGTTAATGTAACAACCCATTTATGTATGCGTGTTGTTCCAGATCGCGTTTACGAGACCCCGCGTCTCTGGAAGCTCGCGCCTAGCATTGATATATAATCTCCCCCCCCCCTTCAAAAAATCCTGGATCCGCCCCTGATTTCATGTATATTCATGGAGTAAAGAGGAGGGAATCGGGGTATCTAAGGAAACGACCTGCCATCGATAAGCGAACTGACACTTTTTCACACACTCGGATTTGTTCCATACGTTTTCAACACTTACCCGTTACCGAAATGCCAAGTGCTAATATCAGAATATAAAATGTGATACTAAATTTGCACAGGCTATTTGTCGAATCTCCATAGACTATCGTCATGCAATATAAATGGAATAATATCTTAATATTCATTCCTGTCAAGTGCTAATTTTTTATTTTTGTATCCTCAAAAGTAGCAGAATTTCAAAATTGCCTATTCAGTAATCAGGGGTACATTCGCAGAGACAGCTAAATATTACATAGATCAATCTGGTCTAGTTCTTAATAGACGCTGCAAGAATTAAATTCCAGAAAACATGTAATTTTTATTTTAATCATGGATTTCTGGAATAATAGAGGGAACTCTACGAAGTGACAGAATTGTTTTGCCTTTATCAGGACAATGCAGTGAACTTGCAGTTGGTTAAAATGTTTTTTTTCAAAGTCGCAACAGCAATCTCTGCTGTTCACGACTAGATAAAAGTTTAGTGATCTCTAACGATTAACCTTAGAACAGGTTTGTGGATGTGCGAGTGTGTTTTATTAGCATGTACTTGGGTTGAATTTTAAGGAGCTAACTCACAGAGTCATAACGCCACAGAAAGTACACCGCTCTCCTAGTCATTTAATACTGACACCGGTTGAACCAATCGCTACTCTTTTAATACAGAGCGACAGGTGAAGAAGCAGTATCTGATCTAGTCATGGTTTTAACTTAAAACCCTCTGTTCTCGAGACGGACACACTACCACTGAACCACTCCGGCCGCTCGTGCAGTGAGGGACTTTAGTGTCACACCACCGACATCGGGATTAAAGATCTCACCCGAATGACCTACACATTTCATTCCTCATTACATAGGGCTCGAAAGAACAGGTATAACCGACAATCATATCTTGTTCACGGCCTATCGGGGCTTGAACCGTCGACCGCCAAATACGAAGCGATCACTTTGCCTACTGAGTTGCAAAAATAATACAGTTGATATGAAATTTTAAGAATTTGCACGATATTATACCAATTAAGAGAAAATGGTGATATTTTTGTTACTGAATTTTTTTTTTTCACTGTATAGTTGTTTAATTCTGCGGGTAAAAAATTTGCTGTTCAGACACTGGAAGTTATTCACGGGTATAAAATTTCGCAGTCCTGTGGCGAGTGTTAACAATTTTCTGCACGGATTATATCACTCCATGTTTAATGAATGCTACATGAAAATATTGACTTCGTATTTAATTTCGCGCTATGAAGTCAAACCGTGTATATAGCAAAATTAAATCCGAAGTGAATAAAAGCAACTATACACTATCTTAAGAGAAATTCAAAAAAGGAAAAAAAGACCTTTGCCGATGGAAAATTCAACTAAAACATTGCCTAGGCTAAATTGTAGTTTGAATTTGGTTAGAATTTATCAAGACACAATATAAATATCTTTTCTTGGTTGAGATCAATGTTAATACTTTAAAATTGAAATATAACCCCTAATTTCCAACTAACAGAGTTACCACTATACCAAGATAATATAAAGCTGTCAAGCAGGCGGGTGTTGTTCCCTCTGACATATATTAAGGGACTCGTACCTAAAAATTTTATCAGAGGAACGGTCTAATATTTGACCCCTAATCGTACATATAAATAGAAGTATGTTACGGACGTAGTAGAAGACGCTTTATCTGTGTCACATTTGTACTGCTGAATGCGCGTACGTAATTATATATTTTCTCGTCATTTTTCATGTCTATACCCAAAGTTTGATTCGATCGTTTTTCAGTCTTATAAGATATTTTTCCGAAATGAAAAAACATCTGTGAGAAAAAATTCTATAGTTTTACAACATATAAGTTTAAATTATTTTCAAAAAATGCATCATTTTTTTCTCACAATTTCTTAAATAAAAAATTTCAGGCAATTTTTGACTCCGAAAAAGTAAGAACCTAAATGTAAGCTAGAAATTAAACTGCTTCATATTAATTTTTAAAAATAATTTTTATACCAGAAGAGACATTGAATAATGTACTAATGATGTCTAGTTGGAAATCTTTAAATGATTTTTTGTTATCGAGATATAGCGATGTATTCAACGAAAATCAAATCGCCCATGGATACGGCAAAAACGCCCTTTTCTGCAACGTGTTTTTGAAAGAATATCTATCAGAATTATTTATTGTGTCGTTACATTTCAATAATTTATAACAGCGAGAAACCTGAGAAATTCTTCTTTCCAGTGATACCAAATTTATTAAAATCCATGGTGATTTTGATTTCGAAATCATCGGTTGAAAGATGGGGTGTGTGTAAAAACCGTCAAATCGTGCGTTTTCGCACGATTGGTCAACAAAGGGTTAAACTAAACTAACTAAGTTTGGTGAATAATTGGCGATACTGGTGAAATAAAACCCAACGCACTTCTCGCGGATTTTTAAACTAGAAATAATAAAAAAAAAACACGCAAAAATAAGCAACGGACATGACTAAATTAGGCTCGTATGTAGTCTATTTTAAGCTGTTTGAAATGTTTGAATGAAAAGACTACTCGTAAAATGTTACAGAATATTATTTCGCGCATGCGTTTATTTTTCGTAGCTTACTGACAGCCATTGTTAAAAAGAATTCTTCGCGGATCTTGATGGTGTATAGTTTTTTTCTGACATAGTTAATATAATTAAAAGAGTGAATACATACTTTAGATTAAAGAACATTAAAAATTCTAATACGTAACATAATTATTATGACACATCAAGTAGAAACTTCGAAAAGGTGAACTTCAATTTATAAAAAACTTGGTGCTCCAGAAGGGTTAGCACCTTTCCGGGACAGTCCCTTGTAAAACACTCAATCAAAAACAAACATACTAATCCATATCCGAATCACAATCAAGTTTGAAACTGACAAATTAGGTTAAACACGTGAACTTCCACTAAAGACGCTTGGTGCTCCAGAAGGGTAGGCCCCATTAGATACTCAGTTTTTTTTTATTTTATTTAATTTTTTTTAGATATTTCTACATGTACCTTAATGGGTCAGTCCTTTGTAAAACTCTCAAATAAGATCTCTCATACATCACATTCAAATTCAAAACTACAAATAGTAAAGGAACATTTAAATTCCTCTCCGTTTTGTTAAATACCAAAAAACTTTACTTGTTACTCATCTAGAGCAAACGGCCTTACTTCACTGGTGGAAACGTGTGTGTTTAACTTAAATTTTTTAACTTTGCTTTTTGATTTTGAATTGAACACGGACCGGTATGTTCTTGTTTGATTTTCCATTTTAAATAGCTCATACCTTGAAATACTAGGTATTAGGTATAAAAAATAAAAAAACCCAAATATTTTAATAAATAAATAAATAAATGAATAATTATGTGAATGAATGAATAAATAAATAAATAATTAAATACATAGAAAAATAAATGAACAAAATAGTGAATAAATAAATGCATAAATAAATGCATAAATAAATGAACAAAATAGTGAATAAATAAATATGCGAATAAATAAATAAATATGCGAATAAATAAATAAATATGCGAATAAATAAATAAATATGTGAATAAATAAATAAATATGTGAATAAATATGTGAATAAATAAACAAATAAATAAATATGTGAATAAATAAATAAATAAATAATTAAATGCATAAATAAATAAATGAACAAAATAGTGAATAAATAAATAAATAAATAAATAAATAAATATGTGAAAGAATAATCAAATAAATAATTAATAAATAAATGAACAAAATAGTGAATAAATAAATAAATAAATAAATAAATATGTGAATGAATAATCAAATAAATAAATAAATAAATAAATGAACAAAATAGTGAATAAATAAATAAATATGTGAATAAATAAATTGTACTTACCTAGAGACATTGGTAGAAGCCAGATCTATCCGACAAGAACTATTTAAGTTTGACATTTCGGTTTCCTCTTCTTGCTTACAAATTATATACTCTATAACATGATGAGGCGGAGATTCAGTTACACAGATTCTTCGTTTAGGACACCGATCGAGTAAAAAGTGTAGCAAGGTACTGTAAGTGATGTAAATTTTGTGTGTGCATATAATAGTTAACGCGATATAGCGTGCACTCATGTTTTTTTTTTTTTTGTAAATGTTATGGTGACACTCCAAAATGTCTCCAATTAAATCGGAGATGGTTAACTTGAATTTTGGGTTTCACAATTTATTAGTTTTTGTTTCGTTCCATCCATCATTTAAAAAGTTTAATTACTTTGTAAAATTGGAATTTAAAATATACAATGTTGCTCCTTTTTGTAGATATTGTGCTATTTTGGTGGCACAGATTTTTATCAAAGTACATGTACGTTAGACTTCTCAAAATACACAGGCATAAAATTTAAAAAAAGTCTTTTTGCATTCTATGTTAAAATAAGCAGACAGGGACTTGTTGATTTTTTACAATACTGTTCGGGTTAACCTTCAAGAATAACTATTGTGAATGTATTAATTTTAGCGGAAATTTAAATTTGCTTTTTTTAAACTTTTTTGGCTGTTGGTTTAAATTAGTGGCATTAAATCAAAGCAAAATCGCTAAAATAGTACATCATTAAATTAATACTTTTACGGTACATAATTAAATTGTTTTAAGGTGTTGGATTTACTGCATAAGAGATAATAATTTGACGCACATTAAGTTACACTTTTTCGCACTAAGAAGTTTTCACTGTATAAAAAATACTTAATAGGATTAATTTTATTATAATGCTCATTCAATATTCTTGCACTTGGTTACATTTCCGACACGGCAACTTTATAAAGTTTGATCGCATGTAATACATCCTATTGAAATATACACAATACGAATTGAGAATACCAAGTCTGTCGCACAAAATAAAAATGTATACTTTCTTTAGAAAATACCGAATCGTTTTTATGAACTCAATAATCTTCAAATAATAACATATACAAAAATATACACCAAATATATGTCTATAATCGAATACCAATTGTGATTATATTCTTTTGAAGAGGTCAGACGGAGTATGTATAGTACAGACCTGTCGAAATTTTAACACTGGGCTAACGAAAAAGGGTCGAAACTCGGCTATAGAGTGGCATGGCACAAAAATATTGATTGAAACTCGTCTGACGAGTGGACGAGATATGAATAGTTAGTGATGAACAAAAAGCAATGTAGATAAATAACAACTGCCGAAAACGCTATTGAGATATTTCTGACGAGGGATCGAGTTTTAGCACCATTTCGTTTAGTTTAGTGTTTAACTTTTGACAGGTCTGTACTGAGCATCTCTATTTATAATCGAATACCAATTGTGATTATATTGCTTTTGAAGAGGTCAGACGGAATATTTTTTCTCAAAGTTGTATAGTGCAGACCTGTCGAAAGTTTAACACTGAGCTAACAAAAATATTGACCGAAACTCGTCTGATGAGTGGACAAGACATCGAAAGCCAGTGACCGAAAAGCGATGTAGATAAATAACAACTGCCGAAAAAGCCAGCGCTATCGAGATATTTCTGACAAGGGATCGAGTTTAAGCACCATTTCGTTTAGTTTGATATTTAACTTTCGACAGGTCTGCATTGTACATTTGTAAAATCGAATACCAAATGTGATTATATTCCTTCGAAGAAGTCATACTATATTGTATAGTACATGGCTGTCAAAAGTTTAACATTGGACTAATAAAAAAGGGGTCGAAACTCGCCTACCGAGAGGTAAGGACATGGACAGTTATTGGCCTAAAAGCTGACAAGATATAAACAGCAGCTGTCAGGAAGCTGTTGAAGTATACAGGTAACTAGAATGTCGAGATGAACTGCCGAGTGGGGATTCTTTGTCATCTTATTGTTAAACTTTCGACGGGTCTGTACTGTATACCAAGCACATCTCGAATCGAATGGCGATAAAGCCCAGTATAATTGTATCCTAATTGTTCTTGATTCATATTATTTGAGCCTGTATATATAGGCTATTTGCCTGTAAACATCACTTTTACTGGTTCCGTTAGGTGGCCTTTATAGACAGGTTTGATTGCTTTAAAAAAGTAGAGACTCTACGCATATGATCACATAATATGAACTTATGCAGTTGTGACGAAATGATACATTTTTGGAAAACCTTTGGAAATGACACAAATACTGTAGATCACTTTTATTTCGCGAGAGGTTTATTTTCGCGTAAGTTCGAGAATCGTTCCAATCGCGAATTCAAATATCACGCGAATTTTTCCAGCACACAGATATTTCTATGTTGACATACATATGTTATATTCAATAGGATTTCAAACTCGAATTCAATTATTCGCGAATTAGGCCAAGATGATCTTGTCGCGAAATTTTGTACTCGCAAAAAATAAGTGATCTTCAGTATAATAACACATTTGGTTTAAAGAGCTTATTTTGTTTATATTTTTTATTTAAAATGTATCTTACTTGTTTTGAAACTCCAGAATTTTTTTCTAACCAAAATTTTGTAAGAGTTATTATTAACATTAGTAGCCGTGGCAGATTGTGAGAGAGTTGAGTTGAGTAATGGTGGTTAACGTCCCAGTCAAGAATATTTCACTTATATCCAGACGTCACCAGCTATAGGCGAAGGAGCAGAAATTTTGCCTGTGCGTTGCGCTGATGGGATTATACAGCAGGGTTTCCTAGCGTACCAACCCCACCGTGACACAGGACCTCGTTTATTTTAAGTTCCCATCCGAAAGAACCGTGACTTTCATTTCGTAATGCCGAGTGCTTGGCGAAAGAACAGTCACTACCCACTTTCAAGTCTTGGGTCAGACCCGGCCGGGGATCGAACCCACGACCTCCCATTTACGGAGCGAGCACTCGACCAACTGTGCTATCGCAGTGGTGGATTAAAACGAAAGCCGAATATAAACTTATAATTATGGTGTATTCGGTGACACGAAAACAAAAACTGAATCCAGTTTACTATTTGTTTTGCATAATTTGTAGTTCCTGGCCTCGATTTCACAATCATTCCTTAGCTACTAAGATTTTCCTTCACTTAAATTGAGCAAATTTTGTTAATCGTATTTCGGGACTACTGGTGGATATTTATGTCAAAACTCAATGCAAATGTTTAAATCTAGAAGTTATCCTAAAAATGACATCTTAAATTCCCATTTGTTGAAAGTTAACAAAATTATAAAGATTTGAGATTTTGCCAGATTTAAGTTAAGAAAAATCTTAGCTAAGGAATGATTGTGGAACCGGGGCCTGATTTCAAAATAATATGGAAGTGGGTCTTGGTGTTGCTTATCAATGTCCTCTATAAGTATGATGTCTCTGTATCTGAAATCCGTATCTAAATAACCCTGGATAAAATTCGATTTCATTGAACTCGTGGCGGGTATAGCTAGCTAAAAGTGAGGTGCTTATCCTTCAGCCATTCTGAAACACCCAGTCTCCTGACTTCTCTACTTTAAGTCCTTGTATTTTACTTAAAACAAGTTTTCAAAGTTTTTTTTTTCTGTTATTTGGACACGGATTGGTATACTGTAGATCACTTTTATTTCGCGAGAGATTTATTTTCGCGAAAATTCGAGACTCTTCCCATTCGCGAATTCAACTATAACGTGAATATTTCCAGCACACAAATGTTTCTATGTTGACATTCATTTGTTGTATTCAATAAGGTTTCAAACGCGAATTCAATTTTTCACGAATAAGGCCAAGATGTTCTTGACGAGAAATTTTCTACTTGCGAAAAATAACTGATCGACAATATTTGTTTTGAATTCAAATAAAAGTAACATCCGAGTGTAAAAGATAACCTCACAGGTGTATTTTCATTTATATTTTAAATGTTGTACAAGCTGAAGGCGAATTGTCTTCATCCAATAACTGTGTCAACTTCGACTTTTGGACTGAAAAATAGAATAAAGAAAATGTAACGTTAATAATTAAATGTAGAAAATTTGTTTTAGTGACATGAAAACTAGGTTTTGCAGAAGCGTGACAACACGTGTTAGCAGAATGGCGACGGGATTGACGGGCTTGGAAACAGGGTTCACCAGCGTGACAACGGGGTTTGCTAGCATTGCATGGCAATAGATCTCACTTGTATGCCAACAGGATTCAGTAGCATGACAACGGAGTTCAGCAGCATGTCAACAGGGTTCATTAGAATGGCAACGGGGTTGAACGGCATGTCAACAAAGTTCACTAGCATTGGCAACGGGGTTGGCTATATAGCAACGGGTTTCATAACTTTGTATGACAAAAGGGTTCAGCAGCATAACAACGGGGTTCAACAGTTCAACAACTGTGTTCACTAGCATGACAACAGAGTTTAGCAGCATAACTTGTATGACAACGGGGTTCAGTAGCATGGCAACTGGGTTTAATTGTATGACACCGGACGAGGTTCAGTAGCATGACAAAGCGGTTCAGTAGCATGACAACGGGGTTAACTTGTATGACACCGGGCTTTAGCAGCATGTCGACGGTGTTGAACAGCATAACAACGAGATTAAGTTTCATGAAAACGGGGTTCACTACCGTGGCAATTGGGTTAAGTGGCATGACAACGAGTTTCACTAGACACTCAGCAGTGTCTTGCAGGCTATAAGTTCCCGGTGCTCATAAGTTATATATAAATAAGATCGACCAGAACATAAAACTTCATCTGTAACCAATAACTGTTTGACTTTCACACATGAAATAATCAAATTACAGTCTATAAAGGCCACCCAAGGAAACCAGTAAAAATGCCTTTATGGGCAGGTGGCCTTTACATACAGGTTCAAATAATATGAATAAAGAACAATTCGGATACAATTTTACTGGCCTTAATAAACAGGTGACCCTTATATAGAGGTGATTTTAAAGGCAGGTTGGACTGTATTTATTTTCAGAGATGAAATCAACAACACAATTCACCGCTATACCACGTGATCAATGTACCTTAACGGATATGCAGGATGTTTTGAAAAAAAGGTCGCAAATTTTTCCAGAATAACTCCGGTTTTACGTGAACAGATATTGTTCAACTTCAAATGGAAAAAAAATGTTCCACACAATCGTTTGGGGTTTCGCGTAGTACAGCAGCGAATCTAGTATCAAATCAACTTACTGATTTTCGCAGATGAAGTTGTTTTTGCGGGTGCATATATAATCATTCCATTTGAAATTATATATCTGTGTGTACATAGCTACGCAATCTTCTGTGTGGTTCACATCATTGGGTTCACCCGGGTACCAGTTTGTAAACTCAAAAATCTGATGACTACTAGTCCATACATAGACGCCTTTTGCTTCTACGTCATTTCCGCCAATCCACAGTGGAACTATTATAAAAGATAAATTTTAATTTAGTTTGCTTTTCACTTTTTTCTTTTTGTTTGGTTAATGTTATTGTCCCTTAACCCTTTCGCGGGAATTTATTTCCGCGCTTTGACGGTAATTTGTCATTACCCGTGATCCAAGTTAGAATCGAATAAGCGCCCGTGTGTCTCGCTAATAAGGAATGACAGAATCGCAATACCCCGCTTCGAACAAAATGACCTGCATGCCATCACAAAATTGCTTATATTTATTCTTTGCGTAAAATTTGCAATATGTTTTGTTTGCAAGTGTGTAGGGGGTATTTTAATCTATATTCTACACGGATGAGACAGGCTTAGAGCGGCAGTAACAATAATATGATCAAAAGATGACAAACTTTACGCATCTGCTTCGATAGGCTGAAACTGAACCGAAGTGTTTGAAGATGGGCTCAAGTGTCTTTTGTTCCGAGGGATATATAGTAGTTTGCATGCTTATAATCAACGTATGAAACTGAGTACAAAGTAACATCAACTTACCTCGTGTTTGGATTCGAAGCGAGGCTGTGTGATTTTATCATACCTTCTTTTCGAGTCACACAGGCGCTTCTAATAATACATAAGGTGGAAGGGTTGTAAACGGTGAACACGTTCAGTGCTGTCATGGGTACATATTTTTGCGGCTCCAAGAATTTTAACCCTTTCGCTGGGATTTATTTTCGCGCTTTGATGGCATGTCAGTATGTTGGTTGATTGGTTGGTGTTGCTTAATGTCGCATCAGCAATTTTTCAGCTATTCGCGACGAGTATTATTTTACTAATATCTATGGATTAATCTATGAACAATGTCAAGTATGCATGTGAAGTTTGAGTGTGTTTTTGGTCTGCCTTGCACTAGTGCGCACTCAGGGTGACTTCAATTTGCTAGCTCACAGAATCAGTACGCCGCAGACATGCGTACCACTCCCCCAGTCCATTATACTGATACCAGGTGAACCAGTAAAGGCCAATGGAAAGGAAAACTCACTTTCTCACATGTGGTCCGAGCGGGACTCGAACTCACTGCGGTGAGAGACCCTGGATTTGTAGACTGACGTCTTATTCATTAGCCCATCGCGGCCTCCTTAATACTATGTGTGTTTTTGGTCTGCCTTGTACTAGCGCGCACTCAGGACGGCTCACATGGTCAGTACGCCACAGATAAACGTACAACTCTGCCCGTCCATTATACTGATACCAGGAGAATCAGTAAAGGCCAACGGCAAGGAAAATTCACTTTCCCACATGTGGTCTGAGCGGGTCTCGAACTCACAGCGGTGAGAGACCCTAGATTTTCAGACTGACGTCTTATCCATTAGGCCATCGCGGCCTCGCATATCAGTATGTGTCATTAATTACCTGTGAGTTGTTGCCCTGACAACCATTTTGTTACATAGTTGTTTTCGTAAGCATCGTTTATTTCGGCCAAATAACCACCAAATAACTTGCAATAATTCTTCAAAATAAAATATAATATTTACAAAGTGATATTGATAAATGTCAACTAAGACGACAAAACTTAACAAAAAAAAAAAAAAAAAAAAATATATATATATATATATAACTTTCTACCCAGAATAGATTACGGGCGTTTGTTTATCTCTTGGATGGTGAAAAACAGAAGTGTCCGGAGAAAACCAAAGTCTTTCAAAAAAAAAAAAGAAAAAAAAAAAAAAAAAACTTTTTCACATTGGAATCTGACTGAGGGGGGAAAACTTATAATATTTTTTTATTTTTAATTATTTTATCAATTGCCGTCTAAACCTGTCAGAAATTTAACAATTAGCTAACGAATTAGTGTTAAATTGGCAGCTCAACTCAGTCCTTTGTCAGCTATAGCTCGACAGTAACCATCTACATATTATTCAGCAGGTTTCGATCATAAGGTACCCATATCTTAGACGTTACCTTTTTGGCAGCTTTTCTATGGCGTTCTGTTAGGTCCAAATTGCCATCACCGCTCCTTCGACCTTAACGCGACGAAGCGACGTTGCGAAGATACGATGGCGAAGGAGCGAAGATACTATGGCAAAGAAGCGAAGTTGCGAAGATTCTATTCGCGTTCATGTCAAAGCAGCGATAATGCTAATTTGGCCATTACAGCACACCATACTTCTCAGCAGTTGATATATTTGTCTGGGCAGCTTTTCGTCAACCAGTTATCCATACCTCGGGCACTCGGCCGTCGAGCATTTCTTTATCACAACTATCGACAGGGCTTTCACAAGAAGAAAAGTCACCTTAAAGCCATCTTTAAACCCAATATAATGGACCCTTAAGGACATTTATCGTGGGTTAAAGGACCTTTAAGGACATCCTTACAGGTCCTTAAAATTTCAGTTCCATTAAGGGTTTGTAAGAACGCTTAAAGATGTCGTTAAACAGGATTTAAAGGGACCTTAAAGATCCTTAAGGATTTTAAGGAAATCTTTAAGGATCTTTAAGGATTCCATAAAGTGATTTAAAGGAGGGAGGAGTTGGTCTTGTGTGTGCTGTATAAAAGCCAACTTTAAGCCAGCTAACTTAGCTTTATATTAGCATTAACATACCTCCGCTTGTCCCCATCCCTCGGCTATGTGGTTAACCAGAAGGTAACAAGAGCTCGCGAACCTTGTCCATCCATCATGGCACTCAGGCGCCGACAAACAAACATCTGTATTTACAAATGAATACATGAACGTATTAACTTTGATATACAATAAGAGAAAAAACTAACATTCTCATCCATGACTGAACAACAATCCAGAGGCATTAAGAAATTTAGAACCGACAAGTTTGGCTAGACACGTGATCTTCCATCAGGGAAGCGAGGCCGGGTGCTCCGAAAGAGTTAGCGCATCCTGTTTAGCTAGCTACACTCGCCACGTGTGTAATTAATTTGTAAGAAGGAAACATTTCGCCTAGGCCATAAGCTCCCCCCCTCCGGATATGAATATACCATAATTTAGCTAAAGGTCGCGGGTTCGGATACGGCAGTTAAGAATAAAATTTGAGAGGGGGCCGGTATGTTTGTCTGCAGCATACTGACTATAAGAGAGCTAGTTAACACCCTGAAGTCGCACGCGTACGAGACAGACCATATTACACATTCTCTTATTCTCAGATATTAATAAATTTGACGTCGCCGCAATTAGCTGACAAATTGCTGATTTGATGTTAAACTACAAAGACATATCCCATTTATAAAATAAGCAATACGGTAGCTTAGTCTGTAGCATGCTAACTTTGTATGTGGGAGGTCGTGGGATAGAACCTAGGTCGGATCTGAACAAGACTTAAAAATATGTATTGCATGATCTTTCGCCAAACACTCATTATTTAGAAATGGAAGTCACCGGGTTCTACAATAGTTACTTTTAAACTTGATGCCCAGTCACGGTAGGGATGACTTGTTAAATTACTGTAAAGGGGGGGGGGGGATTTTGGCGTAGGTAAAATTTTCGCTATTTCGCGCTAAAGAAATTACCGCGAATTTTTTACCCACGCGAAAATGACAATTATACAGGTTTATATATATAATATACAGAATATACACCAATTTATATCGGTAACGCGGAAATTACACCCACGCGAAATGTTACATTTCAGAAATCGCGAAATCTTCACCCCGCGAAAATAATCACCTTTAATACACGTGTAATTGCCCCCGAACGCACGGCAAATGACACTCTCAGCCACTATATACCTCTCAATATAAGTGAACTATTTTTAACTGGACTTAAAACCGAATTCAATCAATCGATCAATCAATATTAGTAAAGGTACTTACTGAACAATACCAAGACCACCAGGCTTGATATCAGTGTATTTGTAGTTATACGCATTTTAAAAATGGATTCCTGTAACATTAATGTCTGTTCTGGTTTTGGAAAAAGATAAGGAATTTAACCTTTAAAATAAAGGTTTATCAGTTACGGCTTAAGGAAGAAAGTCGAGTACAGACTTGTCGAAAGTTTAACACTGGAGTAACAATTACATCAAAAACAAGGATATTGATTCATGCTGAAGCAAATTAAAAACTTTGAAACTGACAAGTTAGGTTAAACACGTGAACTGCTAACAGTGCAGTACGACAGAATGCTCCGGATGGGTAAACAATACAATAAAATAAAAAAATAATTTTCCCATCCATGTCTGAACAACAATCCAGAAGAAAAGTAAAAACTTTGGAACTGACAAGTTAGGTAAAATACGTGAACTGCTATCAGTGCAGTACGACCGGATACTCCGGATGGGTAAACAATACAATAAAATAAAAAAACTAGCATACCAATCCATGTCTGAACCACAATCCAGAAGAAAAGTAAAAACTTTGGAACTGACAAGTTAGGTAAAATACGTGAACTGCTATCAGTGCAGTACGACCGGATACTCCGGATGGGTAAACAATACAATAAAATAAAAAAACTAGCATACCAATCCATGTCTGAACCACAATCCAGAAGAAAAGTAAAAACTTTGGAACTGACAAGTTAGGTAAAATACGTGAACTGCTATCAGTGCAGTACGACCGGATACTCCGGATGGGTAAACAATACAATAAAATAAAAAAACTAGCATACCAATCCATGTCTGAACCACAATCCAGAAGAAAAGTAAAAACTTTGGAACTGACAAGTTAGGTAAAATACGTGAACTGCTATCAGTGAAGAACGACCAGGAGCTCCGGATGGGTAAACAATACAATGAAATCAACATCTAGCATATTAATCCATGTCTGAACCACAATCCAGAAACAAAGTAAAAAATTTTAAATTGACAAGTTAGGTTAAACACGTGAACTGCTACCAGTGAAGTGCGACCGGGTGCTCCGGAAGGGTAAATACCTCCTGTTTAGACAGCTACACCCGCCACATGTGTGAGCAAATTTGAGTGAAAGCAACATGGAACTATGGGACGTGAAAATATATCTGAGGCAATCAATTTATACCGTCCAATATAATACCAGTTTAAATCTTTCAGCATAAAGCGGACGTTAACGTTACGGAATACAATTCCTCGTCAGTAGTGCTTGGGCCAAATTTGTGAAACTTAATGTATATTTTTGTTTAAGATGTTAAAAAGATACCAAATGATCAATATATATTTACCAAATTGAGTGAAGTAGAGTTGAGTTGAGTAATGGTGTTTAATGTCCCAGTCAAGAATATTTCACATCCGAGAGAACCATGACTTTCATTTCGTAATGCCGAGTGCTTGGCGAAAGAACAGTCAATACCCACTTTCAAGTCTTGGGTCAGACCCGGCCGGGGATCGAACCCACGACCTCCCACTTACGGAGCGATCACTCTACCAACTGAGCTACCGCAGTGGTTTTAGTGCCAAATTTAGTGAAGGCAATACTTGAAATTGCATGAGGGAGTATACCTTCTAGTTTTTGATGGATTGATATAATCAAAAACAAACCATACTTATCCATTTCCGAATCACAATCCAGAAGCAAAGTAAAAACTTTGGAACTGACAAGTTAGGTAAGACACGTGAACTTCCACCAGGGAAGTGAGGCCGGGTGCTCCGGAAGGGTAAGCACCTCCTGTTTAGCTAGCTACACCCGTCACGTGTGCAATAAAAACTGTGCGAAAGGAACATGGAACCACGAGACGATGAATAAGTGATGAATCGGATGCTTATCTCGAAACCCCACATTAGCCACACAGTTCAGAGCAGTGGGAAATTTAAAACTGAGCGAAGTAGTGTCTAATCGGCATTTCATCTCGGCCTAAAATTTAGCTTGATGTAAAGTGCAGACCTGTGGAAAGTGTAACACTATGCTAAGTAATGAATCGGCATCTCATCTTGACCCCCATATTAGCTATACAGTGAGACCTGCCTATAAAGGCCACACAAAGGAACCAGTAAAAGTGACAGGTGTCCTATATATACAGGTTTAAATAATATGAATAAAGAACAATTGGGATACAATTCTAATGGCTTTTATTAGCAGGTGGCCCTGATATAGAGGTGGCCTTTAAGGGAGGTTGGACTGTATATTTCAGACCTGTCGAAGGTGTAACACCAAGCTAACGAATGTGTCGAGTCGGCAGTTAATCGCGACCAACATTAGCAACATAATTCAGAACTGTCGAAAGTGTGACAATCAGCTAGCGCATCAGTAGCTACTTGCAGCTCATCTTTACCCCAACATTAGCTTAACAGTGCAGACTTGTGGAAAGTGTGAAACTCAGCAAGTGAATTATTGTTGAGTCGGCTGCTCAGCTAAAGAATGGGCCCAATCGGCGGTTAACGTTAGCTACATACATGTAGTTCAGACTCGTTGAAAGTGTTATAATAAGCTAGCAAATTAATAGCGATCGTCTGGTCATCTTGACCCCTCTTTACCTAAAACTTTAAGCTTCTTTTCGGTCACTGGATATATTATCCTGACCTATAGCACCCGAAATTCCATCCCTTTTCTTTAGCCAGTGTTAAACTTTCGACAGGTCTGTACTATAGCTCGACCGGTTTACAGCTCTAGGTAGGTTTTACGCCACAGGTTATCCATCTGAGATTTGACTCCGTTTCGTTAGTTACAGTACATGTCTGTCGAACATTTAACACTAAGCTAATTAATCCGTGCCGAATCGGCAGCTCATCTTGGTCCCTCGTTATTTATATCGCGGCAGCTTTTCGGCAGCAGCCATCTATCTCTCGAAAGTGTCTAAATCTCAGCAACTCGGCAACCAAAATCGACTCCGGTTCGTTAGTTCGGTGTTAAACTTTCGACATGCCTGTTCTGTTTAGGTTTATCAATTACAATCAAACAAGGAAAAATTTAATGTTCTCCGTCAGTTTTAAAATCAGGTTATCTTGAAGTTTCATGATATTATACCGATTTCAGCATAACGTGCATGCACGTATGTAATAGGCAAAGAATTTATTGTCATTGACCTAACCGCTTGACCTTTAATTTGAATATTTATTATTATTATTTTATTTATTTTATTTATTTTGTTCTCTATAAGGTGAATATATATATATATATATATATATATATATATATATATATATATATAACACGATATATACAAAATTAACACCTGTGTTCCATATACACAGATGTATTTGGTCCGTGATAATTATACAAATCAAAGATGAAGGTCAAAGTTGTTTACCTATACTGTCATATTATTATTATTATTATTATTATTATTATTATTTAATTTTATGGATGTATTATCACGTGGTACAGTCATGTTATATATTTTTAAATTATTTTTAATTTCAGAATGGAGTAATTAAATTTATAAGAAATGTCCTGTCTGTACTAAGCGCAAAAAGGGATGTTGATATGGCTAATAAATAGGACTGTAGCAACTTCGAATGAAGTCAAACACATAATGAAGTACAGATTCCATGCGTCGTTATGCGTCGTACTTAAGGGTCATCTAAGTAGGAAAATTCAAGTGAAAACCATTTCGTTAAAAAGCGTGAAATAGGGGTATAATTATGAAGTTACCTACACAAGTGTGGAGATTTTTTAATAAAAATACAGAAGGAATTGATAATTTAAGAAATTTTAAAATATTTGTTGCATTTTTTAAAGAAAATTGTGCAAAAATACACGTGTTGGGGAAAATAGCTTACACCTTGTATAACGAAATAATTTTAAAAAATGAAAAGATATTAAGATAGTCAACGTCATAGAGCAGTGCAAAGGGGGTAGAGTTTGTTAAACAAATACGAGGTTTTTGATAACTCGACAATTTACGGTTGAGGTTATCTACGATTTATATTCCTTTTAAAAATGCGTGTACCAGGCGTCATATTTATATTCTAAGGTCACTACTAATCCAAAATACAACAAGTCACTAAAAGTGCACGGTCACTCAATACTGTTCTATTTAAATTAAGGTAAATATTGTTTGGTTTCAACAATGTTGAACTATATAAAGCCGAATATGCCTCAGCAATAATCAAGTAATATTCAAACTTAGCTTTTATAATCTTCCCTTGGATCGTTGGTAGCCTTAGACTATGAACTATCACGCCTGGTACACGCATTTTTAAAAGGAAAACAAAACATAAAAAACCCCAACCGTGAATTGTCGAGTTTTCAAAAACCTCGTATTTCTTTAACAAACTCTACCCCCTTTGCACTGCTCTATGACGTTGACTATCTTAATATCTTTTCATTTTTTAAAATCAATTTGTTATACAAGGTGTAAGCTATTTTCCCCAACACGTGTATTTTTGCACAATTTTCTTTAAAAAATGCAACAAATATTTTAAAACTGCTTAAATTATCAATTCCTACTTTATTTTTATTTATAAATTTTCACACTTTTGTAGGTAATTTCATAATTATAACCCTCTTTCACGCTTTTCAACCAAATCGTTTTCACTTGAATTTTCCTACTTAAATGACCCTTAAAACGCCTGATTGGGTCCAAAGATTGAGGCTTCAGAGAACAAGTCAAATACAGTTGTTCAATTTTGAGAATAATTTTCTTTTGTTATACCAAAAAAAAAAAAAAGACCTCGTCTAGATCTGGAGCCTGATTCTTTGAACTTCATTAGTTGTTGCATATATAGGACGCGACAATTAAATGGTTTGTTATTTAACATCTCATTAACGACGCAAAACACTTGTACATGTTTATAGGTAAACAACATTGACCCGTCCGTTTAACCTTTCATTTGGAATGTACACATAGAAGGGTCCACCTAATGCATGGGTAGTGTTAGGATTCAGACTTAATAATATGTACTCATGTTATATGATAAGTGTTTGCATTATGTAGACAGAATAAATGCACTCGTCCACAATAAATATTTAAATTAAAGGTCAAGCGGAAAGGTCAAAGTTGTTAACCAATATGTATGTTTACAATTCTAATGAGCAGAATTGTAAACAAGATCACAAAGATTATGTTGCAATATACATTGTTGATGATTCATCGTGACATATTTCAATGTTTTTTTTTTATTTAACATGCGATGCTTCGGGATCTGTATTTTTTCAAACAAAATAAATAAATAAATAAATAAATAAATAAATAAATAAATAAAAACAAATATACTAACGCATGGTCAATATCATAATCCTAAACCAATGCAGAACTGACAGCTAACACCTGAACGTCCACCAGTGAAGTGAGGCCAGGTGCCTTGGAAAGACAAGCATTTCCTGTTTAGCTAGCCCAACACGCCCGAAATCGTAAGAGGCCAGGTGCCTTGGAAAGACAAGCATTTCCTGTTTAGCTAGCCCAACACGTCCGAAATCGTAATTGACATATGTGACGTCAAATAATGAATAAAATAGTTCTAAAGTTTAAGAGTACTTTATTTATATTCTTTAATATTTAAGTTTAATAACAATTACTGAATGTAAAATTGGCCACCATCTCTGACTTAAACATTTTAAATCAGAAACCGCCACTTACAATTGTTTAATACCATGATTGCTGACGTCATTGAGACATAGACGACAAAAGCGCTATTTACATTGTTAAAAATCAACATCGAACAAAGCAGTTGCACTTCTAAAAATACATATAATATAGGTGTTGTTTTCAAAAGATATTATACATTACCTAGCAAATATAGGTCGTCCGAAATCTGAGAGCTTACCTTTTTTAAATATGGACGGGTAACGCATATATTGCTGTAAGTAGCATATGGGCGTGCATATATAATTCACGCCAGCTAACGCTTTTTTCGATAAAATACCCGGATAGATCTATAATTAAACTATAATTAAAACTATCATGTTTGAAACAGATATACCAGCGGAAATGTTGCTTAAACTTAAAAATGATTCTATCACATTTGAAATAGATAAACCAGCAGAAATATTTTGGCGAACAAACTAAAAATACCTGTGGTTGTATCACATTTGAATTAAATACACACAAGGGAATTTTCTTGGCAAACAAACTAAAAAGTCAGCAATGGTTGTATCACAATTAAAACAAATCCACTAGCAGATTATTTTACTTGGCAAACAAACTAAAAAAATCACCAGTGGTTGTATTACATTTGAAACAAATCCACCAGCGGAAAAGTTCAACGAACAAACTATAAAACTAAGTGGTGTATCAAATTTAAAACAAATCCACCAGCGAGATTTGTTTTTAGTTTTTTCTTGGCAAACAAACTTAAAACCACTAGTGGTTCTATCACATTTTAAATACATCCACCAGTTAAATGTTTTACTTGGCAAACAAACTTAAAATCACAAGTGATTTTATCATATTTAAAACACATCCGTCAGCGGGAAAAAATCCATGGCAGAATACAATTAGTCATAACATCGGAGGGGAAATTAATGACGTCAGACACACGTGCACTTCCATTTGTTTCTTGAGTGAAACTCAGTTAAAGTTTTCGAGAAACCTGAAATAGATAGACAAAATATACATACACTACAGAAATTGAATCATCAATATTTGCAAGGTTGGAATTTTTGTAAAATTGCTTTTTTGGGGTATTAGCAAGAACAGAATGAAAACAACGCCAACGCTCAACATGTTAAAAATGTGTTTAAAATTTAAACACCAGTGTCTGTGTTTAAAACAGACTTGTTTACGTTTTAAACACGTGGTATTTAAAATACTGGAGTACAGACTTGTCGCAAGTTTGACACAGAGGGAACAAAAAGGAGTCGAAGCATGGTTGCTTTATGGTCGAGATATGGATAGCTAATGGCCGAAAAACTACCGATATATACATTGCAGCTGCTATCGACATATAATCAACGAAGGGTGTATATGAGCGGCCAACTCGGCAATAATGTTTTAGCCTAGTGTTAAACTTTCGACAGGCCTGTACTGTGTATATATTCCATGTATTCGTTGGCATCAAGTAATATTGTACCAACTGATTCTGGAAAGTAGCGGCATTCCTCTTTGCATTATTGAATATCGTGGGAATCCCATGACATTAATTTAAATAGTATTTTGTTATGAGTTGAGTTGAGTAATGGTGTTTAACGTCCCAGTCAAGAATATTTCACTTATATCGAGACGTTGCCAGCTATAGGCGAAGGTGCAGAAATTTTGCCTGTGCGTTGCACTGATGTCATTATACAGCAGGGTTCTTTAGCTAGCCAAGCCCATCGTGACACGGGACCTCGTTTATTTTAAGTTCCCATACGAAAGAACCGTGACTTTCATTTCGTAATGCCGAGTGCTTGGCGAAAGAACAGTCACTACCCACTTTCAAGTCTTGGGTCAGACCCGGCCGGGGATCGAACCCACGACCTTCCACTTACGTATACGGAGCGAGCACTCTACCAACTGAGCTACCGCAGTGGTATTTTGTTATGAACTACCTGACGAAAAAAGCAAAATGTATTGGCAAACGAACATTTCTGATTTTACTCTGAGAAACTAAATTTCTTTGGCATATATATATATTGTAACTGGATATTCGTTTCACACAAGGGTCTGTGGCGAATTAGAATTTGAACGCCGTGTTGTCTGCAAGGCAGTCATCAAAACGACATAGGAAAAAAATAGAATTTTCTCAACGATTTTGTTTTTGTTTCTACTTTCCGCCATTTTCGTAGTCATGGGAACCCTTTATCAAATCCAGGACAGCAGTGGCCAAGTTGTCTAATGCGTGCGCTTATGAAAACAGTGCCTCTCGTCGCTTAGGTCCGAATCCAACTCTGGACAGGACCTAGTGCGAGAGTGTCGGATCACTTGCCGAAGTTCAGTATATTTTTTTTTGAGTACTCCGGTTTCCTTCGCCATCTCAGAACTGACTCGATATAAGTAAAAGAATCTTGTCTGTGGTGTACAACCCAATTACGCAACTCCATTCCAATTCTAGTTTATATTCAGCGTCTCACCGTTTGTCTATCACCAGATTCACTCCAGAACGATATAGGACACACCCTTCTTTCTCCCGTTTTCTCATTAAAAGCAAACACCTCTTGAAATGGCGGCGAGTACAAATGTAAACTTACAGCTTTCTCTGTATTACTCGGGTTACCCATCCGATGAAGGCCAATGTCATCTACAACAATGATAATAATAATAGTAGTAGCAACATCAAGAACCAAAATAATCATCATCATCATAATCACCATCAACAACAACAACAGCAAGAAGAATAATAATAACAATATTATTATTTAGTCTTAACGCGTGTGTTAGGCAATGTGTAACCCTCTTGCTGACAAATTGAATTTCAAAACAGCGTTGAGAGTGCCGAATTGAAATCCAATCAACTAGCAATGTCGAATTGACGTATCACGGCCACGCCCCTATTGTTTCGACACTGGCCGCCATCACGGTACCAAGCAGCGTCACGGCAACTAATGACGTACTAGTGTATTTGATTTGCCAGTTTGAAAGTTCTTACTTTTGTTTTGAATTGTGTTTTGGACATTGACTAGAATTTGTTTCAGTGTCTAAAGTCAAGCTATTGTATAAATATTGGAGTCGATTTGTATAAATATACTGCTTCAATTCATCAAATAGTGTCTAGCAATCGCATCGCGTGCAACGGGACGTATTATGGTAAGGCGTTGTCCGTCCGTCCGTACGTTAACATTTTTCTTGTCAAGCCCAAATCTTTTGACATCAATTAGATTATCAAGATGAAACTTGTACCAAACATGTATTATGGGAAGGCGGTGTGTCGCGTGTAAAATTTTGATCCAAAAATTGAAGGTCAAGGTCACATGTTTAATTCAAAGGTCAAACAAGGACAATGAAGAAAATTTCCTTTCAAATTCAGTATGAATCTACAACAAGAAACAATGTTCAAATTACAGACTGGGTTTTTGTGTCGCGTTTCAAAGAGGTATGGCCTGTTTGATAGCCATTGTTTTACATTGCCCCCTGCTTGAACGAATGAATAGGACTGCGCATGCATATTTTGAGACTGATTAATGTGTAATTGGGATAGTATGAAAATGTGCATATCGTAAAATAAAGGTGCTGCACGGAATTTTACCTCCTCTGATTATTGCTCCTGACATTATAGACAATGACGGACGTAATTTGGCCCGCACAGAGCAGTGCTCGTGTTATATATAATATGTGATCTATAAAGGGACATATAGACATGGTATGATGGATATAATAGACGCGTTCAACATTGTCTCTATTGCAATTTGCGTACATGATTTTGCATTTTAACACCCGAAGATTTAACGTTTCAAATAATACTAAACCAATTTTTTGCAACATAAGACTGTCGTTAATGTTATAATTAGAAAATAGGAGAATCAAATTTTATTTTACCAATCAAAAACAAACATACAAATACATTTCCAAATCACAACCCAAAAGCAAAGTGAAAACTTTTAAACTGACAAGTTAGGTTAAACACGTGAACTTCCACCAGGGCCGGGTACTCCGGAAGGGCAAGCACCTCTTGTTTAGCTAGCTACACCCGCCACGTGTGTAATCAAAATTGAATGAAAGAACCATGGTACTATTGGACGTTAAATATATCCATGACAATCCTGGACACAGACACCAAGTCATTTTTAAACCATCGTTTAAAATAAGTATAATAGTTTGATGTTTCTGTGTCCAGGATTGCCCTGGATATATATTTGACGCCTCGTAGTTCCATGTTCCTTTCACACAATTTTGATTTAACACGTGGCGGGTGTAGCTAGCTGAACAGGAGGTGCTTACCTATCCGGAATACCCGGCCTCACTTCCCTGGTGGAAGTTCACGTGTCTAACCTAACTTGTCAGTTCCAAAGTTTTTACTTTGCTTCTTGATTGTGATTCAGACATGGATTAGTATGTTTGTTTTTGATTACCACATATGTATCCACATTCATCCTTGTTATATGTACTCGTCCACATGTGTTTGACTTCGGTTTTCTCGCTGGTTTCTTCATCCGGCCATTCATAAAGCTCCTCAATGACAACACCGTCAAGCGTTTTCATAAAGCAGTGTGCGTTGGCGTGGGAATGAATACTACTCATCTGTTTCCGGTCCCAACAGAGAAGTATTAAGTTAAACTTGCCGTTTCCTGCATCGACGAGATTTCTCGTATAGCTGAAAAATCCATATTTAAATAAGTTGTAGGCAAACAACATTGACCCGTCGGATTGACCTTAAATTAAAACATTTGTTATGAATAAGTTTATATATATTACAAGGAACACAGGTGATTGTTTCGTCTTAATCACAGGGAACATACATTGTTTATATATATTAACTATCTACATAAAATTATAGGCAAACAACATTGACCTGTACAACAATGACCTTTCATTGTGAATATTCATTTATAAAAAAAATATGAGGTGGCCTAGCCATCGAGGAATATGTTTAGCGCATGTTAACGACGGACGGCCCATGTATTATTCGACGATATACCACGGGTAAATGTTGATCATTTCTAAAACAAATTAAATGAAAAGGATTAAAATAACATTGCAAACTCTTTCTTCGGAAGTACATTTTACTTTTATTTGCAAAACAGTCGATTTAAACAATTCAGCCGTTGAAATTGCCTCCATTGAAATAAATGATTTATCATGAATGAAAATAACGTCACAAACATTGTTCGGGGTGCATAGCATTACGTCATTAGATGATTAAGTCAGTATGTCATTAAAACCGAACAGCGTTTGTAATACCATGGCTGTTTCATATGAACCAAAACGCGGGATATGTTAGAATAAAGAATAATTTCATTTCACATTTTTCCGTACTAATGGCGTTATCCTGGGGATTTGCGACGTAAAATGCTAGAAAATGTTCCACACAAGCGTTATTTTAATAACGGTAGTACAGAGAAAGAGAGAGAGAGAGAGAGAAGAGAGAGAGAGAGAGAGAGAGAGAGAGAGAGATGGAAATAGAGAGATGTAACATACCTGTCATTTTCAAAGTTGGCAAATTGTTTCCAATCATGTGGATTACTTTTATAGGAAGTCATCAGTTCCCGAACATAATCGACGTTTACCGATTCTTCAGAGAAAACCTTGTGAAGTTCTTGTCGCAATTCGTCCAGACTACCGGGTGCCCTTAAACCACTTGGTCCGTTATGGTTAGGTTGATCCATTAGGAATTCAAAATCACAGGAATATTATGTTTAACCAAATATTGCTAAAAAACAGTATCTAAAACTTAAGATTTTGAAAAATACAGTACATACCTGTCGAAAATTTAATATATAGATATCAAATTAGTATCGAATCGGCATTTAATATTGATCTCTTGTTAGCTATGTTTTAACGGCAGTGGATATCTATCTCTCTGCAGCTACATGTACTAAACGTATCTTCACTTCATTGACTGCCGAGCTTCAACTCAATGTTCGTGAGCAGTGTTAAACTTCCGACAGTCCCATACTGTGACTAGGTATTGCGCAATCACAATAATCCTTATCTGATTTTAAAACAGTGCTATGTTATTTTTAAAATTATAAAAAAGTAATAAATCATAAAATTATAAAATCAACATTATAATTATTAATCCCTTTGTATCCTTCAGTGTCTCACATCCGTGCAATATTTACAGTACAGACCTGCTCATAGTTTAATACTGTGCTGACAAAATGGAGCCTAACACTGTGTTGACAAAATGGAGTTGAACTCGGTTACTAAGTGATCGATATACAGATATCAAGTTGCCGAAAATCTGCCGGAACATAGATAGCAGCTGCCGAAAAATATAACTTACGAGGGGCCAAGACAGGCATCTTATTCGGCATTAATTCGTTGGCTAAATGTTAAACTTTCGACAGGTTTGTACTGTAAACCGGATATCGTCACAAGTTTCCGATGATGTTGTGATTATAAGTCGAATAACGGATATATATACAGTTACAATCGAGTATTTGTCTTTTAAATACATGTACGTATGATTATCAAATAGTTTTAACCTTCTTCGACCCAACACGTTTAACTTTACAACGTTATTAGACCCGTTCAATGTCATTTCCCGGCGTTCATTTTTCAACTCGTGAAGCTTCAATTATAATCAACATTTGCCGGTGGTATATTATGCAATTATTCAATATGAGGTTGATATAAAATTATACGGGCTTGATCAAAGTAAAACAGTCCAACCTGCCTTAAAGGCCACCTCTATATAAGGGTCATCTGCTTATAGAGGCCAGTAGAATTTATCCAAATAATTATTTATTCATATTAATATTTGAACCTGTATATAAAGGTCATCTGCCCATTAAGGCCAACTGGTTCCTTGTGTGGCCTTTATAGACAGGTTTGGCCAGGTCCGTATAATCTCATATTCACCGATATCAAAAGACAGTGATTTTTTTTTTTTTTTTTGGCACTTCAAAATTAAATTTAAAAATTCAGATTTGTTATACATTAAGCCAAATGATTGCAACTTTGACATAACTGGATATGCTTATTTTACGGTAAAGCCGGTTTTTAAATCTCTTCATATCCCTCAGTCATACAATAACTTCGAATAATACACGAGCGCGAGTTCACATGCGGAAGTTTATATCACGAGCCATGCCAATGGTATATTCGCTGCATGTTAACGATGACCTGTGTATTATTCGACGATATACCACGGGTAAATGTTGATCAATTCAATTCTTACATGGAAAAATTAAAATAAACATTGCGAACTCTTTCTTCGGCAGACGCGTAGATTGGTTAAAATGATGTGGATTCGAATTAGAATACAAATTAGCATCAAATGCCTGTTATGGGGAAAAGGGACATGCTACCCCTTAAAATTTGGAAAAAATGTCAAAAGTTGCAATCTGATAACATTTTTGAAAAAAAATTGGTGGAATCTGAAGGATAGCTAGGTTTTGACAGTTATTTTACTGTAGGCTACTTTTTGGAAACTTTGGGTTAAAATTTATTTTGATAAATGTTTTTGACTTGCTTGAAAAAATGTAATTGAAGCATTCGTCCGATCTGATATTATAGTGAACTAGTAATTAAATAAAAAAATGTGGACGCCATGGCGTAGTGGCGTATAGGGAGCTACGGGCCTGTTCGGACGTTTTCGAATGATATTACTATCATTTTCAAAAAAGTCCGTTGAAACAGTTTGGCTGTTGAGATTACATCCATTACAATAAATGATTTTATGAATGGAAATTACGTCTCAACTATTGTTGGTGGAAAATATCATTACGTCATAAGATAAGCAAGGGAGTACGTCCTTAAAACGGAACAGCCATGGATATATTGCAAGTTATATAGGGCTTTGTCAGGTTACACGGTCCCCATACCAAAGAAAGATTTCACTTATCCAATTTGCATATCCGGCATATTTGATGATGATTTACCATATTTCTCAATGACTCGTTATAGTAAATAATTTAAATTTGGCGCCATACAGAACTTGCACCATGTGGCGGAACAAATGTCTGCTATTTTATTCACCCCTACACCGGTACTAAAACCATAATCTTGTTTTTATAAAAATATTTTTAATTTTCAAGGTTCCTTTTAACTTTCAATTTACGAAGCGACGTCGTTCTATATATAGCTATGTAACAGATATTCAGTTTTGACAAAATTGCAAATTCTGCTAAATTTAGTTCTATTTTTCAAAACAAAACCACATGGTCCCAATCGATTGTCCGCTTCGATCATGGAGACCTGGTAAATTTTATCTTTCACATGCCAATGTTTTCATTCCAGCTTTCAATTTAAGGATTCTTTTTAATATTAAAGATAACAACAATCGAAAAAGTGAAGAATTTTGAAACTTTGGAGGAAAACGTAGAAAACCCCATTTAAACTGTCGCAATGAAATAAACTCGATAGCAACATTCATAAGAACGCCGGTTATCAATTGTATAAGGCGATCAAAGAAGGGGCTAGACTGTCAAACTAAATTATTTGGCGATAGATGTGTTTTACGCCTCTGGTTTTCATATCTTTCTGGGAACAAAACTTCGCAGTCACGTGACCAAAAAATAGATATGAATATTAATGAGGAGCGAACTGCTTCTTCCACATGATGGACCCCGTCAACGAGTTATGTATCCTGAGCCGTAGTCGAAGGAAACATTTACATTTGACGGGGTACATGGGGTCGTGTAACCTGCCAAAGCCCTGTATAACGTTTTTATCACTCTTCAAAGCGTAACCAGTTGGTTCTATTTAACTTCTATTTCGTATTTTGTGTGACTTGCGTACGTTGTCGCCATGTTTGTTTATCGTAACTAGACGCCTGCGATTTACGAGTTACTTCCCTTTTACCGTTAAACGTCGCGTGCGTTTATGTAGCCCGGCAAGTTTACGAATCGCTATGCGAGAAGTTTCTTTTAACATGTTAAAGGGCGACAGCGTTTGTTATACCACGACTGGCTCTTCATGTTTCATATAAAGGCAAAACTACCACATTATATATTCTTGCGCATGTGAACCGTGTATTTTTCGACGATATGCCATAGGGAAATGTTGATTATATTATTTCTTAAATAGATTTATAAATAAATAAATATTTAAATAAATAAATAAACAAACAAATAAATAAATTAATTAATTAATTAATTAATATTTAAATAAATAAATAAATAATACATGAAGTGCGCCAAGCGAAGACCAGGTTAATGGTGAATTTTTATAGTTTAAGATAAATAAACAGCAAGTCAAACATGTCTGGTTACAGTGTATTCCAAGAAAAGGTATCTGAAAAAAATCCGATCTGTGTTTTATACTAACATTTACATGCACATATTTTGTCCATTTAAAAAACTCCTCTTTTTCAAACCTTTTGAACCGTAAGTGGGAGGTCGTGGGTTCAAACCCCGACCGGGTCCGACCCATGACTTGAAAGTGGGTAGTGCCTGTTCTTTCGCCAAGCACTCGGCATTACGAAATGAAAGTCATGGTTCTTTCGGATGGGAACTTACAAACCATTACTCAACTCTCAACTCTTTTGAACCTATTTTAATTCTTCTGTATGGTCACTAAAACAGTGTAAGGGGGGGGGAATTATTCGCCCCTAATATCGCCGTGTTCATTTATTTTATATTAAGATTTGAACAAATAAAAGAAAAGAAATTATTTATATACATGTATTAAAGATCTGTCTTACAACAAAAAGAAACCAAAGTAATGTCATGACATGAAATAGTTCTGGACCATGCACTAGAAAGGAGACATCAAATTTAATTGACTATAAAATTATTGTTATTCAACAAAAGTTATCATTTTGGACTTTAAGCAGATGTTTCGTATGTTTTGGCTCGAATGGAAAAGATTAGATGTGCTTAAAGGGGGTTTAATCCAAAATAACATTATGGTTTGCTTAGAATGGATTTGTAAAACAAAGGAAGAAAAGATTTACCTGATTGTGCATTCTTAAAAGAAAAAAAAAGTAATAAAAAAAAGAATGACACGTTAAAAAGAGTACAAAGTAACACATCATGTATTGCAAAGATTGCACAAAGAATGCATGTACAGAGACGAGGAAGAAAAGGTGAATTAATCAATTATGTATTGACATGTATAAACTTGTCACATCAGATTAGAAATAAGTAGGGCGGGTTAAAAAGAACAAACAATGTTACCTTACAACCGTGCCTGTGTGTCCCAAATTGTTTACTACATGAATTATTTTCGCATGCAATGACAAAGATCGCGAATCGCCGTGAGATTGAAATATAAACATGTTCCCCTACATAGAAATTTTCGCCATTTCAACCCCTCTACATAAACGGTACCTTTATCATCCATACCGCCCCCCCCCCCCCGCTACATAAAGTTTATAAGAATTTATACCCCTACATAAAAATGTCTCACATAGACATTTTCCCATTTCACCCCCCTCTATAACAGGTGTTTTCCTTACCCTTCTTCATAGTACCCATCTGTCCTCTATAACCCCCGCTATAATACTCTTTTTTTGAGAATTTCTACCCCTCCCTACATAGACATTTCAATCCCCCTCCATAAGAATTATTTATCCCCACCTCCACCTACATGATGCCTTCCTTAGGGGAGCACTTATTAAATGGAATAGCCCAATGGACTTTAATATACTCACGTGTAATCCAACTTATAGAGTTATCAGTAAAATGGCACACACAATTTAACCCTGTCGTTAAGTAAATATTAACGTACAAAAAATACATCTTACATAACAGAATGAACAAAAACAATTTATTGGTTGTGAGACCCGAGTCTATACCTTGTGCACAATTGTGTTAAATCAGCAGAGCGAACATTCTTATACGTGTAGTAAATTTCTGCTTCGTCAATGAAAGATCTTTTTTAAAAACTGAATGTATTTAAATATTTTTCACTTCATTCTTTTTTTGCAGTTTACTTATTCAAATCTTTTCATAGGCAAAAGTTTTATGCAAGAGGTATTATGAATTTTTTTTAAAGTCATTAAATAATATGTTTACAGTAACAGTACTTTTTGCAAAGTTTATGTTTTTTTATTGTTACATGTTTTAAAGTTTTCTATTGAATTTCTCAAACATGTATATATTTAACAATCGTATATGATATATATATAACATAAAAGTGTCTCATAAGCCAATATATTTGGCTGGATATTAATCTGTGATATATTGTTTTTTTATTATACCTTTTGTAAATTTCTGGAAAAATGCCACATGCGCAGAAAAACTGCGTATGCGGTTCGATCGCATTTGTCTTCTAAATCAGTAAATCGCTTTTCTAACGTTATGTGAAATATGATAGATAAATGCTACAAGCGTCTCAGAATTCAAGTTGCTTACGGACGACAGCTAACTGTCATCATTTCCAATCCAGTATACTTTGGTTGCACAGTATAATTTACATCAACAATCGGTATAATAAAATAAATATTACATTTCTGATAGGGTGACAGTCCATATTATCACCCCGAGAAATTTCATTGTCAAACGAGGCGAAGCCGAGGTTGACAATGAATTTCGAGGGGTGACAATATACAATAATTACCCTCTAGGTATGTGGACATCTAGAATTGTCACCAAACAGAAGGGTTGTCACCCGAGGGTGAAAACCCTTCTGAAGGGTGACAATTCTGGATGTCCACATACTTACAGGACAATTATTATTTAATTATACCGAAACAAAGCTTACCATGTTAATGACAAAAACAATATATTATTTTTAAATTAAATTAAATACAGCCAGTTTACATTTTTAACCATCCTTTACTGGCGCTCGTCTGCATACTTTATATTTCGCAGAATCTAGGTTAACCTCTCTTTCAGTTTCCATTAAATGCATTTTTAGTATTTTCACTAAAGCTTGGGTGCCCTTTTTGTGTTTTCTGCATCTTTGTAATGCATAATTAACTTCAAGACCGCTTCAAACGAACTACAAAAAAAGACTGGCCGCCATTGTTATTGTTAAAAAATGACAACACGGTCCAGTTGTACGAGTTATTTCCCTTGTACCGGGTTATCACCAGGTGATAATAGTATTATCACATGGCTGTGAAAGGTTATCACATGACTGTAAGAGGTTGTCATACGCTGACAGTGATTCTGTGGGAAATATCTCATTTATTACATGTAAGTGATTGGAAAACATCCAATGAAAAGTGTTTTAATATATGTGAGGTATAATAATATGGACTGTCACCCTATCAGAAATGTAATATTTATATAATGTATGTTCATTCTTAGCTGATTGATACGTGACACTATAATAAACTATTCTATTATTATTTTTAAAAGTGAATGAATGTGCACTAAATTATTTTTTCTTGTCTAATTTGTGACGCCGTATTTATAACATATAGACACACTTTACTTCTAAATATAGATGGTCAGCTCACCAACTACCAATAGAAATGGGACAATACAACAATATTCCGAAACATGAAATACGCTGTGACAAATGTATCTGCAACGACATAGAAGATGAAAATCACCTTCTTAAAAAAACCTCTTTATTCTAACTCAAATACATAAAAAAAATGATTAGACAAAGTCATCCGCATTCTAACTTATACAACTTCTTAGTGTTCAAAATTCAAAAGAACTTCGTCACTGGACTTTTCCTCGTTAATGCAACACTATCAAGACAACCTCAAACACAGTTTTACTTTGTCCATCCGCCACAACACCTCTTTCATCCCAACAGTTTTCAGCCTTTCAATTTTTTTGTGTTTATTTCTTTCTTTAGTATTTTTCTCTTATATAATAGTCATTTGTCGCCATACATGTAAATATATACCTATAAGTGCATGTTTTTGTTATAATAAATGAAATGAAATTCAGTGTCTTACAAAGTGTCATAGGTGAAATTAACACAAAGATGTGTTGGATATTTTTGGAAACTCTACCTGATGATAAATTGCAGATTTGTTTCTCGGATACGATAATCATGATTATTTTCTTTTGTATTTGTTTACAACAAATATCTAGCAGAAGGTGCTTACTCTTCCGAAGCACCTGACCTAACTTCCACCGAAGCACCTGGCCTCACTACCACCGAAGCACCTGGCCTCACTTCCCTGGTGGTTTTTACTTTGCATCTGTATTGTTATTCGGACATGGATTTATATGTTTGTTTTTGGTTTTTGTCAGATTTTGTAATTCAGCGAGAGGAAAAAAAGAAAAGATTTCTACCGTACATCAATAACTATATCTCTTTAATTCCACATATATATTTCCTTTAACTTAAATTTTGGAGAAATTGGTTATCTATATTTGGAACTACTGATGAATATATTTGTCAAAGCTAAATGCAAATGTTTAAAGCTAGAAGTGATCTTAACAATGACACCTTAATTCCCTAAATATCTTGAAAAAATGATGATTTGAAATTTAGCAAGATTTTAGTTAAGGAAAATCTTAGCTAAAGAATTATTGTGAAACTGGGGCCAACTTATTAGGAAAATTTGACAGTATAGGCAAACAACATTGACCTGCCCGTTTGAACTTAGGAATATTCATAAAGGAAAGTCCACTCATTTCAATACACAGTGCACGTTATTACTCTTTGAGGTGAGTATATCTCATGATGTATGCAGAATAAACACGAGTTCCCTATACATAGATGTACTTGGTCCGTCATAAATACTTAAATGAAAGATCGAGCAGACAGATCAAAGATGTCAATGCAAAATTTCACATTCTATCTATTATTATCAATAATTATAACACAACATGGGTAATAATAGATATCAATTATTTCAGGAGATTCCTGAAGCGAGTTTTTTAATGTTATCTCCAATCAAATTGTAAATTGTAAATGCACGTCTAAATTATTTTTGAGGTTTTTTGCAAGTCATACATACATCATACAAACTTACTGTAAATCTGGAAATTTTTAAGTTTATTAACTTTTGCGAGAATTGTATTTCGATATATTCCTGTTCTTTTATTTTGTAACCAAAGATGGTCAGTGCAAATCAAATACAAGTAAATAATATCAAAATTACATATTTGGTAAATGTTTATATTTTCGTGTTATGACTGTATTGAAATTATTTTTTGCGCGAAAATAAATGGTACGCAAAAATTTCCCGATTCAAGACATAAAAAATTAGGATTTGTTTCATGTACACGAGACTCCAGCATCCTCACTGTGGCTACAGTTCTCAACCCCCCAGCCAGGATGCTCGCACATGGATAATGACGCCTCGTTTCCAGCACATGCTACGTCATCAAGCCAAATTTCTCCTGTGCCTTGACCAAAATGGGCACTTTGGTAGGCTGTGCCTCCCCTGGAATTTAAAAACAAAACAATAGACATGAGTGAAGATCATGATGTAGCAATTGGTTTTGAAATAATGAAAATGGAATATTCTGACTAATAATACCATTCATAAAACTTACATAAATTTATCAAAACAAATTCTTCATAATTGTAAATTTGAGGGTTTTTAAATGTAAAACATGCTTTACTTTTTAGCTACAATAGCGTATTTATTGTTAAACAAATGAACCATGAGTAAGTAAAGCAAGTATATTGCTGTATAGAAAAGGAAAGTTAAAAATAGAAAAATTGAAGACATTACGTTTGTCATATAGGTTTATTTGTAGTCTTTTCTTGCTGTCAAAACTGCGGATTTAGCAGAACTTGATGTAGTAGTCATATTTTTGTTTCAAGCTTTGTAGGATAGATAACATCAACACAATTTTCAAATTTAGGATTGTTAATAGATAGAACGTCATCTATACATCTGATATCAAGGATTAAAATTCACGTGTTTATCTTAATCTGTCAGTTTCAAAGTTTTCATTTTGCCTTTGGATTGGGATTTTGACGTGGATAGGTATGGTTGTTTTAATTACAAACCTTTGGCAATGATCGTTACTTAATTCCAAAGCTGCACAACCAACTGAAAATACCAGATCTAATTGCATCCCACTAGACTCGTGCCTTTTTTGACTAGCGGTCGCCACAGAAAGTGTTAAAATGTCAACTATAATGACCGATTAAGTAGACAAACAATAATCAAAAGCAAACATTCAAATCCATGTCCAATTTACAATTTTTTAAAAAACCGTGTTAAAACTTGTACATAAGTAAAACACGTGAACTTCAACTTGGGAAGTAGGACCACGGAGGTGTAAGCCCCTCCCTCCTGTTTAGGAAATTTTACTGACCTGAAGCCAAGCATCCTGCACACAACTTTGGCATCATCAGTGCCCCAGCTGTCATCACAGACCGTGCCCCACTCTCCATTGTGATAGACTTCAACTCTACCGCTTCTTGATGATAAACCACCACGTAGTCTTATTACTGATAAATAGATAAATAAAAAATAAATACAACATTTATTGTCAAATAAAAAAATAAACATTGAAAACTGGTAAAAATATAGGACCCATTAACACTTTCCTGGTTAAAATCCACTTGTTTAAATTAATTTATGCCAGCTCTATGTACAGTTTGATGGTTTAAAATTAAATTATTAATTTAATATGGATTTCCCCTCAGGGAATAATTTAACAAAGTCATATGAATTAACCAGTTTAAGGTTTTAGTACTTTGCTATTGGGGATTGTGATTTGAACATGAATTGTTGTGTTTGCCTTTAAACGTCCTTAAAAGTAAAACCAATTATTTTCCGTTCGTTAAAAAATTGAAATTTCTAATGGACCATACAAATGGTTTTATTTGAGGTTTATTTTATATTATATTGGATTGTAAATCAAATTTCTTTAATATAGAAAAACGTATAATTAGCCAGTTTTGAAAGCGATTTGAATGATTGACATTTTCGTCATTTAATTATCTATTCCGTTCAAATGTTGACCTTTACTGACTGATCTGACTGATTGACATTTTCGTCCAGTTTTGAAAGCGATTTGAATGATTGACATTTTCGTCATTTAATTGTCTATCTCTTTCAAAATTTGGCCTTTACTGATTCACCTGGTATCAGTATAATGGACTGGGGGAGTGGTACGCTTGTCTGCGGCGTACTGACTCTGTGAGCTAGCACGGTAAAGTCGCCATTAGTGCGCGCTAGTACAAGGCAGACCATACACAACACTCGCACTTCACATGCATACACAAAATTGTTCATAGAATCATCCATAGAGCTTAATTAAATAGTTCTCGTCGCGAATAGCTGAAAAATTGCTGATGCGACGTTAAGCAACATTCAACCAACCAACCAACGTTCAAATGTGGTAGTCTATTTTTCCAAATGCGAGCATCACCATTACCTGTTTTAAAAGTAAAAATCCTTAATTACAATCGTCGATGTAAATAAATGCATTTTTTAATAACATATAAATACAAACACGTTGAAGCTGGAGCACTTCCTTCTTCTCCCTTTTGTCCTTTTTGGCCTGTCAAACCAGGTGGTCCCCTTAAACCAATGTCACCTATAGCAGAAATAAACGCAATGTTTACAATGCATAAGTTTATAATACACAAGACTAAAAATATGTGTACGACAAGTGTTCTTCCAAGTGGGTTGGCTCTGGAATAGTAGAGAAGTTGGGTTGAGTTGTGTAATGGTGTTAAACGTCCCAGTCATAAATAATTCACTTATATCGAGACTCGAGACGTTGCCCGCTTTAGGCGAAACTGCAGAAATTCTGCCTGTGCGTTACGCTGATGGCATGATACAGCAGGGTTCTTTATCGTGCCAAGCCTACTGTGACACGGGACCTCGTTTATTTTAAGGTCCGGTGACTTTCATTTTGTAATGCCGAGTGCTTTGAAAAAGAACAGTCACTGCCCACTTTCAAATCTGTGGTCAGACCCGGCCGGGGATCTAACCCACGACCTCCCACTTACGGGGCGAGCGCTCTAACATCTGAGCTTAGCAGTGATGAAATAGTAGAGGAAACATACATACTAGAAAGAAAGCACTAACGACAAGCAAACTTACAAACTAAAATAATTATATACCTAGATTGTAAGTTTAATTGAATGAATAAGGTTTAACATCCCAGTAAAGATATTTTCACTCATATCAAGACATCACCGGCTAAAGATGAAATAGCAGTGCGTTCAAGACAATGTGCATGGAGGGTTCTTTAACGTGACATGCCTGCAGTGACACTGGACATCAACTTCTAGATTCGACTTTTAAAATGCTGAGTTTTTTTGCTATTTTTATCGTCTTGGTCAGATTCGACCGGGATTCGATCCCTCGACCAACCACATACGTAGCGAGCATTCTTCTAATTGATCTATCGTAGTGGCATCCTCACCTCTGAATGACTAGCTCTATTTTATTGATTTTATATTGTGTATAAGATACTATTTATTACCGTTCAACATTTTTTTTTGTTCAGCTAGATAGGTATTTCTTACAACAGGCCTTTCTCCCCTAATGGAAGTTTATGTGTTTAAAATACTTTAAAGGTTTAAAAGTTTTTACTTTGCCTTAGGATTGCCATTTGGACTCGGATTAGTTTGTCTGTTTTTGCCTTTGTAAAAAGAACCTATTTTACGCAGTTAAAATATCGTTGTAAAATGAAAAGAGATTGAGATAAGGTAAAGGTTGTCTTCCAAATAAATAAATTACTTGTTGTACCAGTGTTATTTACAGTTGTAGACGGTCAGTTCGGATACAATTCCTCATTAGTATTGCTAGGACCAAAATTGTGAAATCCAAATTTTTTAAAGAGGTTCAAAACATATAAAATAACCAGTTCGTATGAAGCTTGTTGGTTGCTACACATAAGGCCTAAGGGTAGTTGTGTTGAAAGTAAGGATGACTTGAAAAACAATAAGTGCATAGTGACGTTTAAATTAATAAAACATCTAAATACCCGGCATCACTTGTCTGATAGAAATTTACGTATTTAACTTAATGTAACAGTTAACATCTTTTTTACATTTTTTGGAATTTAGATTTTGGCATTGGAATCTTTGAATTCGATTTATATTAGTGAAAAGTGTCCACTAATAAAAAACTATTTAAGACGTCAATCGAATGACATGGGCTATTAAATTCTTCACGTTTTATAGCCGCCATCATTATAATGTTGATGATTTTTTTTTGTTTCTGCATATTTGAATGGCGATTGCTCCATGTTCCTTTAATTTTTAATTACACAATGAATGTAACTAGCTAAACAGGTGGTGCTTTTTCTTCCGAAACGCCCGGTCTGATTTCCTTGTTGGAAGTTCACCAAATAAACAGAAAGTGCTTTTCTTTCGAGAGCAACCGGTGGAAGTTCACAAAAAAAATTGCAGTTTTTTCTTTTCATTGGGATTGTGGTTTGGACATGGATTAGTGTATTTGTTTTTGATTCTATACAGCACAATAATTTGAATTTCTTGAAGCATAGACATTGTAACAGCAACCAAGAACACGTAGCTACAATTTATCATAATCAAAAACAAACATACTAATCACAATCCAGAAGCAAAGTAAAAACTTTGGAACTGACAAGTCACGTTAGACACATGCACTTCCACTAGGGAAGTGAGGCCGGGTGCTCCTGAAGGGTAAGTACCTCCCGTTTAGCTAGCTACACCCGCCACGTGTGAAATCAAAATTGTGTGAAAGGAACATAGAACTATGGGACCGGGACAATCCTGGACACAGACACATCAAACCTATCAACAATAATGTGATGACGGCCATAAAACTTGTTGAGGGCCTTGATAAGCCTGAGCTTGCAATATCCCCGAGTCAACAATTTATTTGCAAGTAGTCTGTTTCGTTGTACAAAGTCCCCGTGGTGGAAACAAGCTCCACCGTAGCGAATTAATTGGGAAACAAATACACCATAATCAGGAGAGGCAGGTATATTGCTGCACAGAAAATGTGGCAATGCATGATAAGATAAACACGCACAGAATCCATATTAATTTTCTGAAAATATATGTTGATCATTACCTTTAACCCCTTTCAGTCCTGGAGCACCGGCTTCTCCTTTCGGTCCAATAGGACCGATAGGACCCTGACTCCCAGTGGCTAATGGACCTATATCTCCTTTCGGGCCAGTTGAACCTGTGGAAAAAGATAAATACATGTAGCACAATCACAATAATTTAGCAATAGAGGGAACAAGTTCTAATACAGAAAAGGCAATTTACAGTAAAAAAAAAATAGTTCATCACAAGAACGCACATGCTTTAGTCACTGGAATTTCATGAGTGCTGTACTGAAATATCCTTCCACATGATGTTCTCGATAAATGTATACTTAGATTTACTGGAAGTTTTTTTCTACCTTCTTGGCATCAAGAGTGCCATGGTGAAAGTTCACGTGTCCACTTTATTTGCTAGTTGGAGCTTATGACAAGAACCTATTCCATAGCAGTAAGAAATAAATATAGACCTTTTTTAATCAAACATGGTTTAGTAATTCACAGGCCTTTTAGTTCGAGTTGACTAAGAAATTCTAATTGACGGACACTATAAAAAAAGATATCCGAGTTCCAGAAAACGAAACTTATTTTGGTTTCATAAAGACAAATTCGTTCTAAATTTATTTTTTTAAAAATCGACTTATCCGAAAGTTTCGAATTTGAGGTACATTGCAATGTCATCAATTTAAATATTCTTTTTAAAAATCATTCATTACATATTCCGTTCAAGAAGTAATAAAATCGATTTCGCGTTTCAAAAGCTGTAAACCTTTTTTTAAATACATATATAATTCAAAATAGAATCAGATAAAGTGAAAAAAATCTATGAAGTTCAACGATAAATTATAATTATGTTTTCCCAGTGACAAAGTTAAAGCACTAGACAGCCTTATCCAAACGACAAAAATATGTTTGACCAAAATTCGACAAAAGAAATACTTTTGAGTATATCTTGGATTTTTACTAGCAAAAAATTTAACAGCAAAGGAAATACTTTTGATTGTATCTTGGCTTTAAGGTTACAGCTCCTCATCATTCACCCTTGGACCGAAAATATTAAATCAAATATGTATTGAGGGATTGAAAAAAATATCCAAACTACAGAAATATCTTTAACCAAATTCGACAAAAGAAATACTTTTGAGTATATCTTGGATTTTTACTAGCAAAAAATTTAGACAGTTTTATATTTCCGACAACACAAAAGTATGACCTACTGAGTTTAGGATATCTCTAATGATTCTTAGTCCCAAGCAGAAATGGCGATCCAGTGGTTAAAATTACAATTTACAAAATTAATTTTACAGCACTAGATGTCTATTAAGGAATAAAATTCGTTATCAGTAGTGTTTTGACCAAACTTGTGAAACCAAAATTGTTTTAAAAATACATTAACAATAAATGCTGTAATACCTTTATCACCTTTATCGCCTTTTATTCCAGGTATGCCATGTAAGCCTATGAAAACAAAGACAAAAAACACATCAATAATTTAAATTGCAATACTAAGATTATTAAGAATTCAAATGTGCAAAAACCCTTTTCGAACTTTTGTTTTGATAGGTAATCTTCTGCTTTTTAGTCAGTGACCTTTCAGAAAGATGTTCGTGTTGCGATCAAACGTATTTACATTTCAAATGAGTCATTTAATTTTATATTTGCTTAGGTATTTCTTCTCTGTAATAAACTATATGGGTACAAAATGTCTGCGTGGTTCCACAACAGTGACATAAAATGTAAGTATAAGTTCCGTATCAATGCTTAATGGTAATTTTAGTCTTAGTTTTGACTACATACTTTGCGGATGTAACTAGCTAAACAGGAGAATGATGCTTACCGTTATCATGTTTCAGGAGCACGTGCCCTCACGTCCCTGGTGAAAATTCACGCGTTAAGCCTCATTTGTCAGTTTCAAAGTTTTTATTTTGCTACTGGATTTTGATTTAGACATAGGTCAGGTTTTTTTTAATTACAATAAACAAATATGGCGTCAACGTACGCAAGTTACACATACCAAACTAGAATCACTTTGAAGGTTGAAAGTTTTGGCAGGATAAACGGCCCAATGTACTCTGCCAATAAACAGGATACGTCAGTTTCAAAGTTTTTATTTTGCTACTGGATTTTGATTTAGACATGGATCAGTTTTTTTAATTACAATAAACAAATATGGCGTCAACGTACGCAAGTTACACATACCAAACTAGAATCACTTTGAAGGTTGAAAGTTTTGGCAGGATAAACGGCCCACTGTACTCTGCCAATAAACAGGATACGTCAGTTTCAAAGTTTTTATTTTGCTACTGGATTTTGATTTAGACATGGATCAGTTTTTTTAATTACAATAAACAAATATGGCGTCAACGTACGCAAGTTATACATACCAAACTAGTACCGTTTTGAAGATTGAAAGTTTTGGTAAGGATAAACAGCCCAATGTACTCTGCTAACAGGATACATGGGACCGTGTTACATAGCAAAACCCTGTATAAGTTATAATTTAAATTTCAATATTTGAAAAATGTAAACATGTGTAAAATAAGGAGCATCATTTAATTTGTCACAGTCTAAAGAAATTATTTTTTATTAATCAATGACAACTGATACCTCGAATGCATACGCTTATAAGCAGGTGTTCTGTATAGCTAAACATCGCCTGACATTTTTTATAGACAGTTAAGTATTTGTCCATCCAATTTTTCAATTATATCGAGGCGGAAGTTTAGGAATAGTGGAAAAAGCAGAAATTCGCAAAGGAAACCACAGACCTTTAGCAAGTAAACTAGAAAGCCATCTGTCACTTATATCTGCACAATTGGGATTGGAATCTAGGCATTGCGGGGCGATGAGATCGTAAGCGAGCGTTTTTGAACACTTGGCTACCGAGGCCCTTATACATAAGGAGGACCGTTTTTAGTCACATATTTTGTAAACATAAAAAATGGAGTTGAGTAATGGAGTTTAACGTCACAGTCAAGAATATTTCACTCATATTGAGACGTCGGCAGCTATAGACGAAACTGTTGCATTGCACTCATGGCATTATATAACAGGGTTCTTTGTCATGCTAAGCCTACCGTGACACGGGACCTCGTTTATTTTAAGTTCCCAACCGAAAGAACCGTGACTTTTATTTCGTTATGCAGAATGCTTGGCAAAAGAAATCACTACCAACTTCTAATTCTCGGATCAGACCGGGTCGGGGTTAAAACCCACAACCTTTTACTTACGGACCGAGCACTTTGCCATCTGAGCTACCGCAGTGGTATGTAAATATGAACAGAATGACCTAAAGCGAGTGACCACGTAATTGAATCGATTCAGTATTATCCGATAATACATGTTTCAAGGAAAAGGGAATTACAAAAAATATATACAATAGGAGAAAGATATTTGTAAAACCCGGCCCATGCCTAAATTTCATTCCTAAAACCAAATGAAGAACTTTAAATACCTTTTTTAGTTGAAAAAGAAAAAGTATAGGAAGAATACCTGGTTGTCCTTTTTGTCCAGGAAACCCAGTCATTCCCATCAAGCCAGTTTTACCTTTAGGTCCTTCCCATCCTCTCTCTCCCTTCTCACCGATTTGGCCAATATCACCTGTAGGATAATAATAAAATGCTAACATACAGTGAATGATTTACCCTCAGGAATACACATTTTTTGAAAATAATCCGTCATTTTGTTGGAATCGGTGCTTTTCAATAATGTATGGCAAACCCGTACTTGTGATCCCTTTATATTAATCTATTATGGACCTCTCCAGACAACACTATAGGAGAACTGTTCCTGAGGGAGAGGTCCATAATAGATTTAGTACATCACATGTCTTTGTTTTCAAAGTTGGAGAGAGATTATTTCTCAGATGAATTGTTTACTTTATTCAACATTTGGAATAAATTTCATTCTCCTTGGGTCGGACATTTGTATAAAAAACGCACAAAATATTGTTGATTTGATCGATCTCCATAGATCCAAACTCACCATCAATTTTCCTGGCTCTCAGAGATTCATTTAAAATATTAACCGAATACTTTGTGGCCTAGATCTTTTGTTTTTTGCTCGTAAATTGGTAATTCGCGCGTCGTCGGATGTCATTTTGTATCCGACGACAACAATAAACAGCGCCACCTAGACAAAGAGAAGTAACTAGCTTTTGCTTTGCGGGGGGTCACGCGATGGACTATACTTGCATGTCGGGGACTATACCTAGGTATAGTCCCGCTGCAATGCGTTTTCAAGGGCAGATGATTTCTACATGAAATAGTATTTATATAGTTATCCAATGATTATTTAAGAAATTAACATGTGATGTACTAAAAATGTATAGGTCCATGAATATTTTAATAAACATTAAAACCGTGGTCTTCACAATGCATGTTAAACCATCCGATGGTCCATGCATATAATGGAAATGAATAAACGTTATAAATCAGCTCGTGTTCCATGGATATGTAACTTCCCAATGATGTCCATGTTTAAACAAACATTGGTCATGAAAATAAATGATTTTCGTTAACCGTTTTGAAAACAAGTGTTAATATTATGTCTTCAAAATAAAATTACTAGTAAAATTATTGCTTTGAAACAAAATAAATTTAAATATTTTATCAATTAAATTTCAAATTCATTTCCCATAATTCATTAAAATATTAATTATTGGTAATTTTAAACAAAAATATATGCAAAATATTATATTAATTTAATTTCAAACTCATTTCCCATAATTCATTAAAAAAATTATTGTTATTGTTTTGAAACAAAATATATGAAAAATTTTATATTTATTTAATTTTAAAATCATTTTGTATTGCTTATTAACATATTTATTGTTACTGATTTGAAACGGAAACATGCAAAGTATTATATTCAATTAATTTTAAAACCATTTAGAGTAATTCATTAAAAAAATTATAATTATTGTTTTTAAACAAAAATATATGGAAAATAATATATTCATTTAATTTTAAAATATTTATTATAACTCATTAAAATATTATTAGTATTCGAAATAAAAATATATGGAAAATAATTTAGTTTAATTGCCGTCATCAAATTACTGTTGATTAGTATGATATCTTTGTATCAAGAATTGAATCAAGGTTATATTTAGCGAAACATAATTCTATTTTCCTTTCACTCATTTTAAGTCATGGAGGTTGTAGATCGGTAAACAGAATGTGCTAACTACTCCGAAGCACAATGTTGATAGTTCACGTTTTACCTAATTTGTAAGTTTCAAAGTATTTACTTTGGAGGGGGGGGGGACTTTGATTTTAAAATGGATAAGTATGTCTGTTTTAGGTTAAATACCCTTATTTCCCTTTTCTCCAGGTGGCCCAACATCGCCAGGGTGTCCAATTTCTCCCGGTTTCCCAACTTTTCCAGTGAGTCCATTTGCTCCAGGCGGCCCAACTTCGCCAGGGGGTCCCCTTTCTCCAGATGGTCCAACCTTGCCAGGTGATCCTATTTCACCAGGCGGTCCAACTTCGCCAGGGGGTCCCATTTCTCCAGGTGGCCCAACTTCACCAGGGGGTCCCATTTTTCCAGGCAAACCAGTACCACCTACCATTCCTGTAAAATTATAAGTATACTCTCTAAATCAAATTATTATTTTATACAAAAAAGGTATTGCAAGCCTATATGCTTATCGAGGACTTCATAATGTTTCATGGCTGTCTTCACAGTATTGTTGATAAGTTTGATGTCTCTGTGTTCAGGATTGCCCTAGGTATTTTTGACGTCCTATAGTTCCATGTTCCTTTCACAAAATTTTACACACGTGACGAGTGTAGCTAGCTAAACTGGAGGTGCTTACCCATCCAGAGCACCCTGTCTCACTTTCCTGGTAAAAGTTTATGTGTCTTACCTGACTTCAAAAGTTTTTACTATGCTTCTGGGTTGTAATTCGGGCATGGATTAGTATGTTTGTTTTTGATTACATGTTCGATTTGGCTTGTTACGATAAAAGAAATACTAATATAGATTTATAGTATGCCCTTGAACAAGGAAGCCTAACCTTCGAGTATTTAGATTATTTTATTATTCTCCATTTAACACGGTAATAAACGTACATGTGTTTTGACTGATAAATGTGAATAATAGAAACAAACACACGAATCCATGTTCAAATCAAAATCTAAGAACAAATTAAAAAATTGATACTGACAATAGGGAAGTGAGTCCAGATGATCAGAAGATTAAGCATCTTTTGTTTAGCTAGCTACATCCGCTATGCGTGTATTCAAAATTGAACGAAAGAAACTTGTAACCATGGGACGTCGAATATATCCAACACATCTTGGACAAATAGACATCAAACTTATCACCAATAGTGATGACTGGCATATAAAGGGGGATATACATTAATTTTATAACTTAGCAAATGTTATTAGAAACATTAAACGCAAAACAAAATTATTATCATTAAAATCATTAAAAACCACAAACATACCAGTCAATGATCATAGCAAGTCAAAAACAAACATACCAATCCATTCAAAGAATAATAATAAAAATACCTGAGTTTCCTTTATCTCCTTTATACCCAGTAAGTCCTATCATGCCACGTCCACCTTTAGGCCCTTCCTGTCCTCTCTCTCCCTTCTCACCTATTTGGCCATTATCACCTGTGGGACAACAATCAAATGCAATATCAATCCATTTATGATTAATCCCGAGGTATACATATTTCTGGATAAAATCGTATTTGGAGTTTAAAAGTATAGTCGAGATCGACAATAGAAACATGTACATGTACTGGATCTTGGTATTGGAAAGGAGGCTTATCGGTGGTCTAGTTGACTATAGTACGCTTTGGTTAAAATTCCACTCTGGACACATCTTGGTTTTAAAATTCTATTACTACCGTACACTCGGACATCGTTAAGGTATAAAAATACACATTATTTGTTTAAATATGTATATTAATTTGTGGAAAATATTCTTTATTTTATTCTATAAATACGTAGCAGAACTGAACCTTTTTCTCCCTGTTGTCCCTTTTCTCCCGGCAGTCCCGTATCACCTCTCTCCCCTTTTGGTCCTCTAAGTTGTTCCTTGTCTAAAGCAGTCTACAAAATGGAAATTATCAGGAAATGAAACAAATTAACATAATCATTTCATCGCCTTGATGCAATATTTGGTATACCTTCAAAAACTGTGCGTAGCCACGATATCACCACTCTATAAAGAAGGATAAACAAAATAACATTAATTTCCAAATAGATAAAGCAGGAGCATCTTCACTGTATGAACAGAAACTACAGTTAAGCCTGTTTTTAGAGGTCACCTAAGGAAACCAGTAACGGTGGTCTTTATGTGAAAGAAACCCTGATATACAGGTTCAAATATTATAAATAAAGACCACTACCGTCTTTTCTTAGCATGTGCCCATTTAAGGCAGGTTAGACTGTATTAATAATTGTCAAATGAGTTTTCATCTATCATCAAGTCTCATGCCGGATAAATATTTTATATATATTTTATTTAAACTACTGGGTCAGTATCATTGTTGCAGTAATCATCCCGATACCATAAACTCAATTGGTAATAATATTTATTGTCAGAAATATCGTACATTCTCAATTTGCTTCTTATTAGAAATGCGCAAGTCAAATGAAAAATGGAAAAAATATTTCGGTGTATTGAACTGTTAAAAAATAAAGACGAGAAAATATCGTTAAAAAGAACAGCCTCTTGATTAACTGAAAACTGCCAGTCCATTTTTCTCATACACACAATCTTTTAACAAACATCTTTATGTTCACCAGCTCTTCAGTGTCGTATTTTGTCAAAACGGGTGGAAGAAATGAAGACAAATGCAAATTTCAAATCCAAAAGTACAACGAGCAACGACTTTTGACGAACACATTATTGTATATATAACTAAATGACTACGAATAGGGCTCAGAACATCAATTTGCCCTAATATAGTGGCACTGTCGTGGTTACAATCACTTCTCCCTCTCTCTCTCTCTCTCTCACCTTGATATTGTGGTGGTTATAGAACAAACTCTTTTCTCCATCTCAATCCGGTATTTTCAATGCCATTGTCGTTTGAAGACAAAGCTAGCTCTCTCTCTCTCTCTCTCTCTCTCTCTCTCTCTCTCTCTCTCTCTCTCTCTCTATATATATATATATATATATATATATATATATATAATCATGTACTGTTCTTTCGTTATAATAAAAAATATTTTTCTCTACGTATTTACGTAGAACAGGAAGAGAAAGCAACAACAAGTATGATGGAAACAAGGTTTAAAAGTCAAGATTGTATTAATGTTAAGTGTTTGAAAATTAAGTGGTTTATTTTATACATCGACAAACTGAACTGACGAAAGTTAATACTTGGCTAACAATTTCATTCAGAATCAGCACTCAATTCGCTCCTCGTCACCTATATCTCGCAAGTCATCCATCATTTCGGAAGATTTGTTATCACAAGCTATGCATGTTTCAAGTTTTAATTACTCTGTAAGTAAACTTCGATTCATACATCTTAGCACAGTGTTAAAATTGCAAACATAACCTTACTGTACAGTGTATTTTTAGGATTTTATACCATTACGAACAGACATTGTACCTATTAAACACCATGGGCTTCATTCATACCATATTCAAAATTATAAATTATTTTCTGATGGGTTTCGAACCCCGATTGGGTCTTACTCAAGACTTAAAAGTGGGCAGTGACTGTTCTTTCACTAAGCACTCAGTATTACGAAATGGAATTTACAGTTCTTTCGGATGGAAACATAAACGAGGTCCTATATCAGGGTAGGCGTGACATGATAAATAAGCCTGCTTTATAATGCACAGGAAAAATGCCTGCACCTTCGTCCATAGCTGTGACGTCTCGATATAAGTGAAATATCGTTACTTAGGCCGTTAAAACAATTACTCAACTCAATCTCATTGCTCTTCCAAATGTTTTTAAAAGAAACATGCACTAAGCAACGACGGGCCAAGAATAGTTGACTTTTGTTGAAAAGTTTAAATGAAGGAAACAGACGGCCTCAATAAGCATATGTCTGTAATATATCCGCGTCAAAAATAATATTTTTCAAGAAGGGTCCTCAATTCCCTGATAGAAGTTCACTTTGCTTCTGGATTGTGATTGGGAAATGGATTAGTATGTTTGTTTTTGATTACTGTACATTTTACTCACTATGTTCTCGATTTCTTTCTCTATGTGTTCCACTTTAATCTCTAACTGTTCTGATTTTCCTGTGAAACAAATTGAAGTAACATTTTAGAACCATTACACAAATTATCTTCAATAAGTGTTATATGTATATTTTGAAATCAGGTTCCAAAAATTCAACAATTAAAAATTATTTACGAAGTTTATTTCAAATACCCGGCCTTACTTCCCTGGTGGAAGTTCACGTGTCTAACTTAACTTGTCAGTTCCAAAGTTTTTACTTTGCTTTTGGATTGTGATTCGGACATGGATTAGTATGCTTGTTTTTGTTTATTCAAGGAAATATATTTTCGTCTTACAAATTAAACTAATAGGTCATTAGTTACCGATATCTCGGTCCCACAACGGCTAAGTTCCTTTTCATCAACTCAATGTTAAACTTTCGACAGGTCTGTACTGACACATCACAATTGAAATTTTGTTCTGCATTTTCCGCAAGAAAAGCAAAGAAAGTCATGTATCTTTACATGTATTAATAGCTGATAATATGAAAAAAAACATTCTGTATTTTATTAAAATTAAGTAATGATTTTGCTTTTTATCCGAAAATATCCTAGTGAAGTATTGATCGGCAGATTCCGTAACGAAGTTTTTGTCGAAAAATACCGACCATCAATACGATTGCAAAAATCAACAAAATCATAACCATTAATACACTTACTGTTTGTTTTCTTAATCCGGTCCTCGAAAGAATCCACCGTGGATATGACCTCATCCACCTGACTTCTTGATTGAGATTGTAAGGCACTATACTTTTGTAGGAGAGTGTTAAGTGAAGACGTCACAGCGTTTAAGCTAGTCTCTACCCCCTTTTTATATTGTTTAATTTTTTCACAATTATGTTCTTGTGTTTCGATTCGTTCCTCGAGTCGTGTTAGTCTAGAAACTATCAATGAAAGGTCATGATCTTTATCACCAGTCGCCCGTTTCCATCTTTTTTCAAACTCTTCTGTAAAAAATAATAAATTGATTTTCTTTAAGACATCGATGTCAAAATCGAAGATTCGTGATCAATTAAGAAATATTAAAAATCAATAAATTATAAATTCGATGTCGACGTTGAATGACCACAATAAATAAATAAATAAAACATGAATAAATTCCGAAAATTAATTCATAAACTTTCAACAGACCTGAACTGTGTGTTCATAGTTTACCTTTGTTTTTTCGATCTTTTAAATTAGTAAATAAATATATAATTAGTAAACGGTTTTAAAATTCATGTTCCATGATCACAATAAATAAATAAACTGCATATTAAATATTTACCCTTTTCTTTCTGAATCTTTGTAAACAGTTCTCTTTCTATTTTTAGCAGTACTTCCGTACGCGTTTTCAAATCTTCTTGCAAATTAAAAAGTCCAGAGTCTTCTTGAGGAATATTTTTGTCATGCTCGTGGCTACTGGCTTGAAAATGGTTATAAATTAGGATAGAAATTATCAGGGATGGTACAAACGTTATACAAACATCCATGATTACACGCGTTTAGTTGTTATGAGTGTACTTGAGTGTTTGACTATTTTTTTAAGTATTTTATAAATTGTTTTCAATTGAAAAGAGATTATTACACTTAAAAATATAGCCACGTGACTTCCTAGAGATATAGGAAAGGTTTTTCCCGTCTGGCAAACTCCGTTAAATTTTTAATTTCACTGAAAACGGAAAAATTATTTCCAACAACTCAACCTATGCGTCCTTAAAAGGAATGGATGGCAATTAGTAATGTGAATGACATCACAAATTACCTGTCTAAATTATAATAATGAAACAATGCGGTACAGAGCAACTGTACAAGTTATCAATCATGTATTATAAGAATAAAGATGTGTAGTTGTTGAACATAGACATTTTTCAGTTCGAAGTGACATTGAAAAATTTACGGAGTGTGCAGAATTTTTTAAACCTAATTTGTTATAAGAGTATGAAATTGACATCAGTTCATAATCTAATAAAATGATAACACCAGAAGAATTGTCAAATTTTGAAAAATATAGCTACAATATTTAAAGCTAAGTTTGAGAAATAATCAATTTAGTAAGTGCAGCCAAGAAATGAAGTCATTAGGGGATTGATTCCTTTTAGAAAGAATTCACTGTTACCACAGTACTGTCACTACAAATGAAACGGTGGTACAATGTTGCAAATTTTAAACATGTTCAGTAATATATTAACTACATGTTTTTGTTGTCAAAGGATTTTGTTACTAAAATATTGCTTTAACGTTTTGTTCATGTAGAACGCATACTGTAGATCACTTATTTTTCGCGAATAGAAAATCTTGACGTTATTTGCGAATATTTGAATTTGCGTTTTGAATCTAATTGAATACAATATATGTATGTCAACATAGACATATCTGTGTGCTGAAAATAATCGTGTGATAATTGAATTCGCGAATAGGATGAGTCGCGAATTTGCTCGACAATAAATCTCTCGCGAAAAAATTGATCTACATTATTACGTCGCAGAAAACAAATCACATCCTGTTTAAGCCTTCGACCAATATATAATCGACAGCACAGGTTTAAGTTTAACACTAAGCTAACAGATTATTTTAACTTCACCTCTTGTTACCTATATCTTGGCAGCTTTTCTCTAGACAGGTTTCTGGATATTAGCTATCCGTACGTATCAAAAACAAACATACTAATCCATATTCGAATCATAATCCAGAAGCAAAGTAAAAACTTTGGAACTGACAAGTTTGGTTAGACACGTGAACTTCCACCAGGGACGTGAGGCTGGGTGCTCCGGAAGGGTAAGAACTTCCTGCTTAGCTAGCTACACCCGCCACGTTTGTAATCAAAATTGTGTGAAAGGAACCTGGAACTATGAGACGTCAATATATCCAGGGCAATCCTGGACACAGAGACATCAAACTTATCAACAATACTGTGATGACGGCCATAAAATTTTTTAGAGCCTTGATAAGCCTAGGCCTGCAATGTCCCTGAGTCAACAATTTATTTGCAAGCAGCCTACTTCGTTGTACAAAGTCCCCGTAGTGGGAACAAGCTCTACTGCCACTCGCCAGTCTAGTTTCCTGTTTATATATTTATTTTTATGGTTTTTGTAACTTCAGTTTTTAACTTTCTACAGGTCTGTGGTGTACGTGTACTTATGAATACTTGAAATGATAACATAGTAAGGACGAGTTACATCCTGTATCAACACTCGACCTTTAAAATCTTAGGGGTTTCCATATATAAGTACACTTACAGTACAGACCTGTCGAAAGTAACGAGAAGGAGTTGTAACACGGCTGCCCAGTGGTAGGGATATGGATAGCTAGCGACCGAAACGCTGTCGGAGGATAGACATACTATATATGAGGTGTAGAGATATAGCTAACGAGGGACCGAGATGACCATGAGCTGCCTCTTGCACTAATTGACGGTTCCCCGGCCACACCCAAAATGTTCCGACAAATGGCCCGCATGCTTGATTTACGCTGCTTTGGTACTGTGATGGCGGCCAGTGTCGGAACATAAAAGGCACGTCCATAATGTTCCGACAAAGGCCGCCATCACGGTACCAAAGCAGCGTCACGGCAACTAATGACGTACTAGTGTCAGTGACGTCATTAAATGGCGCTATTTAGATGGCCTGTACATGTACTGTATATTAAGACATATTTAAAATGATTTATCCTTTTTGCTTGATTTTTCCGCATCATGAGTACCATCTTATGCTTTCAAGTATTATTGAAGAGGATCCTATTATAGATGATTTGTGCCAATTCGTTATTTCGCCTTCAAATTCGACAAAACACCAGAGGCTATAGCTAACCGACCCTAGTTTTGACGCTTTGTCAAGTTAAGTTTCCAAATCGACGAGCTGAAAAGCAAAAGCGAAACATTACGCTTCGCCAATGCAAATTTTCATTCAACATCGCGCCAAAAGCGTTTGTTTGGCGATGTTTTGCGTTTTAATTTCGTATTTACGTTTTTGGTGAAGGCGAAAGAGTGACCTGTCGAATGTTTAACACTGCTATCGAAAAGACAAAAAGTCAAAGCTCGGTAAACTAATGGGGATATTTAGAAACCTAGTGACCATCTTCTTATTTCAAGTACAACTGAATCAGGTCCCTATTCAAGAGTACAGTACCGACCTGCCAAAAGTTTAACACTACTAATGAAATAAAAAAAAAACAAACATATCAATCCATGTCCAAATACCAATACTAAAGCAAAGTAAAAACTTGGCAGACAGTTAAACACATGAACTTTCACCAGAGAAGAGAGGTCGTGCGTTCCGGAAGGGCAAGCATCTCATTGTCATGCAGAAGTTGGGCTGCCTTATGGCCAAGATATGAATGCCTTATTACCCTCTTATTGTTTTAGTAGTAATGAACTCTATGCGCCAATGCAAAAAATTTATTCAGGATCGTGGCAATAATTTTTTTTCGCTTTTTGGCGTTTGTTTCGAGATTTTAAAATTTCGCATTTTCACTATGGAACTTTTCGCGATTTAGAAGATGAAAAAGCAAAATGCAACAATTAAGACACCCAAGAATTTCGATGTGGATGTGGATGTTCGACACCATCTGGGTAAATAACGTCTTATCGACACTTTTCACTGTCGTTCCGTTTGTATCCTCAAAAAGTTTTATGGCTGTCATCACAGTACGTCTCATAGTTCCATGTTCCTTTCACACAATTTTGATTACACACGTGGCGGGTGTAGCTAGCTAAACAAGGGGTGCTTACCCTTCCGGAGCACCCGACCTCACTTCCCTGGTGGAAGTTCACGTGTCTAACCTAACTTGTCTGTTCCAAAGTTTTTACTTTGCTTCTGGATTGTGATTTGGACATGGATTAGTATGTTTGTTTTTGATTAAGTATCTTATCGCGTCCAGTCCATTTTATTTGCTTTTAGTTGTAAGCGTCCTCTGTAGGGGGCAAAGGTGGACTACTCTTTTTCGAACTCTACTGTCTTAAGCGTACACAGAGATACATGGCCTCGATTTTGAGTTTCATCTGAAAGACAACTCTTGTAGTGAGCCTTTTACAACTCTAGTATTAGAGTATGGACAGGAGATGAAAATCATTTCAGAACACCCCATTGTCCAAAGTAAGGTTCGACCTCAAGACCCTTGGCTTCGAAAGCCAGTGACAGTATCATTGGGTCATGTCCGTCCATTAGTAATTTAGATACAGACACATCATACTTATCAAGAATATTTTTGTCTTTATTTCTTTCTGCTTCACTTTTGACAAATAAAATTTCTCGTTGTTGTACATTCAATATCATTCCAGTGGTAGTCCTTCTGGTAGCCCATTTCAATGCAGTATTCATGCCCACGTTTATCATCCGGCTCGCCGCTTGACCAATCAGTATATGAAAGATGACCAGATAATCTCCATGTCCAATGACCATGGGACTTTTGTGCTCCAAGCCAACAATACTTACCTAAAATAGAAAACATACAGGGCCCTGTTAACCAATTATTCCTTAACTTAGATTTTCTTTAACCTAAATCTGGTAAATTTTGGCAACATTAAATTTTTACATCAAATTAAAGATTCGACAAAGTTATAGCTGTTATTAAGCTTTGTCTGATTTTCTGTGTGATATTATTAAGAAATTGTAGTAAAAGAAATATGTTTTGGACATTAATTAATAGTTTGGATATTAGTAATGCTGATTGGTACAGGTATGCACCTTAACAATCCTGTAGACATGTAAACCTGTAAACCTGTCAATATTGGCCTTATATAATAGTCTTCATGTATTACATATTACATCTTTGTATGTCATACTCCAGAGTACTTAAAGTTATTTAATTCATGTGTATAAATAAGAGTCACTGGACACAGACGATATATACAGATAGACCCACACACGCAGGCACTACACGAGGAACAACGGGATTGAAGCCAAACCGGGACCCGCAGTCAAAGGCTGTTGGAACACCTCGACGAGACAGACGCATGCCACACAGACTACACCTGAATAAAGCACAGGTGCCAGTATTTAGTCTTCTAATTTATCTATAAACGTTTTATTTATATATCATTTGTATGACACCTTAAATTCCTGAATATCTTAAAAATTAAAAGCATTATTATAGTATAACACTTGCTATTCGAGTAGCCGGGTAACGGTAACGGTTCCATTTTGCTAGTGTTAGTCTGTCGGCTGGTCTGCAAACAACGACACATGAATGTTTAGTGTAAAACAGAATACGAAAGATTAGAATAGATAGATAATGACAGATGCAAGTAGTGACCACGATTACTTTGGTTTCAAATTAGTTCTTTTTGTGGTTTGCGCTTATGGTCAAAGGGCAATAACTCCCAGTATATAAGCAAATAAACTCGGTTTAAAGACATTAGCTTTTCTTCTTATTTTAAAAATTTACACCGGACGGACGTAAGTTTAAAATTGACACCCTCTCTTTTTTCGAAAAACCCACTGCCTAACTTAGGGCTTGCTCAGTAAGTTGGAAGTCATGGGTTCGAATCCCGACCGGGTCGATCTAAACCAAGACTTGAAAGTGGGTAGTGACTGTTCTTTCGTCAAGCACTCGGCATCACTAAATGAAAGTCACAGATGGGATCCTTAAAATAACGAGGTCTCGTGTCACGGTAGGCATGGCACGATAAAGAACCCTGCTGTATAATGCCATCAGCGCAACGCGCATGCAAAATTTCTGCACCTTCGCCTACAACTGGCGACGTCTAGGTATAAGTAAAATCATTCCGACCGGGACGTTAAAAACCATTACTCAACTCAACTCTTTTTTTGCAAGCGGGTATATCTGTAATATGAGTAATCAATTCAAATTACATACACGCATAGTGATCCGTTTTCATTAAGCCTTTTAAGAATTCATTTCTCGATCGTGTATTTGCTTCTGCAATAGTTCCGCCCAATGATCTGCAATGCAACTGAAAATAAAATGAAACAATTGCTCTATTGATTCAATTAAATTATATGCCAGTCCATGTTCAAATGAAAAAATTGAGGCAGGTTGCTCAGGAAGGGTATGTACTTCCTGTTTATGTAGCTACATCCGCCGTGTGTGAATGTTGGTTTTCGAAGTATTTTAAAAGTGAAATTCATTTGCCAAGAATCCGAGTCCGTGGTGTTTGGTTTTACAGCATTTTATTCCATTCTAAAACATTTTTTCTGGGAGATAATATACAGTGTTGATATTGCATTGCGCCTGGAATACCATTGCTTGTGGTATAGACAACTCTCCGGTCAAGTTTATTTCACTGACGTCGAGGCGATTAGTTTTAGACTACCCATGGTATCTGGAGTGCCTGCACAACATCGTAGACATTACTTACTTTATTTTTAAAACTTAAATCTGACCTTGATTATGAGAGGCTCAGTAGAACAGCAAGCATTTACACTGTTTAATTATTTGAAGGAAAAGGTTTTTTTCGACTATATGATCTAATTGAGAGGAGTTAAAAAAAACAAAAAACAACCAATGTCGAAACCACAATTCCGAATAATTATGCAAAAATATGCAAATTAGGTTAAAACGCGTACTAATACTAAGTGCTGCGGAAGGCTAAATTCCTCCTATTTAGCTAAATGTATCTTCACTCGCCACGTGTTTAATCAAAATTGAGAGTAGAAGAATCATTGAACTATAGGACATTGAATATATACAAGGTAATTTTGGATACGTAAACATCATACCTTATCGTGACCACTGTGGTAGCTCAGTTGGTAGAGTGCTCGCTCCGTAAGTGGGAGGTCGTGGGTTCGATCTCCAGCCAGGTCTGACCCAAGACTTGAAAGTGGGTAGTGACTGTTCTTTTGCCGAGCACTCGGCATTACGAAATGAAAGTCACGGTTCTCTCAGATAGGAACTTAAAATAAACGAGGTCCCGTGTCACGGTGGGCTTGGCACGCTAAAGAACCCTGCTGTATAATGCCATCAGCGCAACGCACAGGCTACATTTCTGCACCTTCGCCTATAGCTGGCGACGTCTCGATATAAGTGATATATTCTTGAGTGGGACGTTAAACACCATTACTCAACTCAACTCATACCATATTGACAATATTGTGATGACGGCCATAAAACTTTTTGAGTTCTTTGATTATATCCCGCTTGCAATATTCCTGCATCAATTATTTATTTGTAAACAGCTTGCTACGTTGTATAAAGTTCCCGTTGTTGAAACAAACTAAAATTTGATTTACCATTTATGTCCTGTCCAGATTATGTCACCAATATAAACGGTAGATTGATTGAATAGAGTTTTAAGACCATTTCATTTGTATGGAGACGTTATCAGCCATAGTAGGTAGGCATTTTGACCTTTACATTACGCTCTGTGTGCCAAAGATGCCGTGGTGAGCTATGTTACGCCACATAGCGGTGTTGCCGCATAAACGTGTTCCAACACGTCTATGTGGGGAATTTCAACGCATATAGAGAACGCTTTAATGCCGCATAAAGAAAACATTTACTATCATCACCTACACCATCGTCATTAACACCTTCATTAAAAAAAACACCACCATCACTATCATCGTGATCATCATTATCATTATTATTATTAATATCATTATTATTATTATTATATTATTATTAAAAGCAATAGCCGAAATTCTGCCAAAATCACAATTTAACGCTCATCAACATTACAGTCAATTGTCATCGTCATAATTAATATCACCACCATCGTATTTTTCTAAATATTAGCTCTTTTTAAAATTCATACTAAGTTATTAAAATGAGTCCTCTTTATGCGTCAAAAAGGCAGCCTCGCGCCGCATATAAGCACCATATCTTTATGCGTTGAACGCCGCCGCATAAACGTGGCCGACCTCTTTATGCGTTGAAATTCCCCGCATAGACGTGTCGGGCGCGTTTATGCGGCAACACCACTATGTGGCGTAACAGAGCTAGCTTACGAGAGGTCGAGACAACTTGCCAATTTGACACTTAATTTAACAGTGGAATTACGTAATTTAACCCTCTCTCTCTCTCTCTCTCTCTCTCTCTCTCTCTCTCTCTCTTAAATTTCATTTTGAATATACTCACTAAAGCTGCACTGTATTGGATTCTGGATTTCACAATTAAGTAGCAAAGTCCATCATATTCAACCCACCCACCACCTCCACAACGAGACGCAGGCTGGACTGGATTAACGACAACTGGATGAACAACTGTAATTAAAATAAATAAGGTGTTTTCCCTTTCTGAAGCACCCGGCCTTATTTCCCTGGGTTTACCAAATGTGTCAGTTTCAAAGCTTAGAATTATTTTGCCTTTGGGTTGTAATTTGGACAAATATGGATTACGTTTTGATAAGAAAGAAAGTGGGGTAATAGACGCAAAACGAAAGGCTACTTTTGAAACTTTATGACAAACGTGATGACTTCAATTTTTCTATTGTTAACTTTCCTTTTCTATGTTGCAATATACCTGCTTCTCCTGCTTATGCTGTATTTGTTTACAAATAATATGCTATGGTAGAGCTTGTTCCCAGTTCAGGCACTTTGTATAACGAAACAGGCTGCTTGCAAGTTAATTGTTGACTCAGGGATATTGCAAGCCTAGTCTTCAGAAAGTTTTATTGCCGTCATCACAGTATTGTTAATAAGTTTGTGCATCTGTGTCCAGGATTGCCCTGGATATATTTGACGCCCCATAGTTCCATGTTCACACAATTTTGTTACGCCCGTGGCGAGTGTAGCTAGCTTAACAGAAGGTGCTTACCCTCCGGAGCACCCGGCCTCACTTCCCTCTTGGAAGTTCACGTATCTTACATGACTTTTCAGTTCCAAAGTTTTTACTTTGCTTCTGGATTCTGATTCGGACATGGATGTTTGTTTTTAATCGATATTCCAGTCAAAATTCTTTCACTTATATTGAGACGGTCAGTTTATGGATAATGGAGGAAACAGGCGTGCGCACAGAAAATCAACGACTCTAGGCGGCGAGAGATGTTGTGATTCATTAGCGCCCTTAAGACCAGTCGGCCACAGATAACTGATAACTAAAGCTGTATCAGTGTGGTTTTGCTTTGGTATGGTGCAACGTTTTTTTTTTTTTTTTTTTTTTTTTTTTTTTTTTTTTTTTTTTTTTTCTTTTTCTTTCCCGGCGTCCAAAAGGCAAAGCCTTATGCAGGATCGAGGACATGGTACCATGGAGCAGTTAGGATCATGATGAAGTCCCCCTTCATTCTGGAATTGCGGAGTTGGAAAAATCACCAACTTTTGTGGGAAGCCTAGTACGATCCGACAGACATCACAATGAAAAGCTTAACATGCGACCATAGATGCATAAAACTTCTTCGGGAGTCTTATACATGTATTTATAATTAAATGGCGACTTTGAAATTATATAATCTTTTTTTATTTATACACTACCTGGACAATTGGCCACATTGCAGTGTATAGTCTGTATGAAGGAACCTGGACATGCCTGACCGGTCCCTGATGGGGTGGGGTTATTACAGACTCGTTGTCGATATTGAGTTCCTGTCCCACAGGTATGTGAACATCCTGAGTATGAACCCCAACTTGACCATCCACCATTCACTATAATACAACATAAACACAACATCACACAAGTAATACATGCTTCCGTTTCACAATCATATTTTAACTAATCAAAAAGGAAAAATCAACCTAGGTAAACAAGAGGTGCTTACCCTTCCTTAGCAACCGGTCTCCTGGTTAAATTTCATGTGTTAAACCGAATTTGCCACTTTTACTTTGGTTTGTTATTTTGGTTTGAACATGGATTGGTATGTTTGTTTTTACTTTGCTTTGTTATTTTGATTTGAACATGGATTGGTATGTTTGTTTTTACTTTGCTTTGGGATTGCGCTTTAGACATGAATTGGTATGTTTATATTAAATTTGCATTGTTATTTTGGTTTGGACATGGATTGGTATGTTTATATTAACTTTGCATTGGGATTTTGGTTTGGACATGGATTAGTATGTTTGTTTTTACTTTGCTTTGGGATTGCGCTTTAGACATGAATTGGTATGTTTTTATTAACTTTGCATTGGGATTTTGGTTTGGACATGAATTGGTATGTCTGTTTTTACTTTGCTTTGTTGCTTTAGTTTGGACATGGATCGGTATGTTTGTTTTACTTTGCTTTGGGATTGCGCTTTAGACATGAATTAGTATGTTTGTATTTACTTTGCATTGGGATTTTGGTTTGGACATAGATTGGTATATTTGTTTTTACTTTGCTTTAAGATTGCGTTTTCGACATGAATTAGTATGATTGTATTTACTTTGCATTGGGATTTTGGTTTGGACATGGATTGGTATGTGTGTTTTTACTTTGCTTTGTTATTTTAGTTTGGACATGGATTGGTATGTGTGTTTTTACTTTGCTTTGTTATTTTAGTTTGGACATGGATTGGTATGTGTGTTTTTACTTTGCTTTGTTATTTTAGTTTGGACATGGATTGGTATGTGTGTTTTTACTTTGCTTTGTTATTTTAGTTTGGACATGGATTGGTATGTTTGTAACTATTTACTTTGCTTTGGGATTTTGGTTTGGACATGGATTGGTATGTTTGTTTTTACTTGGCTTTGGGATTGCGTTTTCGACATGAATTAGTACGTTTGTATTTTCTTTGCATTGGGATTTTGGTTTGGACATGGATTGGTATGTTTGTTTTACTTTGCTTTGGGGTTGCGCTTTAGACATGAATTAGTATGTTTGTACTTACTTTGCATTGGGATTTTGGTTTGGACATGGACTGGTATGTTTGTTTTTACTTTGCTTTGTTATTTTAGTGTGGACATGGATTGGTATGTTTGTTTTACTTTGCTTTGGGATTGCGATTTAGACATGAATTAGTATGTTTGTATTTACTTTGCATTGGGATTTTGGTTTAGACATGGATTGGTATGTTTGTTTTTACTTTGCTTTGGGATTGCGCTTTAGACATGAATTAGTATGTTTTATTTATTTTGCATTGGGATTTTGGTTTGGACATGGATTGGTATGTTTGTTTTTACTTTGCTTTGGGATTGCGCTTTAGACATGAATTAGTATGTTTGTATTTATTTTGTATTGGGATTTTGGTTTCGACATGAATTAGTATGTTTGTATTTTCTTTACATTGGGATTTTGGTTTGGACATGGATTGGTATGTCAGTTTTTACTTTGCTTTGTTATTTTAGTTTGGACATAGATTGGTATGTTTGTTTTACTTTGCTTTGTTATTTTAGTTTGGACATGGATTGGTATGTCTGTTTTTATTTTGCTTTGTTATTTTGGTTTGGACATGGATTGGTATGTTTGTTTTACTTTGCTTTGTTATTTTAGTTTGGACATGGATTGGTATGTTTGTTTTTACTTTGCTTTGTTATTTTGGTTTGGACATGGATTGGTATGTTTGTTTTTACTTTGCTTTTAGATTGCGCTTTAGACATAGATCAGTATGTTTGTATTTACTTTGCTTTGTTATTTTAGTTTGGACATAGATTGGTATGTTTGTTTTGGGATTTTATTTTTGTTGATATAACAAATCTCCCGGTAGTTTTTTCGGTCACTGGATAATCTATAGGTCGAAGACTCGACAGCCGAACTTCGGCGCCTTTTCGTAAAGTCAGTGTTAAAGTGATATATTGTTATTCTCGCGAATTAATGCAAAACTTCCCCGATTTACAAGCGACATATCTATCCTCCTGTCCCAACTAAAACAAAATGTACCACTATATATCCCATTTATCTCACTTTGTCTTCCGTTTAAACATTAAACAGTTAAAAACAGTCAGAGCTGCGCAGAGCAGTGAGAGAGAGAGAGAGAGAGAGAGGAGAGAGAGAGAGAGAGATTACGAGAGATTACCGTTAAGTATCTGTTGTCCACTTGCAGATGTTGCTACAACAATCAAGAAGATAAAATTGCACACATTTATGTCCTAAAATTGATTGATTGATCTATCTATCTATCGATTGATTAATTGATTGATTGATTGATTGATTGATCGATCGATTGATTGATTGATTGATTGATTGATTGATTGATTGATTAACTGGGATTTGTGACACAGTCTAGAATATTTCACTTACATATATAGGTGAAGTTACAGGGTAGAAATTTCCTCTTCTCAGTACACCAATAACATCATAATGCAGAGAGAGCGCTTTAATCGGGTGTTGACATCGCAATACAAAAGTTTACTTTAACGCGAATGTTTGAAAAAAAACTAGAAGCGTTAAGAATGTATATACGTCAACCGATCATTTGTTAAGTTATTATGCCTTCTTTAGGCACATTGAGATAGCCATAAACTGATTGGAAGTATTGCAATTCAGTACAAACTCGCCGCGAGTAGAAAGTTTCGTCGCCATTTTGTGTTTACGAAGCCATGTTTATGACGAACGTTCCCAACCCTGTTAATTAATGTACAACGCCAACTGTGACGCGGGTCATCATTTTTGAAGGTCTCTTCAGAACTACCCCATGCATTTCATTTCTACATGTATATTCTGAATGATTGACAAAAGAACAGTCAATGCCGATTTTCAAGTTTTATTCAGACCCTTGCTACAAAATGCGAAAGCGAGCACTCGGTTTAACCCCTTTTTGAAAATAAAGTCAAAAATGTACTCAATTATAATTTGCTCTAAAATTCGTACAAGCTAAAACTGATCCGTAAGATTAGAATTTAACTTTTGACAGGTCTATACTTTACGCCATAAATGTACTCAAATTTTAATTTGCACTAAAATTCGTACATGCTAAAATCACTACAGTTAAAGTATTGAATTATGAAATGGGGGACGTGGTGGTCTAATACATAAAACGTGAGTCTATAAATTCAGTGTCTTTCAACCCTGCGGTAGCTCAGTTGGTAGAGTGCTCGCTCCGTAAGTGGGAGGTCGTGGGTTCGATCCCTGTCCGGGTCTGACCCAAGACTTGAAAGTGGGTAGTGACTGTTCTTTCGCCAAGCACTCAGCATTACGAAATTAAATTACGGTTCTTTCGGATTAAAACTAAAAATAAACGAGGCCCCGTGTCACGGTGGGGTTGGCACGCTAAAGCACCCTGCTGTATAATGCCATCAGCACAACGCACAGGCAAAATGTCTGCACCTTCGCCTATAGCTGGCGACGTCTCGATATAAGTGAAGTGAAATATTCTTGACTGGGACGTTAAACACCATTACTCAACTCAACTCAACTCTCTTTCACCCCTGTAAGTTCGAGTCCTGTTCAGACTACATGTGGGAAAGTGAATTTTCCATGCCCTAGGCCTTTACTTTTTCACCCGGTGTCAGTATAATATGACCTGGGGAGTGGTTCTCCTGTCTTGTCTGCGGCGTACTGATTCGGTGAGCTAGGATCTTAAAGTCAACCTGAATGCGCACTGGTACATTCACACTTCACGTGCATATACTTGTTCATATACTATATCCATAAAAATTTATAACATAGTTCTCGTCGTGAAAACTTGCAGATGCGACGTTAAGCAATATTCAACAACAACCGCTAATGGGAAAGTCAAGATAAAAATAACTTACATCCACACTTTCCACAGCTTTTATAGCATCCGTATCTGGTCAACAAATTCTGATCGGTACATATGTTTATAAAAGTTGAGATCAGTGCACAGTCTGCTGATTGGTCAATACATATCGACCCTGTACCCGTGTGTGTAGACCCCGTAGTTTGACATAAACCACATGTCTTTGGGCAAAGACTTTTGGCGGATGTCTGATCGGAACAAATGTATTTCTGTGTCTGCAATAAAGCACAATCGTGTACAAGGTCGACGCAGTTAGCAGACGGTGCCCCTGAAATACAAAGTAAGATTTAAATTATATGAATTTACTCCGAGAGCTTAGTTTTGATTGGTTAATCTACTTGCACGCGCAACACCATTTTTCATCACATTACACGCTGGAACATTATTAAACATTATATTGCACTAAGCCAATAAAATAAATCGTTGGAAACTACAAGCGTCACACGTCATCAGCTGAAGAAATTTCAAACAGAAAAGTCGGCAAGATGATGTCGACAGCTGATGAACGTGGGATAAAACGTTTTGCACACACAACACCTTTTTTCATCATAATTTGTTTATTATAAAAGTTTAAACTTTATTGCCTCACAACTGAATATATATATGTGTGTGTGTGTGTGTGTGTGTGTGTGTGTGTGTGTGTGTGTGTGTGTTTTTAATCGTTTTCTTGAAGTAAATTAATAAATACAAATGTAATCAAACACAAACATACTAATCCATGTCCGAATCACAACCCAGAAGCAGATTAAACGTTATCGAACTGACAAGTTAGGTTAGACACGTGAACTTCCACCAAGGAACTGAGGCCGGGTGCTCCGGAAGGGTAAGCACCCCCTGTTTAGCTAGCTACATCCGCTACGTGTGTAATCAAAATTGTGTGAAAGGAACATGGAACTATGGGACGTCAAAATATCCAGGGCATATAACACTGCTCGTCTCATTTCACAATAATTACATGTAATAAATTAAGAATTGACTGTCATTTTTTCCTGGTTCATCAAGTCTGCTTCGCAGTTCATCAGATTTGCTAGTTTAAAAATCTGGTTCATTACTTGATGAACCAGGAAAAATGACAGTCAATTCTTATATTTACAATTTATTCTTACTTTACGAGAGCGAAATTGCAAAATCCGTTGAATGAAATAAATTCCAATGTTTTGAACAAAAAACAAATTTAACGGCGGACGTGACCTGGACATTGAACAGCTGTTCAGAAACATTAAGCCCCGCCCATGCCATTTGACGTCATGTCTGGAAGAAACAATATAGGTCATCGATCTTGGATAATATTTCAAACAAATTTTATTTCAGTCAATGACAAAAATCACATATTCATATTTATGGTCAAGTAACAATTATTGAAGGTAGAGCTTGTTAAAAAACCAAACTTAATAAACGATAGAGTGGTCAACATCTGGACTTGCGGATTGGTATTTGACTCGGGAGGATTGGTATTCGTGCGCGATGTAAAAAACCGATGTTTATGCGAATCTTGAAAAAAGAAATCAAACCGGGTTCAACGTAGAAGTTATTTTTCTATTGTAAATATATAATTATAGCTTTTCAGTGAGTGCAATATGATGTTTTATCACACTCACTTAAATTCTGAAATTGTGTAATATCATCAGACCCAAGTCTCACAATTATTCCTTAACTAGGATTTTCAAAAACATTTTAACAATTTTTTAAACCTTATTTTGAAATTACTAATAAATATTTTGACAAGACTAAATACATATGTTTTAGACTAGAAATGACCTTCAAAATGGCATCTTAAAGCATTATATCCTTAAAAAATGTAAGATTTTAAATTTTGCCAGATTTAAGTTAAGGAAACTCTTTTAGTTGAGGGGTGATAATGAAACTGTGGTCAGCCACAATAGTGATTGAATTAAGAAAAAACACTTGCTAATCTTTGTCTCTTAATGGCTAATCGGTCAGGTACTATCGATACCTCGGGTAAATGGCAATAGAGTTCAGTAATGACGTTTAACGTCCTAGTCAAGAAAATTTCACTTATATAATATCGAGACGTCGCCAGTTATAGGCGAATGCACAGAAATTTTTCCTGTGTTTGCGCTAATGGCATTATACAGCAAGGTTCTTTATCGTGCAAAGCCCATCGTGACATGGGACTTCGTTTATTTTAAGTTCCCATCCGAAAGAATCGTGACTTCATTTCGTAGTGCCGCGTGCTTGGCGAAAGAACAGTCACGTTCCACTTTCAAGTCTTGGGTCAGACCCTGTCGGGGCTCGAACCAACGACCTTCCACTTACGGAGCGAGCGGTCTACCAACTGAGCTCTTGCAGTGGTCCCAATCGGCAGTCGAGCTTCAATGCATTTTTATTTAGTTCAGTGTTAAACGTTCGCTAAGTCTAAATCAAATTGCTCTATTACTAGGGATTGGAAAACATTGGATATGAAGGATTGCAGTCATTCTTTTGAGGTGTTTCTTAAACAGAGGGTAAGGTGCGTTTTGTTAAACTTAAATTTATAACATACCTGAATCACACAACCGTCCATTACAGTTTTCTGTATTACAACAACGGGAACATAGGTTACGTTTTGTTAAACTCCTTCCAAATATTTGTGGAGTGACTGCAGAGCATGCCTGTTAATAAATATAATGATAATGAATAGGTAAACAACATTGACTTGGTCACTTGACCTTTCTTAAGGAAAATCCATATATACGATTATCCAGCTATTACATTGGCAGTGCTGTTTGCATTCACAGTTTATATAAAAGCAGTGCACTCATGGTGTAGAGAAACAAAAACCTTGTTGCCTATACAGGCAAACAACATATTGACCTGTCCGCATGACCCTTAATCTAAATAGTTATGATGACGAGTTCATTCATGTGTAGGGATAAAACGTGTTAAGTTCGGCATTACCCAAGTGACGCGTTCACATAATATATCAAAATTAATTGTTCACAATAAAATGGCAAGCGGACAGGACAATATATTGTTAACTTATATACATGAATGTACTGAACTATAATAAATGTTCAACTTTAATGTAAAAGGAGCAAATTACATTGGCCGTGTGGTCTTCAGCGATCGATTACCATTCAATAACACAAAACACACTTCTCACCGCCCGAGTTCAAATCCCGCACATGATAAAGTTCATAAACCCAAGTGGAGGAAGATTGCCATTCTTCTTGCCAAAGGTATGTGTTTTTTTTGGGGGGGGATTCTAAATTGCTCCACTATCCCAGAAATGAATGTTTCGATTAACTTGAAGAATTTTGACAAAAGCATAAAACATCATTACAGCAACCTTTGTATTTGATACAGAACTTCGAGAGTGGGTCAACAAGTACCAAGCCTATCACATACACGGTCATGATTTTCACGCCTGGTTGCAATACATGTTTTATACCCGTCATGATAGCCACAAGGTCATTCATAAGAGACCTACCGGATGTCCCGTGTCACTTTTATGAACCCTCCCTTTACATTGCCTGAGCGCACTGCAAAGGTTAAAATTCTGCAATTTCACCAAAAGCTGGAGACATCTGGAAATAAGAAATATTTTATACCTCTCCTCTCTCTCTCTCTCTCTCTCTCTCTCTCTCTCTCTCTCTCTCTCTCCTTTGGTTTACATTGATATCACTTACTGCTTTACTTCTACAGCCGAGGACATACCTTTTGCTGCCAACATTTCTGTAGTTTTCCTCTGTAAAACACATCTAAACGAAAATGTTATTGTAGATTACTTCCGACTAAAATAGCTTCAAAGTATCTAAAACAACTTAGACCACTGCGGTAGCTCAGTTGGTAGAGTGCTCGTTTGTAATTGAGAGGTCGTGGGTTCGAGTCCTTGCTGTGCCTGAGCCAAGACTTGAAAGTAGGTAGTAACTGTTCTTTCGACAAGCACTCGGCATTACGAAATGAAAGTCACGATCCTTTTGGAGGGGAACATAAAAATTAAAGATAAACGAGATCCCGTGTTACGGTGGGCTTGGCACGATAAAGAACCCTGCTGTATAAAGCCATTACCGCAACACACACGCAAAATTTCTGCAGCTTCACCAATAGCTGACGACGTATTGATATAAGTAAAATATTCTTGACTGGGATGTTAAACACCATTAATCAACTGAACTGAACTTAACTTCAAAACAACTGTGTTTTTTCTAAAACATCCGTTGATCAAATGTATTGTATAATGCTTATATTTCGCTGTGGTTTTATTTTCGCTATATTCACGGTCAAGTGTATTCCTGCGAAAATTAAACCACCGTGAATAGACACTGGTATTACCAGCCCATTAATCTTGCTAGAGTCGGTTTTCCTTTAATCTGATAAGACCGCAAAAATATGACACCGCGAATACACTCATCGTAAAACCGCGAAAATTTGACACCGTGAAAATAAAGTTACGTGGATTTGAGAATCAATATAATGATGTCATTTAAATCACCTTGGAACTAAAAGGGTCAAAATCAAATCAACATTGTCGTTACTTATTTGGATAAAGTGTCAACTATTCAAACATTTTACCGAGTCTTGACTACATCGCCGCACAACTTTGCAGTTTGCTGGGTGTTCCACGTCATCACAGGACAGACATCTTGTCACTGCAACTATAACAAAAATCAAATTTGTTCAGGATGTGATTTAATAGTTTGTCCACGATCTGATGGAAGAGTGTTCATAAACGCGGACGGGGTTTTATAACGCATGTAACAGGAAAGAGAAAAATGCAGGGTCGAACAGGGGATCGAACCTGGAACCTCCCGCACTATAGTCGAGTGCTCTACCACTGAGCTACCCAGACCGCTACATCTTTCCCTTCCTTTTTCGATTCAACACCCTTGAATCGAAACCACCAGGTTCCATCCTGGGACCAACCTGTTGGTCGTCATTTCCCAGGGTCGGACGAGCCCCTAAATGCGATAGGAAAAGAAAAAAATGCATTGTCGGACAGGGGTTAGAACCCGGGATCTCCCTCACTATAGGCGAGAACTCTACCCCTGAGCTACCCAGACCGCTACACGCACAAATAGGAGCAAGTAGTGCCGTATTTTGTTTATATTTACACGCTGGTTCACACTTTATTCGTTTACATTACCCTAATATTAAACTATTATTGCTGTGTACTTTGCCATCGGACCTTAGACGACCTATATCAAGGACTATTGTGTATGCATGAGTGTGCGAACACTTTAGCTCCAAAGTTAGCACGATATCAATAGCAAATGGTCGAAAATCTCCCGAGAGATAGATATTATCTGTCGAATAGCTGTTGAGGTATAGCTAACGATAAGGCGAGATGTTTCTCACTAATGTCATATACCATTTTTTGAATTTAATCATAAAATACATTCAAAAAATGGTATATGGCACTAATATCAGTATTTAACTTTAGACAGGTATGTACTATGTATGTAAGACTCGCCTTTAGGTACCTGCCATCGTGTCACATTGCTTCTTGTTACTAAAGCACAGTGCAGACAATTTAAAGGGCTATAACTCCTAGGAAAATAAAAGACCTTCAAAGTGATCAAAAAGACCTTTCACTGAGATCTATCACGAAAAGGGACCGACGCCCAGCTTTAGACCGACCACGATATGGATACCAAATGACAGGAGAGCTCCCAAGATATAGATACCACGTGTCGAAAAGCTGCGCCTCACTAATAAGTTAGCTCAGTGTTAAACTTTAGACATGTCTGTACTGTGTGTCGAAAAGCTGCGCCTCGTTAATGCTTAAGCTCAGTTTTAAACTTTAGACATGTCTGTACTGTGTGTCGAAAGGCTGCACCTCGTTAATGCGTAAGCTCAGTGTTAAACTTTAGACAATGCATGTACCGTGTGTCGAAAGGCTGCACCTCATTAATGCGTAAGCTCAGTGTTAAACTTTAGACATGCCTGTACCGTGTGTCGAAAGGCTGCACCTCGTTAATGCGTAAGCTCAGTGTTAAACTTTAGACATGTCTGTACTGTGCGTCGAAAGGCTGCACCTCGTTAATGCGTAAGCTCAGTGTTAAACTTTAGACATGTCTGTACCGTGTGTCGAAAGGCTGCACCTCGTTAATGCGTAAGCTCAGTGTTAAACTTTAGACATGTCTGTACTGTGCGTCGAAAGGCTGCACCTCGTTAATGCGTAAGCTCAGTGTTAAACTTTAGACATGTCTGTACTGTGTGTCGAAAAGCTGCACCTCGTTAATGCGTAAGCTCAGTGTTAAACTTTAGACAATGCATGTACCGTGTGTCGAAAGGCTGCACCTCGTTAATGCGTAAGCTCAGTGTTAAACTTTAGACATGCCTGTACCGTGTGTCGAAAGGCTGCACCTCGTTAATGCGTAAGCTCAGTGTTAAACTTTAGACAATGCATGTACCGTGTGTCGAAAGGCTGCACCTCGTTAATGCGTAAGCTCAGTGTTAAACTTTAGACATGCCTGTACCGTGTGTCGAAAGGCTGCACCTCGTTAATGCGTAAGCTCAGTGTTAAACTTTAGACATGCCTGTACCGTGTGTCGAAAGGCTGCACCTCGTTAATGCGTAAGCTCAGTGTTAAACTTTAGACATACCTGTACCGTGTGTCGAAAGGCTGCACCTCGTTAATGCGTTAGCTCATTAATAAGCTTTCGACAAGTATGTACTGTGTACATGTAAGGCTTACCTTTAGGTGCCGTAGTGTCACACTGGTTCTTATTACAAAAGTCGTACGCACAACACTGTGTACACGTCACTAAATCTGAGTTCCTTTTCTTTCCACTATGAGGACACGCCTAGAATTAAAAAGGTTCGTATATATTACAGATCTGTCGTAAGTTTAACACTGAGCTAACGATAAGGAGTCGAAGCTCGGCTGCTTAACGATCGAGATACAAATACATGTAGCTAGTTGCGTAGAGCTACCGATAGATAGGTAGCAACTGTCGAAACGATGTCTACATGTCAAGATATGGACAAGTAGCGACAGGAGAGAGAGAGAGAGAGAGAGAGAGAGAGAGAGAGAGAGAGAGAGAGGGTGCAGCTGCCTAAAATTGTCGAGTTATAGCTAACGAGGAACTGAGGTGAGCTGCCGAATTTGCACGCATTCATTAGCTTGGGGTTAAATCATCGACAGGTATGTATTTTCAGCACAAGAGACCAAGTGGTCGAAAACACGCCTTTATACATTGTGGATCACAGCGCCTTTCACCGCCTATGTTCGAATCCGACTCGAGACATCCAGGTGCTTTCCAAAGGTCGGGGTTTTCTCCGGGTACTCCGGTATTCTTCGCCATTCGAGAAATGTCATAAAAAGAATCTTGACTGGGACGTACAACAGGATTAGTCCACTCCACTCGTTGACAAAAAATATAATAAAGATAATGTAATAAATAATAATAATAATAATAATAATAGTTTTACATCCCAGTCTGGAAGGCAAAAATATTAACTTATATCGAGAAAATAACCAACCCACCCACCATCTCTCTCTCTCTCTCTCTCTCTCTCTCTCTCTCTCTCTTTATATATATATATATATGTATTGGAAAGCATTCATCCGAGTAGGGTGCCAACCTAGGCAAATCAACACTCCGTTGTTTCTAGTGTGTCAAGACACAGAATCCACCCCCTACCAAAACTCGCTTGCCTTTGCTGGACACTTCCCCGATCGCGAACCGCTTCTCCCGATACAAGTGAAAAATCTTGACTGGGTGTTAAATGTCATTATTCGAGTACAACCCTATCATAACTCTCTTTCCAGAGATCGGTGATTTTCTCCATAAACTTCACCATCACAAAAATGCTCGCCAGATATAAGTGGCGGAATCTTGACTGGGGTGTAAAACACCACACCACTACTTATTCCTACTATAATTTTGATTACGTATATTTACATTTGAAGGTAGACAACCCGAACTGTAGAATATGACCCCTGATCTTGTACGTATTTGTTGAACATGGCAAACCTGTAAGAAATAGAACGACTTGCATAGATACTGAGAATTAACTGAGAGAAAAATATATATATTTACTACACAAACTGTTTGATAACTTAATAACGGAAGCGTATTATCTATTTTGGCGGCCATTTTGGATTGCCAGCCATATTTCCATTAAACGGAAAAAGTCAAGGTGGAAACATGCCTAGACGAACTAAGTACATATAGGGCAATAAGATTCACAATGTTTCCTGCTGTTAACAAAAATTAAAAGTTTAGGGGTGTCACATTTTTGGGATCTGCCCCCTGACTATATTGCTAAAATAAATATCAACTCGTACGTACGAGATAATCAGTCGTACGTACGATTTAATATTTTTTTTCAGTTGGCAGCAAAATGCTTCCGTACTTTATCGAGCATGTTTTATGCGAATTCGTTATCTTGAGTTGTCTTGAGTCGACATGTCGAGATAATTTTTTGTCGACCAAATCATGTCGATGTGAGAAATAAACCACCATATAATTCTTTAAAATAAATGCCAGTTGCAGAAGTTAAAATGTTATACGTGTCAAAAATACCAGTTGATTCAAGCTTGTTGTGTTAATATCTGACTGCTTTCTGGGTCAATATCGTTTTTCTTCAGTCGATAAATCCCATATCGACCTCATCACCGTGCCAGAATTGAATATTATTCCGAAATGATAGTTATATTTTTTTAATTTCAAAAATTAATTTTTTAGTTATCAAAAACTTGAAATAACAGTCAAACTTGTATTTAAGACCACTTATAGATAAGGACCACCTGATTTTAACTGCAAGTAACATATCATCCCAAGTTCTCTTTATTCATGTTGTTTGTTCTTAAATATTTGGGCCACATGCCGATAAAGACCACTTCTACTGGTTCTTTCGGGTGGCCTTTATATACGGGTTTGACTGCATGATATTTATACCCTCGCAATTTAGTTTGAGGGAGTATATAGGTATCACCATGTTTGTCTGTCCGTCTGTCTGTCCGTGTAAAATCTTTTCCGGGCGATATGTTATAATTTGGACGACTGTCAAATAAACTTCACACGTGTGTCATGACCTTGAACCAAGGCCATATCAGAAAGGCCAAGGTCGCGGTGAAACATTAAACCCCTGCACATGTTAGGGACGGGGGGGGGGTATTTGGCTTTCAAGAGACAGTTCTGGTATTAACTGGCTTAATGTCTGACTATTATAACCCCCCGACCTATCAAAACTGTATACCTCATGTTGTCCACAAGTCACTATTCTATTGCAATCAGCGGGGTGAGCTACGTTATCACATTCATAACAATCCAGGGCATCTGTATAATAATAATAATAATAATAATAATTATAACAATAATAATAATAATAATAACAATAATAATAATAATAATAATAGTAATAATAATAATAATAATAATAATAATAGTGGTAGTACAATACTTACTGTCCCTCATGTCTATTTACTCCACCCTTTTTACCATGTAAGGCACAATAATATGCCATAAACTTTTTTTCATTCATATGCAAGGAAAGCTAATCAGCCATGTGTTGTGTCCTGTGTAAAGGCAAAACCAAATCATGTTCTGTTTAATGTTCTTCTACCACAATGCCTTCTGAAGGTATTTGTGATAAAATTCAGATTGCCTCACATTGGTGGGTGGCTTTAAGTATTGTTCTGGATTTTACATTTTCATTAATTTTCAAAAACATGTACATATGAATTAAACTTGTATTCTCAAACCTAACATTGAAACTACTCGTTGCTTGATCGCGCAATGGATTTACAAATGTCAGTGATAAACGGTTGTGTTCTTAAATTAACTAAGTAAACATTTAAAAAAAAATAAACATCACTTCAAATAAAAGTTATTTTGCAATTCACTTGACAGTTGTTGGGCCGTTTGTAATCTCTCTATGATCATATAATGTGTCCCTTGGCCTAATTGTGTTGTCATCAAACTGTTGTCCAGTCTGTAAGTCAATCATCTGTGACACCTTTTAAACTTTTAATGGAACCCATAGTAAAAGGGGTTGGGTTTGTCCTAAGAGGTGGGGTCAAAAACTTAGATTTTTTCAGGTTGAACAAATTTGACAAAAAATATACTATACAGAGGAAAAGTCCAAAGCAATGAAAAACCCAAACCGCCATGGTACATTTGTATATTAGGCCGAGTCATGTTATACACATAGCCAAATTTCTGTTTCTCATCTTCAATTGAGAAAAATCCATAAAACTGAGTGTAATCCATTTCTGATTATACTTCAGCACCTAAAATTCGCCCTGAGGGCGCTCTAATACAAGACAGGAGCATTGATAATTTAACACATACATGGAACTGGTCCGGGATTAACAGTTATTCATCAACCATGATTTTCCTTAATTAAAACTGGCAAAATTTAAACCTTAATTATCTTTAAATGATTTTTTTAAGATATTCAAGAATTAAGGTGTCACACCAAGCATAAGAAAATTTACAAACGTTTCCACAAAGCTTTAGAAAAGATTGTCAGAATCCGATAGATTTAAGTTAAGGGAAACCATAATCGAAGAATGATTGTGAAACTGGGGCCTGTTCTTAGATTAATCCTTCATATATAAGTGACGATTAATAAACTGGTTTTTGCCGCTAATACCTTTACTAGTAGTAGCAGTAATGGTGTTTAACGTCCCATTCAAGAATAATTCACTTATATTGAGACGTCACCAGCTATAGGCGAAAGTGCAGAATTTTTTCCTGTGCGTTATACAGCAGGGTTCTTTAGCGTGCCAAGCCCACCGGGACCTTGTTTATTATAAGTTCCCATCCGGAAGAACCGTGACTTTCATTTCATAATGCCGAGTGCTTGGTGAAAGAACAGTCACTACCCACTTTCAAGTCTTGGGTCAGACCCGGCCGGGGTTCGAACCCACGACCTCCCACTTACGGAGCGAGCACTCTACCAACTGAGCTACCGCAGTGGTCTAAGCTAATACCTTTACTGATGCGATGTTAAATAACACAACAACAATACCAACAATAATTATAAATGGGCGGACATGGCCGAGTGGTACTGTCACTGGCTTTCTAAGTCAAGGGTTGTGGCTTCGAACCTCACTCGGGACTAGGATATTTTCTGAGATGATATTCATCTCCTGCCCATACTAGAGCTGTAAAAAGCTAGTTACTCCGTAGTCCTTTCGAATGAGACTCAAAACGGAGGTCTCTTGTCTCAGTGCACGCTTAAAACACCTCTGTAGAGTTCGAAAAAGAGTAGGCCACCTGTGGCCGCTACAGAGGACGCTTACAACTACAAGTGAGTGAAGTAGTAGAACATAAATATTACCAGATATCTCCGTACTAAGTAACAGTGCCACTAACGTCAATTCTATATCTGTAATACAAATGAACATTTTACAATGAATCCCGTGTATAAAGGCCACCCAACGGAAACAGTAAAGGTGGCCTTTATGGGCGGGTTATCCATATATAGAGTTTCAAATAACATGAATAAAAACCCAGTGGCGGATTCAGCGGGGGGGGGGCGTAGGGGGCGTATCGGGGGGCGTACGCCCCCCCCCTTTTATGTCGCTAATTTAATAATACATATTGTTCATTTTGATGCAGCTCAGATTGCACCAGAATGCAGGATTTTGCGCCATTTTTTTCAAAATTTTCATGCCCCGGACCCCTCTAGAAGGTTAGCACCTGCGGCTATCACATTATACTACCCCTTTCTAAAATTCTGGATCCGCCTCTGAAACCAATTGGGATAAAAATTTACTGGCCTGTAAAAGTAAGTGACCTTTATAGATATAGTGGTGTTCTTTAAGAGAGGTGCAACTGTATAAGAAAAAGTTTATATTAATCGGCACCAACCGATAAATCCCCCTCGAGAAAAGACTCGACAGGTATGTATTGTGAATTATCAACTACTATTGTGATGACCATAGTATTTACAAACTAGAAAAATACCCTCCGCTCCCCCCACATAAAAAAAATCCATCGGATCAAATTTTTTAAATAGGAGGTGCACATCTACATTATATCACAATATTTTGTGAAAGTTTCATGAAAATCCATTGAAGGGTTTAGGAGGAGTTGTGGATAAGAGATAGGTACTCTAAGGTGTAACGGAAGGACGGAAGGACGGACGGACACCTCTATCACTATATACCCACCCACACACACTTTTTAAGCGGGGGGGGGGGGGTGGATGGGTGGTGGGTATAAATATAGATAAAACATACTTACGAGGTAAAACCATATTAATCATTATACAGATTCACAGACAGTACAGTTTTGTCGAAAGTTTAACACTAGACTAACGAATTCGTTCTGATTTGACAACTAATCTCGATCACTAGTTGCATATTTCTCTCCAGCTTTTGGTAAACTATTGATTATCTGTCTCTTGGTAGCATTTTGCCACAAACTATCCATATCTAGGTCACGTGACAGTTGACCTTTGACTCCTTTTACTTCCTTGTCGCTAGATCAGTGTTAAACTTTCGACAGATCTGTATTGAAAGGTTTAGTGATAAGGCTTAAATGACAATGTGAAATTCAAAAGCTGCCACAAAGAACGATAACTCTGTAATCTTTGTTCCGGAAAAAATAGAAAGAGTTGAGTAATGGTGTTAAACGTCCCAATCAAGAATATTTTACTTATATCGGGACGTTGCCAGCTATATGCGAAAGTGCAGAAATTTTGCTTGTGTGCTGCGCTGATGGCATTATACAGCACGGGTCTTTAGCGTGCCAAGCCAACCGTGACACGGGACCTCGTTTATTTTAAGTTCCCATACGAAAGAACCGCGTTTTAGTTTCGTAATGCCGAGAGCTTGGCGAAAGAAGTCACTACCGACTTTCAAGTCTTGGGTCAGTCCCGGCCGGGGATCAAACACACGACCTCCCACTTACGTACGAAGCGATCACTCTACCAACTGAGCTACCGCGGAGGTTTAGAGAGACAGAAAGTTTATTGAAATTAATTCCCGAACTTAAGTGAAGATCAATGGTTACACCACATACCAAGCCAGCACTGAACCAGCTGGGGCTACCATACTGGATCTCATATTCGTAGACGAGTAACTGAATATAACCACCGGAGTGGAAATTCAGCCAGAACAAGTTTTCACGTTTCCTTTTTTTCGATATACGGGTACATTCATGGTTCTCAGCACAAGCCTGTTGATAGTTTTAGCACAGAGCTAACAAATAGGTGCCGAATCCGAATCTCATCTTAGCCTTTCGTCAACTCTATTTCGACAGAATTTCAGGAGGACGCGGTGACCTAATGGATAAGACGTTAGTCTTCAAATCCAGGGTCTCTCGCCGCTATGAGTTCGAGTCTCCCTCAGACCACATGTGGGAAAGTGAATTTTTCCTGCTGTTGGCCTATACTGGTTCACCTGGTATCAGTATAATGGACTGGGGAGTAGTATGCTTGTCTGCGGCGTACTGACTCTGTGACTCTGTGAGCTAGCACGTTAAAGTCGCCCTGAGTGCGCGCTAGTACAGGCAGACCATACAACACATTCGCACTTTACATGCATACACAAACTTGTTCATAGATTAATCCAAAGAGATAAATAAAATAGTTCTCGTCGCCAATACCTGAAACATTGCTGATTCGACGTTAAGCAACATTCAACCAACCAACCAACTAATCGACAGAATTTAAGCAGGTGATATCTATCTCTAGGCAGCTTTTCATGTGATATATACCGGCTACTCGAAAGTAGAACTAAGCCGAATTATCTGCCTTAACGATGGTATATTATGTTTCGATACGATTGCAGCAATATAACACAATAGCATAACATCGATAAGGCAGATAATTCGACTTGGAACTCTAAATGGATGGAAATAGATACATGTAATTGGGTCATTTACCTTCGATACGGTTTATCTTAACTTTTGTCAAAACAGAACGTTATACCTTGTAAAATTTTCGAGTCATGTTCACTTATCAAGATACACGGTCATGATCTAAATTCGGCCATGAAAATACGATTATGATAATGAAGTCATCTTGACTTTTATCAAAATCAAAAACACGATTTTGTAAAGTCTCGAATTATTTTCACCTACCCAGATACATGCCATGAATATTCGTAAAGGATAAATGATTTGAGATTTAAACGGTGTCCTATTATGGACAAAATTTCAAACATGTTCTTCAACGTGAGCTCAGACCACATGTGGGAAGGTGAATTTTCCTTGCCGTTGGCCTTTCTAATTCACCTGGTATCAGTATATTGGACTGGGAGAGTGGTACGCTTGTTTGCGCCGTACTGACTCTGTGAGCTAGCACGCCAAAGTCGCCCTGAGTGTGCGCTAGTACAAGGCAGACCATACAGCACAATCTCACTTCACATGCATGCATAAAACTGTTCATAGATTAATCCATAGAGATTAATAAAAAATAGTTCTCGTCACGAAAAGCTGAAAAATTGCTGATGCGACGTTACGCAACATTCGATCAATCAATCAATTCTTCGATATGAATCATAAGAGATCGACATGTTACATTGCGATGAAGATGTAAAAATCGCCGCTTATAATTAAACGGCCATCATTTTTTCTCCGTGATCCATGTGTTTTGCCAAATCACTGGGAACTCAGTGCCCGAATGATATAAAGTATCGGCTTTCGGATAGCAGGACCTCCCACCGCGGCCTTCACAGTTCTAAACTCAACACATCCTCATGTGAGAAAAATGTAAGTTCGCTTAACGAAGGTACTTAGTTTTTACTGGCATTCCGGTGTCCTCTATACCACAGAATTAACCGCCTCGATATAAGTGAAAAAATTTCAATGCGAAGTAAAACGCTTTAAATCCAGTCAATTGTTTTGTCTGATCATCTTTGTGTTCAAATCGAAGAAATTAAATTTTGTCCCGAAGCCGGCACCATACATTTATCCCACAAAGAAGATGCGCATTATATTATTAGGCAACGCAGTACAAAAACAAACCTGATGCTTTTTGTATAGGAAGTTTCTAGAATACATTAAGAGATGACACAAAATGAATGTAAAATTGTTTCGGAGGATTTCATTTTAGGTTTTGGTGGAGCAAACACCAACATGCATTAGAACGTGTATTTTAAAGTAGGCAATTTAAGTGCAGATGCAAAGGTGTCGTATTATTAAGAAATTGTTTATTAATTGACAAAATCTTTGAAGCCGGGATCTTACATCTAGTGTTCATTTTATAATAATAGTTATATAGTTTAATAGTTTCAATGGAAAAAATACAACATCAAATTAACTGTTCAATGTACACGTTTGAAGCATCCATGTCAATAAGATTATACAAAGACTAAAAAACTATTCGAAGCAAGGGCATTTTAACTGGTGTTCACAAAGCAACGATATCAATTTATGGTTTGACGGATTTTTATTTTGGTGGATATATTTTTGAATGGAAAAAATACAATTTCAAAAAAAGCCGTTTCATGTATCAAATTACGGTTTTACGGATTTTTATTTTTCTTAATGGGCGATATAGTTTTTGAACAGAAAAAATCAAATCAACTGTTTAATGTTCACATTGAAAGCAATTATACATTTAAAGCAACCATTTCCATTAAGATAATATATATGGTCAAACTCTTCAAAGCAAGGATTTGTAATCTGGTGTTCGCAAGATATTTGAAGCAACCATATTGAATTATGATTTCGCCTGTTTTTATTTTCCTTTATGCTGGATATACTTTTTGAAGTTTTTAATATATTCATGATATTATAATCAACTGTTACGTGTCGTGTGAATATTTACTCCTCAGTATCGAGTGATTATTGAAATATTATATTTCGACAAAATTTCGTCATTTTCTTAACACAAGACAGTTGTTCGTAGAAAATATGTAAATGCATACTACGGGAAAGGACGTATGCTAGGAGAAGATTTTAATTGGATTATGTTTAGTAGAAACACCAGTTGTCTAATGAACAAAAAGCAAAATTTACACATTCAATGTTGTGAAATGGTACGGGGTTAAGATTTATTTGGAGTTTTGTTGTGAGGAAAGGTAAAAAATATATATATCAACAATGGTTCGCGTGATAATGAATTCCAGCGGAAGTGACGTGGGTAATGAAAGTGTAACGGTTAAGACCACGGCCTCCACAGAATATCAGGAATTCGGTTCGTTTTTAGACACGCTTCAAATTCTAATGTGTGGAGTTGGTATTTTGACGGTATTTATAAATCTTTTTGCATATTTTGGCCTGAAAGGATGCAGGCGTATGATCAAACAGGTCCGGTTGCTTTCTATTAACTTGTGTATAGCCGACTGTATGACCGGGTTTGTGTTGATTATTGAGACAATTTCATTTCAAGCAGACGAGAGTCCTGACTTCCGGTGCAATGTGAAATACAACATCCGGGAATATTTCATTCTTGTTTCGTTGCTAACCGTCACTGTTCTCGCGACAGACAGAGCTCTCTGTCTTTATTCTCCATTCAGATACAACCCCTTTGTTACAAAATGTAAAGTTTTAACCGCGTGTGTTTTTATATGGCTTATATCTGGGGTAATTGTCGTCCTCACAAACATCAATTTATATAACACCGAAAAAATCTGCCAGAACGAAATAATGTCGAGACAACTGTTATTTCGACGGAGCATAGTTCTGTCCTTTTGTCTTTTAGTTATTATATGTAGTTACTTATCAATTTACATATTTACCAGAAAATTTATAAATTCAAAATCGACCAATGAGAATGGTGGGGGCGGGGCCATCCGCCATTACATACGATGTACAGTTAAGATTGCAGCACTCGGGTTAACATACCCTCTTCTGGCTATTCCGTTGTTGGTATTCGTAATAACCGGTAGCATGGTGGACCGAGAGCTCATTAATGTTTCGAAACTGCAAGTTTTTGCTACACAAAGCCTAACACTGAAATGTTTGTTCAATCCAATACTGTATGCTTGGAGATTCCGAGAATGCCGATTATGGATACTTGTAAAATGTTGTCATTCAAAAGAAAAACTCACATCTTTGTACGGTACTTATCTACCACAAGAGAAACAAACTAGTAACTTTGAAATAAGTACTATAAGTGAGACTGTGATGTAATACTGTAGATCACTTATTTTTTGCGAGTAGAAAATTTCGCGTCAAGGCCATCTTTGCCTTATTCGCGAATACTTGAATTCGCGTTTCGAATCTTATTGAATACAACATATGTATGTCAACATAGAAATATCTGTGTGTTGAAAATAATCAAAATAATCGCGTAAAGAATGAGCGAATGGAATGAGTCACGAATTTACGCCAAAATAAATATCTTGCGAAATAAATGTGATCTACAGTATATATACTTTGTGAAAACTAGAAGTTGTTGTTGTTGTGGTTGTTTAGGCAAACAACATTGACCTGTTCCCTTGACCTTTGATTTAAATATTCATTATGATGAGTATAGGCAAACAACATTGACCTGTCCCCTTGGCCTTTGATTCAAATATTCACTTTGATGAGTACAGGCAAACAACATTGACTTGTTCCCTTGGCCTTTGATTTAAATATTAATTATGACGAGTACAGGCAAACAACATTGCCCTGTTCCCTTGGCCTTTGATTTAAATATTAATTATGACGAGTACAGGCAAACAGCATTGACCTGTCCCCTTGACCTTTGATTCAAATATTCATTATGATGAGTATGGGCAAACAACATTGACCTGTCCGCTTGACCTTTTAGTTAAAAATTATTTATGACGAGTAAAGGCAAACAACATTGCCCTGTTCCCTTGGCCTTTGATTTAAATATCCATTATGATGAGTATAGGCAAACAGCATTGACCTGTCCCCTTGACCTTTGATTTAAATATCCATTATGACGAGTATAGGCAAACAGCATTGACCTGTCCCCTTGACCTTTGATTTAAATATTCACTTTGATGAGTATATGCAAACAACATTGACCTGTTCCTTTGACCTTTGATTCAATATTCATTATGACGAGAATAGGCAAACAACATTGACCTGTTCCCTTGGCCTTTGATTTAAATATCCATTATGATGAGTATAGGCAAACAACATTGACCTGTTCCCTTGGCCTTTGATTTAAATATTCATTATGACGAGTATAGGCAACCACATTGACTTGTCCGCTTGACCTTTGATTTAAATATTCATTATGATGAGTATAGGCAAACAACATTGACCTGTCCCCTTGACCTTTGATTTAAATATCCATTATGATGAGTATAGGCAAACAACATTGACCTGTTCCCTTGACCTTTGATTTAAATATCCATTATGATGAGTATAGGCAAACAACATTGACCTGTCCCCTTGACCTTTGATTTAAATATTCATTATGACGAGTATAGGCAAACAACATTGACCTGTTCCCTTGACCTTTGATTTAAATATCCATTATGATGAGTATAGGCAAACAACATTGACCTGTTCTCTTGGCCTTTGATTTAAATATTCATTATGACGAGTATAGGCAAACAACATTGACCTGTTCCCTTGACCTTTGATTTAAATATTCACTTTGATGAGTATAGGCAAACAACGTTGACCTGTTCCTTTGACCTTTGATTCAAATATTCACTATAATGAGCATAGACAAACAACATTGACCTGTTCTTTGACCTTTGATTCAAATATTCATTATTACGAGTATAGGCAAACAACATTGACCTGTTCCCTTGACCTTTGATTCAAATATTCATTATGATGAGTATAGGCAAACAACATTGACCTGTCCCCTTGACCATTGATTTAAATATTCATTATGATGAGTATAGGCAAACAACATTGACCTGTCCCCTTGACCATTGATTTAAATATTCATTATAACGAGTATAGACAAACAACATTGACCTGTTCTTTTGACCTTTGATTCAAATATTCATTATAACGAGTATAGGCAAACAACATTGACCTCTCCCCTTGACCTTTGATTTAAATATTCATTATAACGAGTATAGGCAAACAACATTGACCTGTCCCCTTGACCTTTGATTTAAATATTCATTATAACGAATATAGGCAAACAACATTGACCTGTCCCCTTGACCTTTGATTTAAATATTCATTATGATGAGTATAGACAAACAACATTGACCTGTCCGCTTGACCTTTGATTTAAATATTCATTATGACGAGTATAGACAAACAACATTGACCTGTTCCCTTGACCTTTGATTTAAATATTCACTTTGATGAGTATAGGAAAACAACGTTGACCTGTTCCTTTGACCTTTGATTCAAATATTCACTATAATGAGCACAGACAAACAACATTGACCTGTTCTTTTGACCTTTGATTCAAATATTCACTATGATGAGCATAGACAAACAACATTGACCTGTCCCCTTGGCCTTTGATTTAAATATTCATTATGACGAGTATAGGCAAACAGCATTGACCTGTTCCCTTGGCTTTTGATTTAAATATTCATTATGACGAGTATAGGCAAACAACATTGACCTGTCCCCTTGACCTTTCATTTAAATATTCATTATGACGAGTATAGGCAAACAACACTGACCTGTTCCCTTGACCTTTGATTTAAATATTCATTATGACGAGTATAGGCAAACAACATTGACCTGTCCCCTTGACCTTTGATTTAAATATTCATTATGACGAGTATAGGCAAACAACACTGACCTGTCCCCTTGGCCTTTGATTTAAATATTCACTATGACGAGTATAGGCAAACAACATTGACCTGTTCCCTTGACCTTTGATTTAAATATTCACTATGACGAGTATAGGCAAACAACATTGACCTGTTCCCTTGACCTTTGATTTAAATATTCACTATGACGAGTATAGGCAAACAACATTGACCTGTTCCCTTGACCTTTGATTTAAATATTCATTATGACGAGTGTAGGCAAACAACATTGACCTGTTCCCTTGACCTTTGATTTAAATATTCATTATGATGAGTATAGGCAAACAACATTGACCTGTCCCCTTGACATTTGATTCAAATATTCATTATGACGAGTATAGGCAAACAACATTGACCTGTCCCCTTGACCTTTGATTTAAATATTCACTATGACGAGTATATTCAAACAACATTGACCTGTTTCCTTGACCTTTGATTTAAATATTCATTATGATGAGTATAGGCAAACAACATTGACCTGTCCCCTTGACCTTAGATTTAAATATTCACTATGACGAGTATAGGCAAACAACATTGACCTGTTCGCTTGGCCTTTGATTCAAATATTCAATATGACGAGTATAGACAAACAACAAAGACCTGTTCGCTTGTCCTTTGATTTAAATATTAATTATGACGAGTATAGGCAAAAAACATTGACCTATCCCCTTGGCCTTAGATTCAAATATTCATTATGACGAGTATAGGCAAACAACATTGACCTGTTCCCTTGACCTTTGATTCAAATATTCATTATGATGAGTATAGGCAAACAACATTGACCTGTCCCCTTGGCCTTTGATTCAAATATTTATTATGACGAGTATAGGCAAACAACATTGACCTGTCCCCTTGACCTTTGATTTAAATATTCATTATGACGAGTATAGGCAAACAACATTGACTTGTTCCCTTGACCTTTGATTCAAATATTCATTATGATGAGTATAGACAAACAACATTGACCTGTCCCCTTGACCTTTGATTCAAATATTTATTATGACGAGTATAGACAAACAACATTGACATGTTCCCTTGACCTTTGATTCAAATATTCATTATTACGAGTATAGGCAAACAACATTGACCTGTTCCCTTGACCTTTGATTTAAATATTAATCATGACGAGTATGAGCAAACAACATTGACCTGTTCCCTTGACCTTTGATTTAAATATTCACTATGGTGAGTATAGGCAAACTACATTGACCTGTTCCTTTGACCTTTGATTCAAATATTCATTATGATGAGTATAGACAAACAACATTGACCTGTCCCCTTGACCTTTGATTCAAATATTCATTATGACGAGTATAGGCAAACAACATTGACATGTTCACTTGACCTTTGATTTAAATATCCATTATTACGAGTATAGGCAAACAACATTGACCTGTTCCCTTGGCCTTTGATTTAAATAATAATCATGACGAGTATGAGCAAACAACATTGACCTGTTCCCTTGACCTTTGATTTAAATATCCATTATGACGAGTATAGGCAAACAACATTGACCTGTCCCCTTGACCTTTGATTTAAATATTCACTTTGATGAATATATGCAAACAACATTGACTTGTTCCCTTGACCTTTGATTCAAATATTCATTATGATGAGTATAGACAAACAACATTGACCTGTCCCCTTGACCTTTGATTCAAATATTTATTATGACGAGTATAGACAAACAACATTGACATGTTCCCTTGACCTTTGATTCAAATATTCATTATTACGAGTATAGGCAAACAACATTGACCTGTTCCCTTGACCTTTGATTTAAATATTAATCATGACGAGTATGAGCAAACAACATTGACCTGTTCCCTTGACCTTTGATTTAAATATTCACTATGGTGAGTATAGGCAAACAACATTGACCTGTTCCTTTGACCTTTGATTCAAATATTCATTATGACTAGTATAGACAAACAACATTGACCTGTTCCCTTGACCTTTGATTTAAATATTCACTATGGTGAGTATAGGCAAACTACATTGACCTGTCCCCTTGGCCTTTGATTTAAATATTCATTATGACAAGTAAATATAAGGTATAGGGATAAAACGTGTATATACCGTCTGTATAATATGATCAAAAACAAACATACTAATCCATGTCCGAACCACAATCCATGAGCAAAGTAAAAACTTTGAAACTGAAAAGTTAGGTTAGACACATGAACTTCCACCATGGAAGTGAAGCCGGATGCTCCGGAGGGGGAAGCGCCTCCTGTTTAGCTAACTCCACCCGCCACGTGTGTAATCAAAATTGCGTGAAAGGAACATTGAACTATGGCTTCGGTTTTCAGCCGAACTTCGACCGCTTTTGGTTACCACAGTGTTAAATTTTCGACAGGTCTGTAATGTTTATTCTTGAAAAGTATTTCAATATATACTAACCCTAAATTTAAATAAAAAAACAAACATACTTATCCATGTCCAAATCACAATCCAGAAGCAAAGAAAAAAAACGTTGAAACTGAAAAGTTAGGTTAGACACGTGAACTTCCACCAGGGAAATGAAGCCGGGTGCTCCAGAAGGGTAAGCACCTCCTGTTTAGCTAGCTACACCCGCCACGCGTGTAATCAAAATTGTGTGATGAACAATAACCATGGGTATTGTGTAGATGTAATAACTATGAATCCGAACGCTACCTTTGTATTGAGTGGACCTTCCTTATGAAAGGTCAAACGAACAGGTCAATGTTGTTTATCTATAGTTACATGTATGGTGTTATTGTTGTTGTTGTTACATGTATGTTGTTGTTGTTGTTGTTGTTAAATATCGTTGTTATTGTTGTTGTTGTTGTAATGTTAATAAACGTTCTATCACAAATTTTTAGCTATTCATGTCGAGAACAAGTATTTTAATACTAGTATTCTTCCATAGAAAAAGAGCAGCAGTGTATAAGCAAAGTACATTGACCTGTCCGCTTGACATTTCATTTTGGACTTTTTATATGGGAAGGCTCAACCAATACATGGGTAGTTAAGTGTTCGCTGTTTATACAGCCATATATATGTAAAACATGTGTTTACGCTTTTAAATTATCTAGACAACAGTATTCTCAATATATAAATGTACCCGTCTATAATAAATATTTGAATTAAAGGTCAAGCAGACAGGCCAACGTTGTTTGCCTATATAAATTCTTTATATCCGACTATACGTTCATTCCCCCTTTGTTAACTCAGTGGTAGAGCGTCATGGACTCGAACACGGCCTGTTCATGCATAAGATTTTAACATTTGGAGTACTGGTTTCCTGTTTCGCTATACGGAAACATACTGACCATTACAGATTATCACGAATGATGCCGGACCGTATCCGAGGCTAATCTGAAGAGCTGATCCGTGAATGTGTGACTGGGTCATAACAGAGAGATATTAATCTTACCTTTCATTTTCATAATGGGGTTCGCCGCTGTACCATGTGATACCTTCTAACGTGTCTACGAAACGCTTGTTTCCAATGTACATGGAATCGCACAATATGACGTTTTCCCGTAAAAACGACGTTATTCCGGGAATTTGTGATGTCGACGTTTTCCAAAATGTTCCGCACAAACGTTAAGAGGTATTGATCACGTGGTACAGCGGCGAACCTCATTTCTCGAAGACAGACCAAATGCGTATTATATGGAATGAATAATGATAAAAAACAAACCCAGTTAAGTCATTGAAAGTTTTTTTTTCTTCATTCACGCTAAAAAACTGTCATGTCTTTTGTAATCCCCGCAGCTGTGTAAAATCGTCAATGTATCTCTATTAGAACAATCACGTTTTGCCTTGGTATATGGTAACATATTGGTTGTGGTGATGGTAGTGAAAGCGATGGTTTGGCTATAATTTATTTTTGTTATTATTTTCAAATATCTCTACCATCCATTGAATTAATAAAAATATTCACTATATTATTTTGGTCTGATACATTCGGGTTCCATTGGTGGTGGTGGTGATGCGGTGGTGGTGGTGGTGGTTTTGAAGGTTCTGCTAAAGCTACATATATATATATATATATGTATATTTATAACACTTAAAACATCATGGGTGACAATCACGTGATTATGTTGATCACACACACACACACACACACACATTCTCTCTCTCTCTCTCTCTCTCTCTCTCTCTCTCTCTCCTCTCTCTCTCTCTCTCTGAAGGTAAATTCACCGACAAACACGGTTTTCTCCTTCATTATTTATGAGCTGATATGCGTTTCGTCTATAATATATTTTGGTCCTTTGGGTAGCTTTTCAACATCTTCAAAATAAATTTGGTTTCATAATTTCGGTCTAAGCACTACTGATGAGGAATTGTATTCCGAAACGGCCGTCTAGTGCTGTAAAATTAAAACTGGTATAATATGTAACTTAAACCCCTGAGCCGATATCTCTGCTGGTGGCTGGTGCTCCGAGGATATCACAAACTCAGTAGGCAATAATTTCGTATTATTGTGAGAAATATACTATAATTGTCTAAATTTCCTGCAAGTTAAAATTTGAAATTTCTCAAAAACTAAGGTATACTCCCTCATGCAAAGTATTTCCTTAGCTTAATTTGGTAAAATATATTTTGGTCCTTTGGGTAGCTTTTCAACATCTTCAAAATAAATTTAGTTTCATAATTTCGGTCTAAGCACTACTGATAAGGAATTGTATTCCGAAACGGCCGTCTAGTGCTGTAAAATTAAAACTGGTATAATATGTAACTTAAACCCCTGAGCCGATATCTCTGCTGGTGGCTGGTGCCCCGAGGATATCACAAACTCAGTAGGAAATAATTTCGTATTATTGTCAGAAATATACTATTATTGTCTAAATTTCCTGCAAGGTAAAATTTGAAATTTCTCAAAAACTAAGGTATACTCCCTCATGCAAAGTATTTCCTTAGCTTAATTTGGTAAAATATATTTTGGTCCTTTGGGTAGCTTTTCAACATCTTCAAAATAAATTTGGTTTCATAATTTCGGTCTAAGCAATACTGATGAGGAATTGTATTCCGAAACGGCCGTCTAGTGCTGTAAAATTAAAACTGGTATAATATGTAACTTAAACCCCTGAGCCGATATCTCTGCTGGTGGCTGGTGCCCCGAGGATATCACAAACTCAGTAGGCAATAATTTCGTATTATTGTGAGAAATATACTATAATTGTCTAAATTTCCTGCAAGTTAAAATTTGAAATTTCTCAAAAACTAAGGTATACTCCCTCATGCAAAGTATTTCCTTAGCTTAATTTGGTAAAATATATTTTGGTCCTTTGGGTAGCTTTTCAACATCTTCAAAATAAATTTGGTTTCATAATTTCGGTCCTAGGACTACTGATGAGGAATTGTATTCCGAAACGGCCGTCTAGTGCTGTAAAATTAAAACTGGTATAATATGTAACTTAAACCCCTGAGCCGATATCTCTGCTGGTGGCTGGTGCCCCGAGGATATCACAAACTCAGTAGGAAATAATTTCGTATTATTGTCAGAAATATACTATTATTGTCTAAATTTCCTGCAAGTTAAAATTTGAAATTTCTCAAAAACTAAGGTATACTCCCTCATGCAAAGTATTTCTTTAGCTTAATTTGGTAAAATATATTTTGGTCCTTTGGGTAGCTTTTCAACATCTTCAAAATAAATTTGGTTTTATAATTTCGGTCTAAGCACTACTGATGAGGAATTGTATTCCGAAACGGCCGTCTAGTGCTGTAAAATTAAAACTAGTATAATATGTAACTTAAACCCCTGAGCCGATATCTCTGCTGGTGGCTGGTGCCCCGAGGATATCACAAACTCAGTAGGAAATAATTTCGTATTATTGTCAGAAATATACTATAATTGTCTAAATTTCCTGCAAGTTAAAATTTGAAATTTCTCAAAAACTAAGGTATACTCCCTCATGCAAAGTATTTCCTTAGCTTAATTTGGTAAAATATATTTTGGTCCTTTGGGTAGCTTTTCAACATCTTCAAAATAAATTTGGTTTCATAATTTCGGTCTAAGCACTACTGATGAGGAATTGTATTCCGAAACGGCCGTCTAGTGCTGTAAAATTAAAACTGGTATAATATGTAGCACGACATTCAATTCCTAAATTTTGCTCTGTATAATTATCACGTCCCTTCACTAAATTTTCTTCAGATGCAAGGCGGTCATCAATATATTGTTATAGGTCAATTTTGCTTCACCTTCATAATAAATACGTTTGCAATGGTATTCATTAAAACAAACATACCAATCTATGTCCAAATCACAATCCCAAAGCTTGGTAAAAACAAACATACCAATCTATTCCCAAATCACAATCCCAAAGCAAAGTAAAAACAAACATACCAATCTTAGACAAATCACAATCTCAAAGCAATGTAAAAACAAACATACTAATCTATTCCCAAATCACAATCCCAAAGCAAAGTAAAAACAAACATACCAATCTATGTCCAAACAACAATCCCAAAGCAAAGTAAAAACAAACATACCAATCTATGTCCAAGTCACAATCCCAAAGCAAAGAAAAAACAAATATACTAATCTATTCCCAAATCACAATCCCAAAGCAAAGTAAAAACAAACATACCAATATATGTCTAAATCACAATCCCAAAGCTAGGTAAAAACAAACATACCAATCTATTCCCAAATCACAATCCCAAAGCAAAGTAAAACAAACATACCATTCTATGTCCAAATCACAATTCCAAGCAAAGTTAAAATAAAAATACTAATCTATTCCCAAATCACAATCCCAAGCAAAGTAAAAACAAACATACCAATCTATTCCCAAATCACAATCCCAAAGCAAAATAAAAACAAACATACTAATCTATTTCCAAAACACAACCAAAAAGCAAAGTCAAAACAAACATACCAATCTATTCCTAAACCACAATCCAAAAGCAAAGTAAAAACAAACATACCAATCCATTCTTAAACCATAATCCCAGTGCAAAGTAAAAACAAACATACCAAACTATATCCAAGTCACAATCCCAAAGCAAAGAAAAAACAAACACACCAATCTATGTCCAAGTCACAATCCCAAAGCAAAGTAAAAACAAACATACCAATCTATGTCAAAGTTACATTCCCAAAGCAAAGTAAAAACAAACATACCAATCTATGTCCAAATCACAATTCCAAAGCAAAGTAGAAACAAACATACTAATCTATTCCCAAACCACAATCCCAAAGCAAAGTAAAAACAAACATACCAATCTATGTCCAAATTACAATCCCAAAGCAAAGAAAAAACAAACATACTAACTATTCCCAAAACACAACCAAAAAGCAAAGTAAAAACAAACATACCAATCTATTCCTAAACCACAATCCAAAAGCAAAGTAAAAACAAACATACCTATCTATGTCCAAGTCACAATCCCAAAGCAAAGTAAAAACAAACATACCAATATATGTCCAAATCACAATCCCAAAGCAAAGTTAAAACAAACATACTAATATATTTCCAAACCACAATCCCAGTGCAAAGTAAAAACAAACATACCAATCTATGTCCAAGTCACAATCCCAAAGCAAAGAAAAAACAAACATACTAATCTATTCCCAAATCACAATCCCAAAGCATAGTAAAACAAACATACCAATCTATGTCCAAGTCACAATCCCAAAGCAAAGAAAAAACAAACATACTAATCTATTCCCAAATCACAACCCCAAAGCAAAGTAGAAACAAACATACTAATCTATTCCCAAAACACAACCAAAAAGCAAAGTAAAAACAAACATACCAATCTATTCCTAAACCACAATCCCAAAGCAAAGTAAAAACAAACATACCAATCTATGTCCAAGTTACAATCCTAAAGCAAAGTAAAATAAACTTGGAACTAGGAATTTAAGATAAACACATGAACTGTTATTAGGGGTCTTAATTCTACTGCTTCGGAAGATTAAGCCCCTCTTTTTTAATTAACTACACCGGGAGGGGGGGGTACCCACGTGAGTAATCAAAATTGAGATTGAAAGGATCATGGGACTATGGGACGTCAAATATATCAAGGGAATTTCGGATTTAGATACGTCATACTTATCAACAATATTGTGATGCCAGCCATAAAGAAGTTTTGAGGGCTTTGATAAGCCTAGGCTGGCAGTATCCCTGATTGATGCTATTTATTACAAAATTTACAGTTTTTATTCAATTTTTTTATACAAGTCGGACTAGTAGGTATTATTTATGTTTCTAAAAAATAAAAATTTGAGAATTAAACTACTCACGATTTCCCTCTTGTAGTTGTGGTGCTATAATAATAATAATAATAATAATAATAATAATAATAACTAGAGATTATAACTGGGTTACCAGCTTTGGTTGTTGGGAACCATAATAAAAATATTAATAATAATAATAATAGCAACTAGCAACCAAGTACAATGACAGAAGTCTTCCACCTCTCCAACATTTTAACCCTCTTTATGAGGAACATGGAAGTATTAGATGTCATATATATCTAGGGTGATTTTGGTGTAAGCAAAATTAAGAATGAAAGGAACATAGAACTATGGGACGTCAAATATATCAAGGGAATTTCTAATGTAGATACGTCATACTTATCAACAATATTGTGATGGCAGCCATGAAACGTATTGACGACTTTAATAAGCTTAGGCTAGCAGTATCCCTGATTGATGATATTCATTACAAAATCTAAAATTTTTATTCAATTGTTGATACAAGTCGGACTAGTCGGTATTATTTATGTTTTTAATAAATAAAAAATTGAGAATTAAAATACTCACGCTTTCCCCCTGGTCGTGGTCCTATAATAATAATAATAATAATAATAATAATAACTAGAGATTGTAACTGGGATACCAGTTACGCATGATTCCCCACCATCAATAAATTATTTATTATCTAAAATATACATCCGATATCTCTGATTTTTTAAAGTTCATTTGACTTTAACTTTTCTATCTGCTAACTTGGTATTGTACAGATCTATTACTTGGATTTGTCCACTTAAATTGTTCATTTACAAGATTTCATGCTATAGTGGACCTTTAGAGATACTCATAGTTGACAGCATTGGGTTGGTATAATTAAACTGTCATTACCAGCTTATGTCCATTCAGAATTGGTTTCTCCGGGTATTCAACTACGTATTTATTATGTAATTTAAACCCACCTAACTTTCAGATAAAAGAAATTGATGATATTTTGCATATCTATACAGATAACAGATAATTGGTACCAAATTTTATCTAAATCCATCAAGCCGTTTCCGAGATCTGCATCAGCAAACTATGATTAGTAGGTCTTGAGAGAAGAATAATAATAGCAATAATAAGAAAAAAACAGAACGAAAACAATAGGATTCTCCGCCTATGGTGGTGGGGAATCTTAATAATAGAAACTAAAATTGTAATTATGTCAAGCACAATGACAAAAGCTTTCCATCACTCTAACATTTAACCCTCTTTTTGAGGAACCATTTTCATTTATAAACATGCACATCTCGAAATACTGGTCATGAGTATATAAACTGTCTCTTGATCATGAGTGTTAAATCCCTCCGCCTTCCAACATTTGATGCTTTTTTGCGACCTTGAGCTTTCAGAAATAGCCTCGGTTCAAGGTTATGACATCCCTTTAGACCATGAATATTATTCATATAAAGTTTTATGACAGAACTCCAAAGCAGCTATAAGATATAGATACACTGTTTTACAAGAATGGACAGACAGACATATATACCCCCTCAGACTGGTTTGCGGGGGTATAATTATGGTTTTACGGTATAAAGTTATATATCTATGACAAAATTTGGGATCATTGTTTTAAGACAACGCCCCATCCCTATTTAAATGCAATAAATTTAGATACCCGATTGCAAAACGAATTGAACGAATGAATGTGATTGACTGATGCGTGAAAGAGAAAATAGGTGGACCAAAGAGTGGTCGAGTGCAGGAAATGATGGAAAACCAGAAACAGAAATAAAGCAATAAGCTTTTCAACTGGTATACTATACGGTAGGCTTAGTAATCAACAATCAAAAACAAACATACGAATCCATGTCCGAATCACAATTCAGAAGCAAAATAAAAACTTTGGAACTGACAAGTTAGGTTAGACACGTGAACTTCCACCAGGGAAGTGAGGCCGGGTGCTCCGGAAGGGTAAGCACCTCCTGTTTAGCTAGCTACACCCGCCACGTGTGTAATCAAAATTGTGTGAAAGGAACATGGAACTATGAGACGTCAAATATATCCAGGACAATCCTGGACACAGAGACATCAAACCTATCAACAATACTGTGATGGCGGCCATAAAACTTGGACCGCGCTGATATTTATATATAATCCATTGGTTATGTTTAAGCCCAAACCCTTCTCATAACTAACAGGACGTTCTACGCACTTAACTATAGTAGTTAGCCACTATCGACTGTTCGAGTATGATTGAAAAAATGATCAGTCTATCCTGTTTTAAAGGTCATTTTTATATAAGGACCACCTGCTTATAAATGCCAGTATCTTTGTATCGAAATTGTTCTTAATCCATATTATTTGAACCTGTATATAAAGACCGCCTGTCCATAAAGCCAACATTTACTGGTTCGCTTTGGTGGCCTTTATAGACAGGTTTGACTGTAATTAGTGATTTTATATACTTAACAACGGCCAACGCATTCAGGAACACATAACAATTACAACGATAATGATAGTTAAAATCCGGAGAAGACAAAAAAGAAAAACTAGTAGACTTCTAGACTTTTGACGGGCACAGAATAGATATAGTGATATGGTTATAGTATTAGTTAAAAGTACGTTTTTCCACTCCATTAAACAAAAGGGCCAGTTTCATAACAAAATTTAAAAAATACCCATAAGTATAAAAAAAAAGTAAAGGGGAACAATGAATTGGATCTTTCACTTGTAGGTGCTTTCGATCAGTCGTGATCTTGGTGTCATTTTGCTCCTAGATAAATATTCTTTAAATTGACATTAATTTTTTGGACATAATTTAAAATCTTAGATAAAATGTTTACACCGAAAAAAGTTGTAATTTTGCTCTATGTAAGCCCGCTCGTAAAAGTAACTTAAAATTCGCATTTTGATTATGTTTTGCACTATAGTCGACACGACTACAAATGCTGATGTGGATCGAAGAACTCAATGAAAAGCAAGACATTTCAAAGGTAACCATTACTCAAGCTATTATATCCTGTTTTGTTCCAACACGGACCGACTATATATCCTCTATGATGCCTCAATTTTTTGCTGATACATAATTGCTCTATGATCCCCGGTCGGTTCTGACCCAAAACTTTAAAGTGGGTAGTGACTGTTCTTTCTCCAAGGATTCATCATTACGAAATGAAAGTCACGGTTTTTTCCGATGGGAACTTAAAATAAATGAGGTCTCGTGTCGTGTCACGATAGGTTTTGCACGAACCCTGCTTTATATTGTCATCAGCGCAACGCACAGGCAAAATTCCTGAACCTTCGCCTATAGCTGGCGACGGCTGGATATAAGTGAAATATTCTTGACTGGGACGTAAAACACCATTACGCCTCAACCCTACATAAATTATTGCCAGCTTTAAAATCTGGAAAAACCCTAGACCGAGGCATAAACTACTTTGTCATTCTTCGCTTAAGGCTAATTCATACGGTGTATCGTGATTTATGAATCATGATTTTTAAATCAAAATACACAGTGTGGACACTGTGATACATAAAACACCATGAGGCTTATAAAACATGTTGAGAAATAGAACATGTTCTAATTTGTACATCAAGGCTGGTAAATCTTAAATCTCTGACCTACTACTGACCAATCAGAAAACGGACAAAAAGGTCAAGGTTCACAGGCTTCAAATCTAAACATCATGGATGAAGCATAAAAATTAACAAAAAAATAAGCAACTCATTAAATGCCGCCATGTTCATTCTCAGGAAAGTTTTGAAACTTTTTGGGTCTTCATTTGACAGTTCTTTTGAAAGTGCATGGTATGTTTCTTGGTTATCCCTTCTGCTTATCTACGCAGTCTATGCATACGCCTTTGATAATGCTAAATTCAAGCATAAATTATTACTATACACAAACAAATAATAATTGCATCTTCCCGTGTCTGTTCCATCATTTTAGTGGGAAATGATTTGGATTATAAAACTTGATTTAACATGTGTACAGGTAAGAATTATAAAACATTCTGATTTATTGATTATAAAACAACATTTTGTTATATAAAGCATGATTCATAAATCATGATACACAGTGTGAATTCTTTAAGTGTATGTATGATGTCGTAAAAAGTCATGATCACTACAGAAATTTTGATTCCTAGCATAAGTATGTATTTTCAAAACACTTTTTAAAATGTAGGCCTTTCATAGATATATATTTGAAATAATTTCGACCAAAGTCAATCACAACATTGCTAAATTAAGATATTTCGAAACACCTACATTTTAAATGCATGTATTATGTGTCTAGCTTCATATACTTTGTTCTTTGCGCCTTGAATCAATCTGCACTTTGTGATTCAGATTACAAGTGGATATGAAAGTTTGATATTTTTAACACAAACAATGGTTCTCATAGATGTATATTTAATAAAACAATACTCACGGTTCTTAGGTCTTTCCCATCCTTCGCCTATATTAATAATAATAATAATAATAATAATAATAATGATTAAAATAATGATGATAACAATAATAGTAACTGGAATTGTTATTGTGTAATTCTTGCAAGCACAATAACTAACGTCTTCCATCACCCAATCATTTAAATCCCAGAAGTGGATAATTCATCATAAAAAATTGAATTCATTAGAAAATGGCACATATTTAAAAATATTATACCTCATCATTGTTCATATAATTGTAGTTTTACCTTGATATTTAGAAAATATTTGTGAAAGTGTGTAATGTTAAAGCACTTGTATGCCACTGAGCATTAAAACTGCAGTATATGACAAATCATGTCCGTTTGACCTTTCATTTTGAATATTCATATAGAAGAATCGACACGATACAAAGGTATAGGTAAACAACATTGACCTGTCCGTTTGACCTTTCATAGTTTTACTCTTTGAGGTAAGTATATCTCACGATGTATATGTCACAGGTAGTTAATTTATTTAATTATAAATTACTCTTAAGTTATAATTAAGTCATTAATTAAGTTTTAGCTTAAGTTATATTTCATTTTTAATTACTTTATATTATATTACATTACTTTGGGGTAGGTATTAATTAAGTATGTATTTTCCTAACACACCGTTCTACTTATTAACTTTGTTTAATGAGCATGCTTAATACGTAATTTCACAGGTCACTGCATTTTGGCGCGTATTCTTGACTGACCATTGCATTCCCTACGACACAGTCTAAGTGTCAAGACGTATTTATATACATTCATTAACACATGCATCTGCAGGTTTATCCTTCACGGATACAGTCGTATTTCATAGAAATTCAAAAGCAGGTATGTTAATTTACTTTTTTAGTTCCCTATATATATTTTTATTATTTAAAGTCATTAATTCACGGGTGAGATTTATTGTTAATATTATCGTCGATACCCGTAATATATATCGAGTACTTGTTTATACTCATTAACGGTGACCTGATTATAACTCTACAGTTATATATAAACATATATTTAAAGATAGAGAGAATGTTTAACAGATATTTGTTCTAAATATGTTTAAGTGCGTTATAGTGCGTGATTGTGCTTTTGTGTAAATCGTGTGTGTGTGTGTGTGTGTGTGTGTGTGGTGATTTCATGTATGGATATGTATTAAGTATTGTTTTATTTATTCTGTACTTGCAGGACATTTATTTTTATTGTTTTGTGTCCAAATTCGTCAAAGTCAATAAATGAATATTACCCTGAAAACATGACTTGTGATTAGTACGAACCACTTGTGACAAATGGCGCCCACGTGGGACTTTGACGAAGGGTGTGGTCGATTTGGCGGGAAAATGCTGAGTGTAGATCTGGCGGGAAATTGTAACAGGGTGTGACCAGTTTTTGGCGGGAATGCTTACAACCGGAAATAGAGGCCATTGACCGATACGGAAAACAACAAACGGAAATAGATTAACCGGATATGGAAAAACAAAGCCAAACGGAAGTAGAAACCACCGGAAATGTCCTTGTTTATGACAGGATTTCTTGAAAAACTTTGATTATTTTTCAATAATCATTTTTCAACATTTTCAACGACTGCAGTGGATTAATTTTGTTTATTAATGTGCACATACTTTTATTTAAAACATTTTTCTGGAATACCAATTCATCTGGAGGAGGATTATTTGGGATTTTTGCCGGAAAACATGTTTGCTGACTTTGTGAAATCCATGGATTGAATTGTATTGAACTGAACTTTTTATTTTTGAACTTTGTGTTTTGTTGCTATTCATATGCTTCAAGAGGAACACATCTGAACTTTGTTGACATTTAGATATTTTCATTGAGTGTATGTGAGTATTGAATTATTATTAATATTTTTTTATTTTATTTGTATTTATTGTTGCAATTGTGTTTATCCTGCATATTTGTTTTGCAGTTTTTCTTGAAAGCAAATATAGGTCACATTATCAAGGTTTAATTCAGGGTGTATTTTATTTTATTTTTTTTTTTTTTTTCTCTCATTGTTTCAGTCTAGCAGTTTGTTTTACTTATACCTGCAATGCTTTACATACAGCATACAACAAAACAATTACACAACTTATACTTGACTTGTATAGGTAGCTAGAAGGTCATTAGGTCAACTGAAGGTGTCAAGGTCGTCCCTTGTCCTGCGCATAGGTGTTTCACTTCGTAAATTCACTTGCACTACTTCTTAATTTCAATTTGCATTTATTTATATCCACACTACTAATTTTACTTAAGAATATCAAATGTTTATAATCTTTCAGGTGATTTATTAAATTAGGAACAATTTAAAAATTGTGCAGGTAAGTTGGTGTAGAATAAGTTTATGTAATTAAGGTAGCACATTGCTAAAAAAACCAACGCAATTAAAAGGTTTAATTAAATTTAGTTCAAATTAGCAGTGTTAAAAAAAAAAACAGCTTATATAATTTCAGAAGGTAGGTTGTATATTTATAATTTATTTACAAAATATATTTACTTAATTATTTAAGTGTTTATAATTAAGGTTGTTCAAAATATTACAAGTAGTTACTTGAACAAAGGCATGTTAACTTTCTCTGTATTGTATTTGTGTATTGTTAACATGTGTTGATGCACATGCTTTATGTCCAATACTAATGTCCACAACTGCCCTATTGCTCTCATATCTTAAAATCCCATTTATTTCTGTATCAAATGATTGTTTATCTTAATTAATTTTATATGTTAATCATATAGAATTTTGAGGAGATAAATATTACAATTTAAAATTAGCAAAACAATTAAATGAGCCTGATCAACTGATTTATGTTTGCTAATTTACCATTTTCGCAATATCCTGTTGTATCCGAAACCGTTCTGCTACATCGGTAGTATTTTCGTCGTGTTACGTTGTCGCCGTCGTGGAATTTTCGGTATTTTCGTTCGATTGCGATAATATCGGGTTTTTTTTTATTTGCAACGTTTATTTATTTGTGTCGTTTTTTTATATTATCAGTGTTTTGTTCGGTAGTTTAAGTATGGAAGGAGACGGAAAAGCAGCTGCAGCGGATGTGAAGTTTGATTTTGATGTGTTGGTTGATAAATTGAAGGAGAACCCAACAGCATACAAAGTTTTAACCAAAGAAGAATATGAGGCTTTATTACAGAGACCCCTGTTCAGACCACGGATTTCTACTCCTTTAACAAGATTTCAGAATCCAGAGTCTATGCCAAGGTTTTCGACACCAGGTCCTGCTGGATTGACTCCATTTTCACCAATACATAATGTATCGAATGGTATGAGTGGTTCAGAGTTAGACCAAATTGTTCGTTTGTGACATCCACATTAAACCCTCCAAGATTACCTGTGTTTAGTGGTGTTGAAGATAACCAGTCATTAGCTATGAAGTTTGGAATTTTGAAGTGAAGTGTCTCTTGAAGTCTAAACAGTATCCAGAATTTATATTGTTACAGGCTATTAGGAACTCCTTAAGAGGTACTGCACGTAATATGCTAGTGTCTTTGGGTGAAAACGCATCAGTAGAAGATATTTTGCAGAAGTTAGATGGTTTTTATGGAAATGTAAACACAAGTGAAACCATGATGCAGTCTTTTTACAACGATCAGCAGAGGAATGAGTCAGCTGTTGTGTATGGGTCCAGATTAGAAGACACACTATCAAAGGCGCTACGAGGACGTTATGATTTATTACCAGCGAAAGATATTATGTTAAAAGCAAGTTTTGGTCAGGATTGAAGAAGTGTTTGAAAGACGCTACGAGACATCTTCATGATAGCACAGGAGATTTTCAGACATTGCTAAGAGAAGTAAGAAAAGTAGAACAGGAATTGAGTTTAGAGCAGAGTGTAAAGTCTAGTAAAGTTGCACAATGTTCTCAGCAGACACAAGATAGTGATATAAAGCAAGTAGTCAAGGCCATACAAGATTTGAGTACTAGATTAGAGAAGATGGAAGTAAAGATGACGTCACTACAAGATGATATGAAGAGAGTTAGAGATAGTAGAAGATATGAATCTCCAAATCCGAATTTTAACGGTCAAGGTTATCAACAGAGAGGAAGAGGTGGATTCAGCAGAGGCAGACCAAGAGGTAATAATAATTTTACACAGCCTACTCGTGGAAGACCGTGGTCAGCAGATAACCAAGCTACAGGACAACACAGCAGCAGCAGCAGCAGTTAAACCATTGACTTCTCCTGTTGTTGGGCAAATGGGGGAAGTAAAACAGAATGAAGGTATAGAAAGCCCAATGAAGAATGAAGATGGTTTTATACATAGATTGGTTGGTAGAGCCACAGAAAGTGAAATTATTATTTGTGGTGTGAAGACAGTTGGTTTGATTGACACAGGTTCCATGGTAACCACAATATCAGAAGATTTTTATAGAGGTCTTGATACTAAACCTGAACTACATAGTTTAGAAGATATTGGTTTAAAGTGTTATGGTGCAGGAGGACATAATTTACCATATTGTGGTTATATAGAAGCAGAAGTTGGAATTCCATATTTGCATAGCAACAAGTTTTGTTTACCAGTGTTAGTTGTTCCATCTACAAGTTATAACAGAGAAGTTCCAGTTATTGTTGGCACTAATTTAATAAGACATTGTAGAAATTTGAGTACTGGGGTTGTAATTCCAGAAGTATGGCAGATAGCATTTGATTGCATTGGTGAAGAAAGAATTCCAGTCAAGACTACTAACAAGTTTGCAATTAAAGTTCAACCAAATGAGATAAAGACCGTGAATGGTATAGTAAGAGGTGTTACGGATATGCAGTATGGTGTTACAGAACATATTGATACACAACTTCTGGAGGTCTAACGATTTGTCCTAGAGTAGTTTCCGTAGATGTTAATAAGAAGACAACGAAGATACCAGTACGTATTTGTAATTTGTCAGCTCATGTAGTAGAGATTCCAGCCAAGTCAGTACTTTGTTGTTTGAATTCAGTAGCGGTAGTCGACAACTGGTCAGCAGTTGGTGAAGTATCTGAGCAGAAGAAAAGAATAAGTTTGAAAGATTTAGAAGAAATGGGAATGAAGATAGAAAAAGAGAATCTGAATAGTGAAGAAATAGTGAAAGCGGAAGAATTATTACAGAAATGGACACATGTTTTCTCAACAGGCCCGACAGATCTGGGGAAGAGTAGTTTGGTAAAACACGAAATAAATTTATCAGATAACACTCCAATTAAAGAACCATATCGAAGGATACCACCTGGAATGATGGAAGAAGTAAGACAACATATTCAAGAGATGTTAGATGCCGATGCTATAAGACCATCACAAAGTCCATACTCATCCAATGTAGTGTTAGTGAGAAAGAAAGACGGCAGCCTACGAATGTGTATTGACTTCAGAAAGCTTAATGCAAAGACCATTCGAGATGCTTATTATTTACCGAGAACTGAAGATACTATTGACAGATTGATTGGAGCGAGGTATTTTTCTAAACTGGATATGAGAAGTGGGTATTGGCAAGTGGAGGTAAAGGAAGAGGATAAACCAAAGACAGCATTCACAGTAAACGGTGTAGGATTTTTCGAGTGCAATCGTATGGCGTTTGGACTTACAAATGCTCCGGCTACGTTTCAGAGGTTAATGGAAAGTTGCATGGCAGATTTGAATTTACAGTATTGTTTGGTATTTTTGGACGATATTTTAATTTATTCTAGTACTTTTGAAGATCATTTAGTAAGACTTGATGCTGTCCTGAGTAGAACGGAGAAGAACGGATTGAAGTTAAAACCATCAAAGTGTGAATTTTTCAAGAAGAAAGTTACCTATTTAGGTCATGTTGTCAGTGAACAAGGAATACAGACAGATCCAGATAAGTTGTCAGCATTAACCAAATGGCCAGTCCCTAAGAATGTTAAAGAGTTACGGTCATATTTAGGTTTTACGGGTTATTATAGAAGGTTTATTAAAGATTATGCCAAGATTGTAAAGCCGTTGAACGACCTACTAGTTGGCCATTGTACTCATAAGACCCAGAAGAGATCCTTTAAGAAGAAGAAAAGTGTTGAATGGTATTGGAGTGAAGATCAACAACAGGCATTTGATTTATTAAAGCATACATTGACCAACCCACCTGTTTTAGCCTACGCAGATTACACAAAGCCGTTTATAGTTAATACAGATGCATCCATAGATGGGTTAGGCGCTGTACTTTATCAGAACCAGGATGGAACAGAAAGGGTTATAGCCTATGCTAGTAGAGGTTTGCGGAACAGTGAAAAACATTACCCAGCTCACAAGTTGGAATTTTTGTGTTTGAAATGGGCCTTGTGTGATAAGTTTCACGATTATTTATATGGAAACACATTTGAAGTCCGTACAGATAATAACCCCTTAACGTATGTGTTATCGAGTGCCAAGTTGGACGCAACTGGACACAGATGGGTCGCTGCATTGAGTAATTACAACTTTAATATTACTTACAGAAGTGGAAAATCGAATGCTGATGCGGATGGTTTGTCCAGACAGCCGCGTGAGAAGTCAGTATTTCCTGATGTAATTAATGCAGTGTGTCAAGCATATACAGTAGATAGAAGCACATGTCCGTATATTGAGACGCTTTTAGTTTCGGATATTTCTAATGAAGATGAGATGCATAAGTTAGATCCACAAGAAGATTTTATGAAAGCTACGGAGGTAAGACACGTTAGCTGGTCGGAAGAACAGAATTCAGATGCTGGTATAGGTAGAGTTATAGAGTTGCAGAGACTTGGGTTTTGTCCAACTGGATTAGCTCTCAAAGCTGAAGCACCAGAAGTTGTTCGATACCTGAGAGAATGGAAGAAGTTTAAAATTGAAGACCAAGTTTTATACAGAATAACAACAATGAACGGAGAAAGTTTGAAGCAGTTAGTGTTACCAAAGAAGTTTAGAGATATGGTATTGAAAGCTCTACATGACGAGTCAGGACACCAAGGTAAAGATAGAACATTATATTTAATAAGATCAAGATTTTATTGGCCAGGTTTGGAGTTAGATGTTGAGAAAAGGATCAAGAACTGTGAAAGATGTATCAAGCACAAGACAAGACCGAAAGTAACAGCAGAATTAGTGAATATAGTATCAACACAGCCAATGGAGTTACTTTGTATAGATTATTTGAAGTTAGAGAAATCCAAAGGAGGGTACGAAGATATATTGGTAATTACCGATCACTTTACCAGGTACGCACAAGCGATTCCAACTCGTAACCAAACTGCCAGAGTAACAGCTAAAGCATTGTTTGAGAACTTCATTGTACATTATGGTTTTCCATCTAGCCTACATAGTGATCAAGGAAGGAATTTTGAGGGCGATATTATCCGAGAATTGTGTAAGATAGCAGGAGTAACCAAAACCAGAACTACGCCATATCACCCTATGTGCAACGGTATGACAGAGCGCTTCAACCAAACTCTAATGAAGATGTTAGGAACCTTGGATGATCAACAGAAGTCCGATTGGAAGTCATATGTAGCTCCACTTGTTCATTCATACAATGCGACTCGTCATGACAGTACTGGTTTTGCCCCATATTATTTGATGTTCGGACGACATCCTAGATTAGCTATTGATGCCTACCTTGGTTTAACATCTCCTGAGAAGTTTAATGTCAGTTCGAAGGCCAATTATGCTAAACAGTTGAAGAAGAGGTTACATTATGCGTACAAGGTAGCAGCACGAGAAGCACAGAAGAGTTCGGAGAGACATAAGCGGATATATGACTTGAAAGTAAGAGAGGCCACTTTGGATGTTGGAGATCGGGTGTTGATACGGAATGTTGGTTTGAAGGGGAAGAACAAGTTAGCAGATATTTGGGACAAGGATGTTTATATTATTACAGATATACCGATGGAGGGGATTCCGGTTTACAGACTAAAGAAAGAGAACGGATCCATAGTAAAGACACTACATCGGAATATGTTGTTGCCCTTTACAGTCATTCCCAAGTTAGTCACAGAGACTGAACAGGAAGATCACGGAAGAAAGTTAAGATCAGGACGGAAAGAAGGATAGAAAGATACTTCAGAGATTCTAGAAGAACATACAAGTGCAGATTTAGACTCAGAAGATTCAGAAGACACATTTTATCATGTTGTCCCAGTACGTAGACGTGTTCAGGTTCAGGATGGCAACGGTTCTAGTCAGGAGTCAAGTACCAGTCAAACATCTAGTAGTAGTTCATCTAGTGTCACACAACCATCCAGTGTGGGGACATCATCTTCATCCGGTTCTTCAGTAAGTACTTCTAATCATTTGTCATTTTCTAATTCCAGTGTTCCAGAGGCAGATACAGGTCCACAGTTACCACGTAGGTCTGGAAGAATACGTCAACCACCTAATCGATATGGAGACTGGGTGTATAATAATCAGATACAACAGCAAGTTTGGTATGTCTAAACAGGTAAGTGAATATTCGAGGTAAGTGCAGGGGAGAATGTCAGGTATTAATAATTAAGGTAAGTATACAGTATTACGTAACGCCATATATATATAAATCATTTGGTATGATGTATCAGCGTAAGTATATAAATACATGTATATGTATACATGTCATTGTTGTGTAAGCATTGTTTTGTACTGCATTGCAAAACATTTACTATGCAACAATAAAAACTTTGTATTTGCATTTAGCTAATACATATTATAATATTGTATTATATATACTTATATTCCAAAATGTCAGGAGCCATTTTCCCTAGCAGGGGAGAATGTCACAGGTAGTTAATTTATTTAATTATAAATTACTCTTAAGTTATAATTAAGTCATTAATTAAGTTTTAGCTTAAGTTATATTTCATTTTTAATTACTTTATATTATATTACATTACTTTGGGGTAGGTATTAATTAAGTATGTATTTTCCTAACACACCGTTCTACTTATTAACTTTGTTTAATGAGCATGCTTAATACGTAATTTCACAGGTCACTGCATTTTGGCGCGTATTCTTGACTGACCATTGCATTCCCTACGACACAGTCTAAGTGTCAAGACGTATTTATATACATTCATTAACACATGCATCTGCAGGTTTATCCTTCACGGATACAGTCGTATTTCATAGAAATTCAAAAGCAGGTATGTTAATTTACTTCTTTTAGTTCCCTATATATATTTTTATTATTTAAAGTCATTAATTCACGGGTGAGATTTATTGTTAATATTATCCTCGATACCCGTAATATATATCGAGTACTTGTTTATACTCATTAACGGTGACCTGATTATAACTCTACAGTTATATATAAACATATATTTAAAGATAGAGAGAATGTTTAACAGAGTATTTGTTCTAAATATGTTTAAGTGCGTTATAGTGCGTGATTGTGCTTTTGTGTAAATCGTGTGTGTGTGTGTGTGTGTGTGTGTGTGTGTGCGTGCAATTTCATGTATGGATATGTATTAAGTATTGTTTTATTTATTCTGTACTTGCAGGACATTTATTTTTATTGTTTTTGTATCCAAATTCGTCAAAGTCAATAAATGAATATTACACTGAAAACATGACTTGTGATTAGTACGAACCACTTGTGACATATACAAAATAAACACCTGTGTTCCCTATACACAGATGTCCTTGGTCCGTAATAAATATTTAAATGAAAGGTCAAGCGGACAGGTCAAAATTGTTTGCCTGTAGTACAAATGTATTAGGATTCGCAGGTTATACATGAATAAACAATACTTGTTTACAATGACGTGGAGAAAATAAACATCCATGGTGTCTATACATAAATGTGCTGCCATCTTTAGTTTTACAATTGTCCTTAATTATTAAGATTTTCTTTTTTATTAATCGTTAATGATGATGATGATGATGATGATGATGATGAATTGAAAATGTACGTATGTGTGTGTGTATGTGTGTGTGTGTGTGTGTGTGTGTGTGTGTGTGTGAGAGAGAGAGAGAGAGAGAGAGAGATGATGATGATGATGATGATGATGATGTTGATCATTCTCGCATAATCAAAGCTTTATATATATACTTACCTCCAAACATGATGTTAATTATATTAAGTAAAATTTCTTCCTTAAAATGTAGTTTTTGAACTAATCTGTTTGGTGAAGATAGTGTTCCTAAAGCCTTTAAACCAATCTGAAGACCGCTCTAACACGTTAAACGAATATGCATAAAGCTACTGGACAGACCTGTCAAAAGTTTTAACATTAAACTAACAAATGCGTATCGAATCAATAGCTTATATGTGTCCCTCGTTAGCGAGAATTCGACAGATTTTTGTTGGTAGTTGCTATCTATCTCTCAACAGTCACTAGCTGTCTAAATTTCTGACACTCGGCATGTGAGATAAACTCTTTTTGGGGAAATAAGTGTAACATGTTCGACATGTCTTTACTATAGCCGAATAACCTACATTTAGATAAATTTGCGGAAAACCCTTGTTCTATATTTGAGATGTCGCTTATCTATATCTAAAACCTTGCTCATAATCTATATTTAACCTGGTTGCTAAGCGATCGAAAGTGCGCCTACGGAGTACAATGTAAATACTTGCATTCTTCACTAAGCTATTTTTGTATGGCGTTCACGACAGTGAAAGCGTACATTGCCATCGCTTTCTTCCAAGATCGGACTTCTTTACAATGAAATAGTATAAAAACTGTACGCATGGAAATAGTTCGCCTGGTATATGAACGTGAATAAAATAAATCTGTTTTATCGTGAGATATGTATTCTGAGACGGGTAATGCATTTGGTTACATATGCTCATTTGGAATAAATTTCCAGAATATGTTTCGGAAAAAAGTAACATATTGTTACGGGGTGCATCCAATAATTTGTGCAATCTATAAATAATATAAAAAGTAGTCCGGGAAGTTGCGTCCTACGATGTAAAATCATAATTTTTTATGAAATAAAAAGCAATGGCGGGTGGATTTCTTTATGAAATCTACGGTAATTTGAATTGATTTCAAGTGTATAATAAAGTATTTTGGTGTTGCGGTTATTCTGTCAAATTTTAAAACTGATTTATCGATCACATTTCATTTCCGTGAAAGGGAGATAATTAAAATACTTAACGATTTGAAAGTAAAATTAACATGAAACGGGAATATTGTAAATGATAATCAGCAGTTTATTTAAAATCAGACTTAACAGCAAATTATCCAGTTACATACAAACGCTAGAATGAACCTCTTAAAACAGCGGTCGGGTTTGCAGAAACTCTACTTTCTCTTTATCCCAAATGACAAACATCGATCCTGAAGGTACAATTGATTAAGCTTTATTTAATTTTAATTACTGATCGTCTTTTTCATATATTTATGCAATTATTATTTTCTGTCGTTTTTTTTCGCAGTACACGGTTTGGTACCTTTTTTCTTTTTCAAAACCACTACCCGTCTAACTATGCATCGATAGACCCCTTCACCCGGGAGATATCCGATTATATTCATAGTCCTACCCCAGCACCATTTTCCCAACTACGCCGTACGGCACTGCATTGTTTATATATGCAAACAACACTGACCTGTCCGGTTGACCTTTGATTTAAGTATTCATTATGAACGAGTAAATTTAAGTAATAGGAACTATGCGTGTATAATTAGAACACTAATAATTGGCAATGTGTAAATTTTGCATTGACTGTGAATCCTAACACTACCCATGTATTGGGTGGAGCCTCCGAAATGAATATTCCTAATAAAAGGTCAAACGGACAGGGCAATGCTTTTTTACCTTTAACATATAAATATATGGTTTAGACAGCCGCCCGTGTTTATAAACAGTGACCTACCTTATTTTTGTCGACGTATACCTTAATTAAATTAAGATTTATTTTCGAAATCTAAATTCTGCATTTGACACTTTCATAATTTGATAATATAATTTATGGCATAATATAACTGGAATAACAGTACAGACCAGTCGAAAGTTCATCATTAAACCAACGGGTCACTGCTGGTCATCGACATTTGATCTTAGTCCCTTCTTATATATACAGTCAAACCTGCCTATAAAAGCAATCCATGGAAATAGTAAAAGTGACCTTTATATGCAGGTTCAATTGTTAAATTAATATTTTGAACAATTGGGATACTATTCAACTGGGGTTTTTTATTTAGAGGTGGCCTTTACGGACGACTGGAATGTATTCCGGTACTTTTTGGCAGTCGTTATCTTTCAAGGACAGCAGGTAGCGATCTAAATCCCGACCCCTAGGAAACCGAGAGCTTTGACTAATTTTTTGTTGGTCATGCAGTGTTAAGTTTTTAACAGGTATATACTGTAACTGAAATCGACTGAATGAACCTTATTTAGGTGAATTCTCGGAAAGACCGTGTTCTGTGTTATTTGTTTAGCGCATTTCTGATAATTTCATTCATAACTTTAAAGAAAAGTATAGGCAAACACTATTGACTTGTCCACTTAACCTTTTTAGAAGTATTCGTATAGGAAGATTCATGCAAACATGGGCAGTGTTAAGATTCGCAGTTCCATAAATAAGTAAACAGAATTGGCCTCTCCGCTTGACATTGCATTAGAAGTATTTGTATAGGAGGATCCACGCATACATGCCATGTGATTTAGGGTATGTAGTTAGTAAACAAACAATGTATTTGTCTTTAGTTTAACAGCATTGACCTGTCCGGTTGACCTTTCATTAGGAATATTCATATAGGAGGGTCCACTCAATACATAGGTAGTGTTATTATTCGCAGTAAGTAAATATACGCATTACTCATGATTAGTGTGCACATCATATAGACGAACTACACATTCGTGATCCCTATTACTTAAATTCACTCGTCCATAATGAATATTTAAATCAAAGGTTAAGAGGATAGGTCAAAGATGTTTGCCTATAGTCAATTGACCAAGTTCAGTTAAACATATAACACTGTCTCTATGATTACAGTGTAAGCCATTTTGCCAGTTTTCTTCCCAAAAGTCTATTGTTTTGTGCCCGCTTTTCGATTTCCTGAACCGTCTACGAACTTATTGATATATAACAAGTTTCAGTGAAAGAATCTTGACTTGGACGTGAAGTACCGTTAACCAATGCCACTCGTATTGAACAAGAAGACACAAATGCATTTTCACTCAATGTTATTTTTATTGTTTTAGTATAGAAATTAGAATAAAGAATTAAAGATAAAAATGTCCTGTTGATATAGATCTGTCATTATTAAGAAAATAAAATCAATAATAATAATTCTTAATTGTAAATATTAGCACAATTTTGATCCAAGCCCTACGGATAAGGATTTTTATTTTAAATCGGCAGTCTATTACTGCAATAAACATTAAAACAAGTTTAACAATGAACAAATTAAAGACAGAGATTGTAAGCCAATTTTACACCAGGTAGTTGTTATTGTGAAATATAAAATGATTTCTATAATATTCATGGTTCAATAACAGCGTCTTTGATTTTCTTTTAGAAGTGTTTTTCTGAAATTCGTCTATTGTTCACAGAAACATACTACTTCTTTTTCCATATCGGTTGGATACATGAAGGCTCTTTTGGTGGTGGAACTTGTGGTGGGGGCGGCGGTGTTGGTAATTGTAGTGGTTTGGATATCGGGTTATCTGAAAATATAGATGCATTTATAAAAAAATAACCATACTAATTCATGTTCAAATTACATTCCAAAAACAAAGTATATTAGATTAAGTTGAACACGTAAACATCTTCCAGAGAAGCAAGACCAAATGTTCCAGAAACGTAACAGATACAAAACTTAAAATATACTTTTTCCCTGCACTGTTATTACTGTCAGCCGTCAAAGATCAAAGATCAATTGTCAAAATAATTGAAATAAATTTCTTCGCTGTATTTAATGCTTGTCAAGTGTCAAAGGTAAACTGTTACTGATACCAAATTAGAAATAGATTTTCCCTCACTGGATATGAAATTTTGATATCAACACAAACCAGTGTTTCCTATAGATGTATATTTAATAAAACATTACTCACGGATCTTAGGTCCATTCCATCCTCCGCCTATAATAATAATAATAAAAAATAATAATAATAATAATAATAATAGCGAGTATTAATGTAATGATGGATGCGGCATTACAAATAAGGCGCCCAAACGAATAAAAATCAAACCCTATGTTCAGAACTCATATTAAGAGGAATTTTACTTTTGTCGTTTTTTTTCCATGTCCATGGCAACGGCTGCCATTTTGAAAATTTTAAACATTTAAATAAGTTCTACATACAATAGAAAAACTGCAGAGAAACCCAATGACTTTTTGCCATTGTTAAAATGACAACAAAAATATGATCACTTTGCATAATTTACAAAATGTATCATTGATTCATTTACATGGTATTACATTATTGTAAACATGTACTTACTTAACCCTTTTTCTATCCAATACAAGGTTTCCAAATTTAAAAATATGTTAATCAAACATTAACATTTATTTTAATACCAGCATGCATTAGTAGAAATTTTAAACTTGTAATATTCTTTTCATTTTGAGATTCAATTTTTATATATAGAAGTAGTACATGAATCCAGTTAGTTAAACTTCAAACAACAGGCAAAGTTGATTGACATCACATTTACCCAATATCGCAACCTGTTGTTTTGATGAGCTAATGATGTGTTGATTTTAAATTAATCCAAACATTTACCCATGTAATGTCATTTTGATAACTAAATGCAGCTACTCTATCGAATTGAATAATAAATCATGCCCCCAGGGATAACTTACCATTAGTGTTGCTTATAAAAAAGATTTAGCTTGAGAGCTTTAAGACATGGATCAGTGATTACTTAAGTATCTTTGACATTGAAAATTCATACTTATTGTTTTAATTCTTCAACAAAATGATAACATCTCTCTCCAAGTCTCAAGTCTCTAATAAAGATGAAATGCACAGGTTAATACTGTTCGACTTTACATTCTTTAAACATTTTTAAATTAATATTTTTCCGTGTACATATTGGCTTGTGTCCAACATGTAAACAATATGTAACATGTTTGATTAAGATTCAACGATAATATCTCTAATGTGTAGTTGTAGAATTTCAATATAACGCACAAAACATTTGTATTGGATAAGAATCAGTAAAAATATCCATTCATTCTTATCTGTGGAGTTATATTACAACATGAGAATTTTTTAAACAAATAATAAAGGAAAATAAATGTAATATATATTTATGTGTATATAATGAAGGCAAAATAAAATACCAAACTTTTGAATAAATGTGCACTGTAATTTTTTAGTTAATTGAAGCATTGTAGTTAAAAATGGGAATACTCTCATGTGTACCCTCAAATAAAAGTTGAATTTTCACTACAAAGTTGAATAAAATTAATTTTTAAAAATTCACCAAATATTTTATTTTTAAAAATCTTGCATAGGTTTTAATGGTTGCGACTTTCATTTCTATTTGCCAAAATTCACTTTTGACTGAAAAGCATTACAAATTAAACTATTTTAAACATTTTTGTAAAAACATACTTTAAAAAAATTATTTAAGAAAAATGCAAAAAAATACTTAATGGGTTTGGGTAAAATGGCATAAAAGAACTAATTGTTCAATTTTGTAAAATTTAAATCTTAAGAAACTAAAGGTAATAGAAAATTGAAATTTAAGTACTAAGTTCTACTAAGATTTATAGAAAATCGAAATCGTGAATCTTAATCAATCATATGAATCAAATTTCAGTGACATTAGTATTGCATAATTGTTATGCACATAATCAAAAACAAACATACTAATCCATTTTCGAATCTCAATCCAGAAGCAAAGTAAAAACTTTGGAACTGACAAGTAAGGTTAGACACGTGGACATCCACCAGGGAAGTGAGGCCGAGTGCTCCGGAAGGGTAAGCACCTCCTGTTTAGCTAGCTACACCCGCCACGTGTATAATCAAAATTGTGTGGAAAGAACATGGAACTATGAGACGTCAAATATATCCAAGGCAATCCTGGACGCTGAGACATCAAACTTATCAACAATACCGTGATGGCGGCCATAAAACTTTTTGAGGGCCTTGATAAGCCTAGGCTTGCAATATCCCTGAGTCAACAATTTATTTGCAAGCAGCCTATTTCGTTGTACAAAGTCCCCGTAGTGGGAACAAGCTCTACCATAGCATATTAATTGGGAAACAAATACACCATAAGCAGGAGAAGCAGGTATATTGCTGCATAAAAAAGGAAAGTTGACAATAGAAAAATTGAAGTCATCACGTTTGTCATAAAGTTTCAAATGTAGTCTTTCTTGTGCGTCATAACATACAGTACAGGATTCTCGAAAGATAAACACTTATAAACTAACGATTTAGTATCAAATCTACGCTTTATTTTGGTATGGTGTTGGTTTTATCTCGGTAATGTCTTCGGTCACTTGGTTTTCATTTTTCAGCCCTCTGGTGTTAAGCGCCAAGAGGTCAAGAGAGAGAGAGAGAGAGAGAGAGAGAGAATGAGAGAGAGAGAGAGATCATTCTCGTAGAATCATAGCGAATATAGAATAGCTTTATACTCACCTCCAAACATGATGATAATTATTTTAAGTAAATTCTCTGCCTTAAAATATAGTTTTTTAATAAACTGTTTTGTGATGATTGTGTTCCAAAAGTCTGTCTTGGTGGCTAATTGAAAGACCGCTCTGATCTGTTTATACAAGTACGTTGAATATATATAAAGCTACGAGACAGACCTGTCAAAAGTTTAGCATTAAACTAACAAATAGGTATTAAATCGTTAGCTCATATGAGTCCCTCGTTTGCTAGAATTCGATTTTTGTTGGTAGTTGTTATCCTTCTAGCTGTCCAAATTTCGGGCACTCGGCAGTCGAGATTAACTTTTTTTGGGAAATGTAGTGTTAAATTTTCGACATGTCTTTACTATAACTGGAATTGCCGAATGAACTATATTTAGATGAATTTGCGGAAAGCCCTTGTTCTTTATTAAGCTTTAAGATTTGTGATAATATTCACTGGAATAGACCAATAGTCTTTTAAGGTTTAAGCGTCGCTTAACTATATTTAAAGCCTTGCTCATAATCTATATTAAACCTGGTTGCCGAGCGATCGAAACTGCGCTTACAGAGTATGTATATTTAGTTTAGTAGTTTATATGCGTTACTTGCATTTCTAACTTAGCTAAATTTTGATATAGGCAAACAGCATTGACCTGTCCGGTTGACCTTTGATCTAAATATTCATTATGGGCGAGTAAATTTAAGTAATAAGGGACTAATAATTGGAAACGTGTATATTTTGTATTGACTGTGAATCCTAACACTACCCATGTATTGGGTGGAGCCTCCGAAATGAATATACCTAATAAAAGGTCATAGGGACAAGTCAAGTTTTTTATCGTTAACATGTATATATGTTTTTAGATACTCGCAAAGTTTATAAACAGTAAACCACTTTCAGTAGGATAGCCAAGTCCAAATTGTGCGTTGGTTTTAAAATTTGATACCTTCCGCGGTAAATAAAAAGGGATTACTTTTTGGCAAGTGTCTGAACCCGAAAAAAATTCGTCATTTTCAGAATCGTTTTTATACTAAAAAATTAACATTTCTATCTACGAATATGATGCACGCGTGTGAGGAATTAACTAAACTTTCTACATGTATCAAAAAGTCCGAGATAAAACGCCACATTTACGTAAAATTACTGATATCCCGACGATAACCGATTTCTCTTGAAAATCAACAGAAATTTCTTCTCCATTTTTGAAACTGGTACGTTTTTTGTGTAAAGAATACTTTTCCTAGAAATTTTAATACAATGTCAGAAAATTATTATAGTATACGCCAGTAAATTATCGTACCTGGTGCATGAGGGTTAAATATGCGAAAATCGCAAAAATCCAACAGCATGATTTCAGTACGTCTTGTTGTCAATGAAAACAAATATGGCCGCGACCTTGATAAACATTGTTCTAACGTAATGACGTAAACAACGTTCCCCGTGTAAAATATATAGGTCTACTGTATACACAGTACACGCAATGTACAGTACAGACCTGTCGAAAGTTTAACACTAAGCTAACCAAAAGAAGTCAAAGCTTGACTGCCGAGTGCCCAAGGTATGGAAAGGTAGCGGTCGAAAAGCTGCCGAGAGATAGGCCTAAATGGCAACTGCTGTCGATATAAACACCAAACGAGGAACCGCTGTCGGCACTAATTCGTTAGCTGGATGCTAAACTTTGTTCAGGTCTGTACTGTATTTATTGATATTTTTTGCAACAGGCATCTCATCTGGCACACATCATATGACATGTGTTTGTTGATGGAGATACTTTAGGACCCCAACAGGAATAAATAAATAGGGCCTACATTAAAAAAATAAATGATAAATAAATAATAATAAATAAATAAATAAATAAATAAATAAATAAATAAGAATTCTACGAGAAATAAGTTAGAGCTGGGACACAGTAATGTTGAGCAGGTTACAAAATGTCTAGCAGGTTAGAGATGATAGATAAATAAATAAATAAATAAATAAATAATAAATAAATAAAAAATAAATAAATAAATAAATCAGAAATTGTTCAGAGAAATAAGTTAGAACTGGGACACAATATGTCAGCAGTTAATAAATAAATAAATAAATAAATAAGAAATTCTACAGAGAAATAAGTTAGAGCTGTGACACAGTATGTTGAGCAGGTTACAAAATGTCTAGCAGGTTAGAGATGAGAATAAATAAATAAATAAAATAAATAATAGACATTCTACAGAGAAATAAGTTAGAGCTGGGACACAATATGTTGAGCAGGTTAGTGATGATAAATAGGGTAAATACATAAAAAGAAATCCAAATAAGTTGCATTTTGTCTTTCCTCAAGGTACTAACATGAAATGGATGTGGTATGGGTACCATGGAAAGCAACCTCAGATATTTTTTGGAAAAATAAAACAAATATTTTTATATGAACAAAATTAACATTTAAAAATAAAAAAATTGAATTACTAAAAAGTTAAAAAAATTTATGAACAGCAGATAGTTTGAAATTTAAAAGTTAAATGAATGACAAGTGGGCCATAATAGCATTTAAAAGGACTAAAATTGTCTAAATTATCAAATTTAATTTAGAAACTACACAAACAGGTGATTTTATGGGGGACAGGTACTTTCTAGTTGTTCTGGCTGTGATAAATAGATAAATCTTTACAAATAAATCAAAAGTATGGGATCATATGGCAGTGTTCATTCTAGAAAGGGGCTGTTGATCCTTTATTTTGCCAAATGGCACCATTGTAAAGGCCATAGTGGGCCACATTTGAAATTAGATTTCAAATGCAAGTTCAAAATATTTGATAGCATTGTCATATATAAAAGCTACATTATATGAAACTTTTAAATACTTCATTACAAAAGCTTTTACATCAGCCTAAAAGACTACAAGTCACATCAAACATTAGATGTATGCAAAATTATTGATGTTATTCAACTTATTATTAGAAATGAACCCATCTGAAAAAATCCTAGAATTAACACTCATGGTTATTACTGTTTACACATAATGGAACATTTTTCAAAGAAAAATGCATTATGTGCGACTAAACCAACTTTGTAAATTGTAATAATGTTGAATGTCTCATTTCATGTAAAATTAAAACATAACAATATCTTTAATACACTAGGAATTAGATATCATCAGACATTTATGAATGTTTCATTTTATATAGAATTAAAAAATCAACACATATCAATATCCTTAACATACTGGGAATTATATACCATTACACATTTATGAATTGAATGCTTCTCTTGATACTGAATACCTACTTTTTCACCACATGAAATGCTTTTCATGCACCCTTGTCTGAAGTGTAGCATACAGGTAACAGCATAGGTTAAAATCTTACTATGTCAGAAAGTTTGCCAGTTCTCTTGTTGAGGGGTGTGTTTTACCTCAGGGATGAAGCCTAACTATTTTGAGCTAGGGGCCAGCTCACTTCATAAAAGAATTTGTAACAGTAATAAATGGCTTAAATGTGTAAACATTAAGGGACCCAGACTGGATTTTAGAAGTCATTGGCTACTGGCCCCTGCTTATCTTCATCCCTGTACCTAGTTCCCCCTTAATCTCATTTACCGATTATAATTGAAATAATCTTGAATGGAGTGTGTTTACCAACCAATCAATTCTAAATTTAACTGATAAATCAATAAATCTGGAATAGGCCTGTGTGTTACAATTATTTTGAATTCTTTCAAACTAATAATGCCCATTTGGATACACTGTGTCATGAATTTCACTGCATTTGCATAAACTTATTTCTTAATGTTATTATCAAACCAGTTCCCATGAATTTTCCTGAAAGCTGATATTTATTTATCAGAATTTTACAATTTTACAGAAATTACTGAAATTCCTAAATATTTTACAGATCTGTTTAATCATTATAATATGGAGTTAAATTTTTAACCAAGTCAAATGAAATCCACATGATTGGTATTCACTTTTCCTATTTCCTACTTCCACATAGTCTATTTTAAATGTTATTTGTGCTATGTCAAGTTGACTTAAAACTTTTAATGAAGCAAAATAATCAACTTTTCATGTCTAAATTGTACTAAAATAATAATGCCGGGGTTATTGGCATCAGAACAGAAACAAAAATTTAAATAATAAAGACCAATGTTGTGGTGACTCTGGCTAAACTAACATGGGAGATGTTTCCTCATTTTGTTTTGGAAATATTTCATAAAGAAAAATCTAGTCTAACCCTCTTTAATGATGTTAGCTTATTTATCCAATGATATGTACTGATATGACAGACAGGTCTGTTTATATTTTGCCAGCAAAGCAAAATCAGTTGGTAATTTTCAGTAATTCTGAGTCCCTAACTAGCCCTACATGAGCAGGTTGCACTGTACACTGTATTGGTACAGATCCCGAGTCCATATGGGTAAAATTAGAACACATGTGTATCTAATGTGTTCGACAGCCATGCAGATCGATCATACATGACAAATAAGGCAAAAAGGCTTGACTATTTTGTCCAAAATACACGATGACATTTTCTGCATGCTAAAATTGTGATCGAAGCGGGACGAATGCTAATCAAATATGTCCGACTGGAAGTAGTTCCAAAAAATCGGCAGATTAGACGAGAAATGAGGTGAAAATACAATATTTTTAAAAAAACTTACTTTATTTCAACAAAATATCCCACAGCGTCTCTCGATTATCAAATTTATACATTGCATACAATAAGGAAGCTGTCTTAACATTTTTTCTGTGTCAAATTAGCCGGAAAGGGGGCGGCCCATGATCGAGAATCCGGCAATGTCATCGATTTTTTCGACATTTGAAACTGGTACGTTTTTTGTGTAAAGAAAATTATTTGACAAATTATACATCAAAATAACCGTGAGAAAAAGTTCTTTCCGTTCATGTAAAAACATCTTTGGTGCATGAGGAACTGCGTACACAGAATGATATTTTTTAAAGTTTCAATTTTCAATTTTTCGCCGGTGCCTAACATTCAATTACGATTTAAATTGTTAAATTCTCACCGACTTTGATAAAAATCGTCTTTAATGACTTACTTGTCCTCAAAAAACGATAAAATACTACAAATAGTATTAAAAACTCGCAGTGAAATAAATATTATGTAATTTTACCGCCTCGAGTGAATTCAAATTTTTGACAATTTTTTCACTTTGTTGCGCGTGAAATTTTGTTTGATGAATCAATGCGCTGGCCGGGTTGGCTATCCTACTGTTTATCTTTGTCGACCTATACCAAAAATTTAGTGATATATTTTCGGAATCTCCAAATCCTGCATTTTACACTTTTAATACGTATGTAGCAAGATATTACCAGAAACACAGTACAGACCTGTCTAAAGTTTAACACTAAGTCAACGAATCATTGCAAAATTGGCAGCTCATCTCATTCCTATCTTATATATATTCCGGTAGCTTTTTGACAGTCTTTATCTTTCAAGGGCAGTAAGTAGCTATCTAAATCCCGGCCCCTAGGAAACCGAGAGCTCTGACTCATTTTTTGTTGGTCATGCAGTATTAAGGTTTTAACATGTTTGTACTGTAACTGGAATTGACTGAATGAACTTTATTTAGGTGAATTCTCGGAAAGACCGTGTTCCGCGTTCTTTGTTAAGTGCATTTCTGATAATTTTATTCGATAACATTAAAGATATATTATTAACTGGAACTCATTTAGGTTTTAAATTCGGTTATCTATGCTTGGAATATTGTTTAAAATCTATATTCAGCGACAACAAACCCGGTTGCCGAGCGATCTAAAGTATTGGCTAACAACACTGACTTCTCCGCTTGATATTTCATTATAGTATTCCTGCCTGAAAGGTCATCTCTATGTAAAGGCCACTGCTTTTAATGGCCGGAAATTCTTTATCCCAATTGTTCTTTATTTATATTATATGAACCTATATATAAGGGTCACCTGTCCTTAAAGGTCACTTTACAAGTTCACTAAGGTGGCCTTTAAAGACAGGTTGAATTGTAGGATGATTCACGCAAACATGTGTAGTGTTAAGATTCGCAGTTATTAATATATACAAACAATGCATGCAATTTCCAAATGAAACACCTGTGTTCCATAAACTGTCAAACAATATTGACTTGTCCGCTTGACATTTCATTAGAAGTATTTGTATAAGAGGATCCACGCATGCATGACATGTGTAGTGTTGGGATTTGCTGTTAATATATAAACAATGGTATTTTCTAATTGTGTAGACGAAATAAGAACCTGTGTTCCAGGTATAGACATTGACTTGTCCACTTGGCTGTTCCAGGTATAGACATTGACTTGTCCACTTGGCCGTTCCAGGTATAGACATTGACTTGTCCACTTGGCCGTTCCAGGTATAGACATTGACTTGTCCACTTAGGAGGTTCCACGCATACACGTCGAGTGTTATAGGATTCACAGTTGATAAATAAAGTGATAATATTCACTGGAATAGACCAATAGTCTTTTAAAGTTTAAGCGTCGCTTATCTATATTTAAAGCCTTGCTCATAATCTATATTTAACTTGGTTACCGAGCGATCGAAAGTGCGCTTACAGAGTATGTATAACGCATATGAACTATGAAATTAAATACTTGCATTCATCACTTAGCTAAATTTTAATATTGGCAAACAACATTGACCTGTCCGGTTGACCTTTGATCTAAATATTCATTATGGGCGAGTAAATTTAGGTATAAGGGACTAGTAATTGGAAACGTGTATATTTTGTATTGACTGTGAATCCTAACATTACCCATGTATTGGGTGTAGCCTCCGAAATGAATATTCCTAATAAAAGGTCATAGGGACAGGACAATGTTTTTACCGTTAACATGTATATATGTTTTTAGATACTCGCCAAGTTTATAAACAGTAAACCACTTAATCTTGGTCGACCTATACCAAAACTTTAGTGATATATTTTCGGATTCCAAATCCTACATTTTACACTTTTAATACGTATGTAGCAAGATATTACTAGAAACACAGTACAGACCTGTCTAAAGCTTAACACGAAGCCAACAAATCATTGCATAATTGGCAGCTCATCTCATTCACTTCTTATATATATTCCGGTAGCTTTTTGACAGCCTTTATCTTTCAAGGGCAGCAAGTAGATATCTTAATCCCGGCCCCTAGGAAACCGAAAGCTTTGACTAATTTTTGTTGGTCATGCAGTATTAAGGTTTCAACAGGTTTGTACTGTAACTGGAATTGACTGAATGAACTTTATTTAGGTGAATTCTCGGAAAGACCGTGTTCTGTGTTATTTGTTTAGCGCATTTCTGATAATTTCATTCGATAACGTTAAAGATATATTATTCACTGGAACTCATTTAGGTTTTAAATTCTGTTATCTATGCTTGGAATATTGTTTAAAATCTATATTTAGCGACAAGGAACCCGGTTGCCGAGCGATCTAAAGTATTGGCTAACAACACTGACTTCTCCGCTTGATATGTCATTATAGTATTCCTGCCTGAAAGGTCACCTCTATGTAAGGGCCACTGCTTTTAATGGCCGAAAATTTTTTATCCCAATTGTTCTTTATTTATATTATATGAACCTATATATAAGGGTCACCTGTCCTTAAAGGCCACTTTACAAGTTCACTAAGGTGGCCTTTAAAGACAGGTTAAATTGTAGGATGATTCACGCAAACATGTGTAGTGTTAAGATTCGCAGTTATTAATATATTCAAACAATGCATGCAATTTCCAAATGAAACACCTGTGATCCATAAACTGTCAAACAATATTGACTTGTCCGCTTGACATTTCATTAGAAGTAGTTCTATAAGAGGATCCACGCATGCATGGCATGTGTAGTGTTAGGATTTCCTGTTAATATATAACATGTATAAACAATGCTATTTTCTAATTGTATAGACGAAATAAGAACCTGTGTTCCAGGTATAGACATTGACTTGTCCACTTGGCCTTTTATTAGAAGTATTCGTATAGGGGTATCCACGCAAACACGTCAAGTGCTATAGGATTCACAGTTAATAAATAAACAATGCTGTAGACGAAATAATCACCTATACTATGTTCCAGATTTAGTCAACCAACATTGACCAATCCGCTTGACATTCCATAAGGAGGGTTCATACAGTACATGGGATGTTACTATTTGCATTTAATACATACACAACGCACGACCGTCTGACTTTATCTTAATATTTTTTTACTGTCCTGACCACTCTATGATAGATATTTAAATTAAAGGTCAAACAGGCAGGTCAATGCTGTTTGACTTTACATTAGTGTTCAAGTTCATAATATATTTAATTAAATATCTATTGGGCAGGTCAAAGTTGTTTCTTCATACGTTTACAGCCAAAAACAATCATACTAATCCATGTCTGAATCACAACCCAGAAGCAAAGTAAAAACAAACATACTAATCCATGTCTGAATCACAACCCAGAAGCAAAGTAAAAACAAACATACTAATCCATGCCCGAATAACAACCCAGAAGCAAAGTAAAAACAAATATACTAATCCATGTCCGAATCACAACCCAGAAGCAAAGTAAAAACAAACATACTAATCCATGTCCGAATTACAACCCAGAAGCAAAGTAAAAACAAACATACTAATCCATGTCCGAATAATAACCCTGAAGCAAAGTAAAAACAAACATACTAATCCATGTCCGAATAACAACCCAGAAGCAAAGTAAAAACAAACATACTAATCCATGTCCGAATAACAACCCAGAAGCAAAGTAAAAACAAACATACGAATCCATGTCTGAATCACAACCCAGAAGCAAAGTAAAAACAAACATACTAATCCATGTCTGAATCACAACCCAGAAGCAAAGTAAAAACAAATATACTAATCCATGTCCGAATAACAACCCAGAAGCAAAGTAAAAACAATCATACTAATCCATGTCCGAATCACAACCCAGAAGCAAAGTAAAAACAAACACACTAACTCAAGTCCGAATCACAACCCAGAAGCAAAGTAAAAACAAACTTACTAACCCGTGTCTGAATCACAACCGAGAATCAAAGTAAAAACAAACATAATAATCCATGTCCGAATCACAACCCAGAAGCAGAGTAAAAATAAACATACTAATCCATGTCCGAATCACAACCCAGAAGCAAAGTAAAAATAAACATACTAATCCATGTCTGAATCACAACCCAGAAGTAGTGTAAAAATAAACATACTAATCCATGTCCGAATCACAACCCAGAAGCAAAGTAAAAATAAACATACTAATCCATGTCTGAATCACAACCCAGAAGCAAAGTAAAAACAAATATACTAATCCATGTCCGAATAACAACCCAGAAGCAAAGTAAAAACAAATATACTAATCCATGTCCGAATAACAACCCAGAAGCAAAGTAAAAACAATCATACTAATCCATGTCCGAATCACAACCCAGAAGCAAAGTAAAAACAAACACACTAACTCATGTCCGAATCACAACCCAGAAGCAAAGTAAAAATAAACATACTAATCAATGTCTGAATCACAACCCAGAAGCAGTGTAAAAATAAACATACTAATCCATGTCCGAATCACAACCCAGAAGCAAAGTAAAAATAAACATACTAATCCATGTCTGAATCACAACCCAGAAGCAAAGTAAAAGCAAATATACTAATCCATGTCCGAATAACAACCCAGAAGCAAAGTAAAAACAAACATACTAATCCATGTCTGAATCACAACCCAGAAGCAAAGTAAAAACAAATATACTAATCCATGTCCGAATAACAACCCAGAAGCAAAGTAAAAACAAATATAATAATCCATGTCCGAATAACAAACCAGAAGCAAAGTAAAAACAAACACACTAACTCATGTCCGAATCACAAGCCAGAAGCAAAGTAAAAACAAACATACTAACCCGTGTCTGAATCACAACCGAGAATCAAAGTAAAAACAAACATACTAATCCATGTCCGAATCACAACCCAGAAGCAGAGTAAAAATAAACATACAAATCCATGTCCGAATCACAACCCAGAAGCAAAGTAAAAATAAACATACTAATCCATGTCTGAATCACAACCCAGAAGCAGTGTAAAAATAAACATACTAATCCATGTCCGAATCACAACCCAGAAGCAAAGTAAAAATAAACATACTAATCCATGTCTGAATCACAACCCAGAAGCAAAGTAAAAACAAATATACTAATCCATGTCCGAATAACAACCCAGAAGCAAAGTAAAAACAATCATACTAATCCATGTCCGAATCACAACCCAGAAGCAAAGTAAAAACAAACATACTAACTCATGTCCGAATCACAACCCAGAAGCAAAGTAAAAACAAACATACTTACCCGTGTCTGAATCACAACCGAGAATCAAAGTAAAAACAAACATACTAATCCATGTCCGAATCACAACCCAGAAGCAGAGTAAAAATAAACATACAAATCCATGTCCGAATCACAACCCAGAAGCAAAGTAAAAATAAACATACTAATCCATGTCTGAATCACAACCCAGAAGCAGTGTAAAAATAAACATACTAATCCATGTCCGAATCACAACCCAGAAGCAAAGTAAAAATAAACATACTAATCCATGTCTGAATCACAACCCAGAAGCAGTGTAAAAATAAACATACTAATCCATGTCCGAATCGCAACCCAGAAGCAAAGTAAAAACAATCATACTAATCCATGTCTGAATCACAACCCAGAAGCAGAGTAAAAACAAACATACTAATCCATGTCTGAATCACAACCCAGAAGCAGAGTAAAAACAAACATACTAATCCATGTCTGAATCACAACCCAGAAGCAAAGTAAAAACAAACATACTAATCCATGTCCGAATCACAACCCAGAAGCAAAGTAAAAACAAACACACTAACTCATGTCCGAATCACCTGTCCTTAAAGGCCACTTTACAAGTTCACTAAGGTGGCCTTTAAAGACAGGTTAAATTGTAGGATGATTCACGCAAACATGTGTAGTGTTAAGATTCGCAGTTATTAATATATTCAAACAATGCATGCAATTTCCAAATGAAACACCTGTGTTCCATAAACTGTCAAACAATATTGACTTGTCCGCTTGACATTTTATTAGAAGTATTTCTATAAGAGGATCCACGCATACATGGCATGTGTAGTGTTAGGATTTCCTGTTAATATATAACATGTATAAACAATGCTATTTTCTAATTGTATAGACGAAATAAGAACCTGTGTTCCAGGTATAGACATTGACTTGTCCACTTGGCCTTTTATTGGAAGTATTCGTATAGGAGGATCCACGCAAACACGTCAAGTGCTATAGGATTCACAGTTAATAAATAAACAATGCTGTAGACGAAATAATCACCTATACTATGTTCCAGATTTAGTCAACCAACATTGACCAATCCGCTTGACATTCCATAAGGAGGGTTCATACAGTACATGGGATGTTACTATTTGCATTTAATACATACACAACGCACGACCGTCTGACTTTATCTTAATATTTTTTTACTGTCCTGACCACTCTATGATAGATATTTAAATTAAAGGTCAAACAGGCAGGTCAATGCTGTTTGACTTTACATTAGTTTTCAAGTTCATAATATATTTAATTAAATATCTATTGGGCAGGTCAAAGTTGTTTCTTCATACGTTTACAGCCAAAAACAATCATACTAATCCATGTCTGAATCACAACCCAGAAGCAAAGTAAAAACAAACATACTAATCCATGTCTGAATCACAACCCAAAAGCAAAGTAAAAACAAACATACTAATCCATGTCCGAATAACAACCCAGAAGCAAAGTAAAAACAAATATACTAATCTATGTCCGAATCACAACCCAGAAGCAAAGTAAAAACAAACATACTAATCCATGTCCGAATTACAACCCAGAAGCAAAGTAAAAACAAACATACTAATCCATGTCTGAATCACAACCCAGAAGCAAAGTAAAAACAAACATACTAATCCATGTCTGAATCACAACCCAGAAGCAAAGTAAAAACAAATATACTAATCCATGTCCGAATAACAACCCAGAAGCAAAGTAAAAACAATCATACTAATCCATGTCCGAATCACAACCCAGAAGCAAAGTAAAAACAAACACACTAACTCATGTCCGAATCACAACCCAGAAGCAAAGTAAAAACAAACATACTAACCCGTGTCTGAATCACAACCGAGAATCAAAGTAAAAACAAACATACTAATCCATGTCCGAATCACAACCCAGAAGCAGAGTAAAAATAAACATACTAATCCATGTCCAAATCACAAACCAGAAGCAGTGTAAAAATAAACATACTAATCCATGTCCGAATCACAACCCAGAAGCAAAGTAAAAATAAACATACTAATCCATGTCTGAATCACAACCCAGAAGCAGTGTAAAAATAAACATACTAATCCATGTCCGAATCACAACCCAGAAGCAAAGTAAAAATAAACATACTAATCCATGTCTGAATCACAACCCAGAAGCAAAGTAAAAACAAATATACTAATCCATGTCCGAATAACAACCCAGAAGCAAAGTAAAAACAATCATACTAATCCATGTCCGAATCACAACCCAGAAGCAAAGTAAAAACAAACACAATAACTCATGTCCGAATCACAACCCAGAAGCAAAGTAAAAACAAACATACTAACCCGTGTCTGAATCACAACCGAGAATCAAAGTAAAAACAAACATACTTATCCATGTCCGAATCACAACCCAGGAGCAGAGTAAAAATAAACATACTAATCCATGTCCGAATCACAACCCAGAAGCAAAGTAAAAATAAACATACTAATCCATGTCTGAATCACAACCCAGAAGCAGTGTAAAAATAAACATACTAATCCATGTCCGAATCACAACCCAGAAGCAAAGTAAAAATAAACATACTAATCCATGTCTGAATCACAACCCAGAAGCAGTGTAAAAATAAACATACTAATCCATGTCCGAATCGCAACCCAGAAGCAAAGTAAAAACAATCATACTAATCCAAGTCTGAATCACAACCCAGAAGCAGAGTAAAAACAAACATACTAATCCATGTCTGAATCACAACCCAGAAGCAAAGTAAAAACAAATCATACTAATCCAAGTCTGAATCACAACCCAGAAGCAAGTAAAAACAAACATACTAATCCATGTCTGAATCACAACCCAGAAGCAGAGTAAAAAACAAACATACTAATCCATGTCTGAATCACAACCCAGAGGAAAGTAAAAAACAACATACTAATCCATGTCCGAATCCACCACCCAGAAGCAAAGTAAAAACAAACACACTAACTCATGTCCGAATCACCTGTCATTAAAGGCCACTTTACAAGTTCATAAGGTGGCCTTAAAGACAGGTTAAATTGTAGGATGATTCACGCAAACATGTGTAGTGTTTAGATTCGCAGTTATTAATATATTCAAACAATGCATGCAATTTCTAATGAAACACCTGTGTTCCATAAACTGTCAAACAATATTGACTTGTCCGCTTGACATTTCATTAGAAGTATTTCTATAAGACGATCCACGCATACATGGCATGTGTAGTGTTAGGATTTCCTGTTAATATATAACATGTATAAACAATGCTATTTTCTAATTGTATAGACGAAATAAGAACCTGTGTTCCAGGTATAGACATTGACTTGTCCACTTGGCCTTTTATTAGAAGTATTCGTATAGGAGGATCCACGCAAACACGTCAAGTGCTATAGGATTCACAGTTAATAAATAAACAATGCTGTAGACGAAATAATCACCTATACTATGTTCCAGATTTAGTCAACCAACATTGACCAATCCGCTTGACATTCCATAAGGAGGGTTCATACAGTACATGGGATGTTACTATTTGCATTTAATACATACACAACGCACGACCGTCTGACTTTATCTTAATATTTTTTACTGTCCTGACCACTCTATGATAGATATTTAAATTAAAGGTCAAACAGGCAGGTCAATGCTGTTTGACTTTACATTAGTGTTCAAGTTCATAATATATTTAATTAAATATCTATTGGGCAGTCAAATTGTTTCTTCATACGTTTACAGCCAAAACCAATCATACTAATCCATGTCTGAATCACAACCCAGAAGCAAAGTAAAAACAAACATACTAATCCATGTCTGAATCACAACCCAGAAGCAAAGTAAAAACAAACATACTAATCCATGTCCGAATAACAAACCAGAAGCAAAGTAAAAACAAATATACTAATCCATGTCCGAATCACAATACAGAAGCAAAGTAAAAACAAACATACTAATCCATGTCCGAATTACAACCCAGAAGCAAAGTAAAAACAAACATACTAATCCATGTCCGAATAATAACCCTGAAGCAAAGTAAAACAAACTACTAATCAATGTCTGAATCACGACCCAGAAGCAAAGTAAAAACAAACATCTAATCCATGTCCGAATAACAACCCAGAAGCAAAGTAAAAACAAACATACTAATCCATGTCTGAATCACAACCAAAGCAAAGTAAAAACAAACATACTAATCCATGTCTGAATCACAACCCAGAAGCAAAGTAAAAACAAATATACTAATCCATGTCCGAATAACAACCCAGAAGCAAAGTAAAAACAATCATACTAATCCATGTCCGAATCACAACCCAGAAGCAAAGTAAAACAAACACACTAACTAATGTCCGAATCACAACCCAGAAGCAAAGTAAAAACAAACATACTAACCCGTGTCTGAATCACAACCGAGAATCAAAGTAAAAACAAACATACTAATCCATGTCCGAATCACAACCCAGAAGCAGAGTAAAATAAACATACTAATCCATGTCCGAATCACAACCCAGAAGCAGTGTAAAAATAAACATACTAATCCATGTCCGAATCACAACCCAGAAGCAAAGTAAAAATAAACATACTAATCCATGTCTGAATCACAACCCAGAAGCAGTGTAAAAATAAACATACTAATCCATGTCCGAATCGCAACCCAGAAGCAAAGTAAAAACAATCATACTAATCCAAGTCTGAATCACAACCCAGAAGCAGAGTAAAAAAAAAATACTAATCCATGTCTGAATCACAACCCAGAAGCAGAGTAAAAACAACATACTAATCCATGTCTGAATCACAACCCAGAAGCAAAGTAAAAACAAACATACTAATCCATGTCCGAATCACAACCCAGAGGCAAAGTAAAAACAAACACACTAACTCATGTCCGAATCACCTGTCCTTAAAGGCCACTTTACAAGTTCATAAGGTGGCCTTTAAAGACAGGTTAAATTGTAGGATGATTCACGCAAACATGTGTAGTGTTAAGATTCGCAGTTATTAATATATTCAAACAATGCATGCAATTTCCAAATGAAACACCTGTGTTCCATAACCTGTCAAACAATATGACTTGTCCGCTTGACATTTCATTAGAAGTATTTCTATAAGACGATCCACGCATACATGGCATGTGTAGTGTTAGGATTTCCTGTTAATATATAACATGTATAAACAATGCTATTTTCTAATTGTATAGACGAAATAAGAACCTGTGTTCCAGGTATAGACATTGACTTGTCCACTTGGCCTTTTATTAGAAGTATTCGTATAGGAGGATCCACGCAAACACGTCAAGTGCTATAGGATTCACAGTTAATAAATAAACAATGCTGTAGACGAAATAATCACCTATACTGTTCCAGATTTAGTCAACCAACATTGACCAATCCGCTTGACATTCCATAAGAAGGGTTCATACAGTACATGGGATGTTACTATTTGCATTTAATACATACACAACGCACGACCGTCTGACTTTATCTTAATATTTTTTTACTGTCCTGACCACTCTATGATAGATATTTAAATTAAAGGTCAAACAGGCAGGTCAATGCTGTTTGACTTTACATTAGTGTTCAAGTTCATATATATTTAATTAAATAGCTACTGGGCAGGTAAAAGTTGTTTCTTCATACGTTTACAGCCAAAAACAATCATACTAATCCATGTCTGAATCACAACCCAGAAGCAAAGTAAAAACAAACATACTAATCCATGTCTGAATCACAACCCAGAAGCAAAGTAAAACAAACATACTAATCCATGTCCGAATAACAACCCAGAAGCAAAGTAAAAACAAATATACTAATCCATGTCCGAATCACAACCCAGAAGCAAAGTAAAAACAAACATACTAATCCATGTCCGAATTACAACCCAGAAGCAAAGTAAAAACAAACATACTAATCCATGTCCGAATAATAACCCTGAAGCAAAGTAAAAACAAACATACTCATCAATGTCTGAATCACAACCCAGAAGCAAAGTAAAAACAAACATACTAATCCATGTCCGAATAACAACCCAGAAGCAAAGTAAAAACAAACATACTAATCCATGTCTGAATCACAACCCAGAAGCAAAGTAAAAACAAACATACTAATCCATGTCTGAATCACAACCCAGAAGCAAAGTAAAAACAAATATACTAATCCATGTCCGAATAACAACCCAGAAGCAAAGTAAAAACAATCATACTAATCAATGTCCGAATCACAACCCAGAAGCAAAGTAAAAACAAACACACTAACTCATGTCCGAATCACAACCCAGAAGCAAAGTAAAAACAAACATACTAACCCGTGTCTGAATCACAACCGAGAATCAAAGTAAAAACAAACTACTAATCCATGTCCGAATCACAACCCAGAAGCAGAGTAAAATAAACATACTAATCCATGTCCGAATCACAACCCAGAAGCAGTGTAAAATAAACATACTAATCCATGTCCGAATCACCACCCAGAAGCAAAGTAAAAATAAACATACTAATCCATGTCTGAATCACAACCCAGAAGCAGTGTAAAAATAAACATACTAATCCATGTCCGAATCACAACCCAGAAGCAAATAAAAATAAACATACTAATCCATGTCTGAATCACAACCCAGAAGCAGTGTAAAAATAAACATCCTAATCCATGTCCGAATCGCAACCCAGAAGCAAAGTAAAAACAATCATACTAATCCATGTCTGAATCACAACCCAGAAGCAGAGTAAAAACAAACATACTAATCCATGTCTGAATCACAACCCAGAAGCAAAGTAAAAACAAACATACTAATCCATGTCCGAATCACAACCCAGAAGCAAAGTAAAAAACAAACACTAACTCATGTCCGAATCACAACCCAGAAGCAAAGTAAAAACAAACATACTAACCCGTGTCTGAATCACAACCGAGAATCAAAGTAAAAACAAACATACTAATCCATGTCCGAATCACAACCCAGAAGCAGAGTAAAAATAAACATACTAATCCATGTCCGATCACAACCCAGAAGCAGTGTAAAAATAAACACTAATCCATGTCCGAATCACAACCCAGAAGCAAAGTAAAACAAACATACTAATCCATGTCTGAATCACAACCCAGAAGCAAGTAAAAAACATACTAATCCATGTCCGAATCACAACCCAGAAGCAAAAAAAAACAAAAACTAAACATCACAGAAGCAAAGTAAAAACAAACATACTAATTTATGTCCGAATCACAACCCAGAAGCAAAGTAAAAACAAACATACTAATTTATGTCCAAATCACAACCCAGAAGCAAAGTAAAAACAAACATACTAATCCATGTCCGAATCACAACCCAGAAGCAAGTAAAACAAACATACTAATTCAAGTCCGAATCACAACCCAGAAGCAAAGTAAAAACAAACATACTAATTCATGTCCGAATCACAACCCAGAAGCAAAGTAAAAAAAACATACTAATTCATGTCCGAATCAGAACCCAGAAGCAAAGTAAAAAAAACATACTAATTCATGTCCGAATCACAACCCAGAAGCAAAGTAAAAACAAACATACTAATCCATGTCCGAATCACAACGCAGAAGCAAAGTAAAAACAAACATAGTAATCCATGTCCGAATCACAACCCAGAAACAAAGTAAAAACAAACATACTAATCCATGTCCGAATCACAACCCAGAAACAAAGTAAAAACAAACATACTAATCAATGTCCGAATCACAACCCAGAAACAAAGTAAAAAACTTTGGAACTGACAGGTCAGGTTAGACACGTGAAAAGAACATGGAACTATAGGACGTCAAATATATCCAGGGCAATCGTGGACACAGAGAGATCTGATGATAGCTCCCCTCTTTGCATTTATGTATGAAAACAACAGAGTACCCGACTAAGCTATAAAATAGGTCGACTAAGATAAATTTGCATACCCGATCAGTCTTGTGTTTAAACACACATATTGAATCCATGGGCGTGGCACTATAATAGTACACCAAATTTGACATGGCCGGTGTAGCTAGCTAAACAGAAGGTACTTACCCTTACCCTTCCGGAGCACCCGGTCTCATTCAGGTGGAAGTTTATGTGTCTAACCTAACTTGTCAGTTCTAAAGATTTTACTTTGCTTTTAGAATGTGATTCGGACATGAATTAGTATGTTTGTTTTTGCTTGTATACCTCATATCATATTGATTACTGTTCATAAAGGCTATTTTAAACATGCATATATGACAAGTACGTTTTTAGTTATATTGTTTTGTTAAAATTTAATAATATTTTAGTACAAAAAAGGAAGACCTAAGTTGAAAATAATATGTTTTCTTTTGAATCAGTCTATATGAGTTTGTACGTACTATAAATTTTGCCATTTCTGCAAGAAAATCAAAATGGTAAAGTATAAATACTCCCATTAGGTACCTCATTACCTTTTGTTTATATGTATGCCCTCTAGGTGTGAATATTTTTTATTCAATCACGCAGGTGAAATGTCATTTTTTACCCAGCACTCATTTGTAATTTAGGGACCAAATGATTAGCTGGAATACATATTTTCTATCACAAATATACAGACGTTAATCAAAACATCTAACATTGACAAAATACACTTTTTAGTTAGGTCTCCGAATAATGAATAAATGTGCACTGTACATTTTTCCAAGCAATTTTTTTATTATAACGTAATTTACAATATATCAATACATGTATTACATTTTTGACAGGGTGATAGTACATATTATTATACCTAACATATATTAAAACACTTTACATTGGATGTTTTCCAATTACATGACATGTAATAAATGAGATATTTCCCACAGAATCACTGTCAGCGTGTGGCAACCTCTCACTGCCATGCGATAACCTATCACAGCCATGTGATAATACTATTATCACCCGGTGATAACCCGGTACAAGTGAAATAACTCGTACAACTGGACCGTGTTGTCATTTTTGTAAACAATAACAATGGCGGCCAGTCGTTTTTTGTAGTTAGTTGGGAGCGGACTTGGAGTTAATTATGCATGACAAAGATGCAGAATACACAAAAGGGGCACCCAAGCTTTAGTGAAAATACTAAAAATGCATTTGATGGAAACAGAAAGAGAGGTAAACCTAGATTCTGCGGAATATAGACGAGCGCCAGTTAAGGATGGTTGAAAGTGTAAACTGGCTGCATTTAATTTAATTTAAAATTTATATATTGTTTGTGTCATTTTACATGGTAAGCTTTGTTTCGGTATAATAAAATAATACTTGCCCTCTAGGTATGAAGACATCCAGAATTGTCACCCTTCAGAAGGGTTTTCACCCACAACCCTTCTGTCGGGTGACAATTCTGGATGTCCACATACCTAGAGGGCAATTATTGTATATTGTCACCTCGAGGAAGCATAGTTTACCTGTCAGAAATGTAATATTTATTTTATTACAGAGAATGTTTGTTTTTTATTTTACCAATATATGATCTGCATTCTTCGACTTTAGTAATGTCTATATCAATTTTGATCTAATTTATCGGCCAATATATTTCATGAGAATTAATTTTACGGTTACCATTCTGTTTATATTTCTAACAATTAAATCCATTTATCTAAGTAATGTGTGACCTTATGGTTTATTATCTTAGTTGTTTCCCTTTACTAGTAATTGTCCGAATTGGACTAAATGTTCTTACTTCCCTTGTTTTGGAACTCTTTTGTATTAGTATATTATCACGCCGGACAATCTGTTAACCGCCATTCTGCTGAATCACGCTGGTGATACTGTGTCGCAATTGTCCAAAATATTTTCTCCCTCCCTCCCATACCCCCTTATTAAAAATTGTTGTTTCGCAATACTGCTGCTGTTTTATTTATATTTTCAGTGTAATAAAATAAATCCAACAACGATTCGTCACGGCCGCAAGTTATGTAATTCCTTATGGAAACTGGATCTACTGTGGAACTGCTACATCTTTATGACCTGTAATAACATAGTTGTTGCGTCACCAGTTTATTAAAAGACTAATTTTATTAAAAAAAATTGTCTTGTTTATCATTTATTGTTCACATCTGTTACCAGGGTACATCATAATCCATGCCCATTACAGACTCAGTTGGAGTCTTGGCTCCTCTATTTACAGCCGTGGCCAGATAACGCCAACAAAAATAAATATTAATGATATTTATATGTTTGTATTTGTTTTTGGTTATTCAAAATTTAGTGTAATTTGTCACTTATATCATTGATCAAGCACTTATCTTTGATAAAATGTTGTGTTGCGTCTAGTTGCATTTTGCTATACGACACATTTATGTATAATTAAGGTTGAACATCTCTAATCAAAACAAGCGTACGCGTTCTATTGACACAGTTGTTATAGTACCTGCCCCATATGTGGAAGGTCGTTGGATCGATAACCGGCCGTGTCTGACCAAGACCTTAATATAAGTAGTGACTCTCATTTCGCCGAGCACTCCACATTCAGGAACTCCCTTCAAATCCTTTTTGAACAGACCTTACAAACCGATGCCACGTGTCGCACCTGACGTGGCATGTTAAAGAACATTGTCCTTAGGGCACTGCAAAAGTCATCATTTTTGTTATTTCACCTATTGCTGGTAACGTCTCGATACAATTGAAATAATCTTGATTGAGATGTAAAACTCCATTTAATCAATCTACTCACGGTTACATTTTTAGTCATGGCTTTGGTTTAAATAATTTACAGAAATTTCTTCCCCGAGTTCTGACTATTTGTGAAATGATTGCTTGTTGTCATAGTAACAAAAATTGAAGCCTTTTCTTCAACAATAACATTTTTCTGGAAAGATGCTGCTCAGAAATTGGATGTTTATCAATCTTAACTTTCTTAACAAAATTTAATAAAAAAAAACAAACATACCAATCCATGTCCAAATCATGACCCCCCAAGCAAAGTAAAACTTTGGATAAGAGGAAAATTATATCAACTTCCTCCAAGGACTCGGGTCCGAGTACTCCAGAATGGTAAGCATCTCCTGTTTAGCTAGTTACATCCGCAACAGGTGTAATCAAAACTGAGAATGAAAGGGATGGTGAACTTTGGAACTTCAAATATACACAGATAGAGACATCAGGGTCATCAACAATATTGAGATGGCAGTCATCAGGCTGTTTGAGGGCCTTGATAAGCCTAGACTTGTAAAAATATCCCTGTGTCAACAGTGCATTTGTAAGCGGCTTACCTCGGTTTATAAAGTTCTCGTAATGGGCGAGCTCAACTATGGCGTATTTATAGTCAGACAAATGCAGTACAACATAAACAGGAAAAGCAGGAATTTTATTTCATAAACTTTAACTACTTACACAAAACACACTAAACAGGAATACAATTGAAAATTACATGCTAAAAATTTATTGGTATTCCTTTTCTATCCTTAATTGACACATCGCCTGTCACGCCCACAATGTTCCGAAAAAGGCCCGACAAAAAAAACGACGCAAAAAGAATGAAAACTCGGCCTGAATCGTATCGTAATGACCTCACTGATACTAGTACGTCATAAGTTGTCTTGACGTTGCTTTGGTACCATGACGGGGGCTAGTGTCGAAACATTGTGGGCGTGACGTTTATTGAGGCAATGTTTAAGCAACTGCATGATTTAAACACAATAGCTTGCAAAAGTGCCAAACTATTCGGAAAAGCAACTCAAATAAGTGTCCTCTTTTCTGACGAAAATGTTCCATCGACTGAATTGGCGATGTATTATTTACTAGAATATCTTAAGTTCAATTGATGGTGGTGGATGTAGTTTTTTTTAAAAGAGGATCCCATCAAACTGTTCCATCGATGGTGGTTAATGTAATATATTTATAAGATCGGTTCATCAAAATGTTCTATCGATGGTAGTGCATGTGGGATCTTAGTCTTTTCAACTTGAACATCTTGCAACAGGCAGTGAACATAGTACATGTACTGAGTATTAAAAAGCTGGAGATCCACAAAATGATACTAATCTACTCTAAACAAGGATTAAATTACGACGATTTCTTTGTCTTTTGCCAACGACATTCTACTTCTTTCGGAGGAACATTATTTTGTGGTGGCGGCGATGGCGGTGGCGATGGTAGTGAGAAGAATGGTCGTGACGGTTTATTAACACCCTTGCAAACTTCTTCTGTAAAAAGAAATTAAAAAAGTAAAATAAAGAAGTATAAACAATATGGTATTTATTATGCTCAGATCAGTTGACCTATTTATAAGAGACGTGTATGTCTTAGGTAGAACCATTTGCAAACTTCTCCTCAGACTGGTTCCCTTGGTATTAGTATAACGGACTGGGGAGTGGTACGCTTGTCTGCGGCGTACTGACTTTGTGAGCTTGCAAGTTAAAGTCGCCCTGTTTGCGCGCTAGTACGTATACAACACACTCGCACCATACATCCTTACACAAAATAGTTCATTGAACAATCCATAGACATTAATAAATAAGTCTCGTCGCGAATAGCTGGAAAATTGCTGGTGCAGCGTTAAGCAACATTCAGCCAACCAATCAACCTCCTTACACAGCACACAGTTTGGTTCAAATCAGTTCAGAGCACCTAAAATAGTCGTGCGCGCAGGTGTGTGTGTGTGTGTGTGTGTGTGTGTGTGTGTGTGTGCAAAAGTTTAGACAAATACCTAACACTTAGAATAATTTAGATAAAAACAACTAGTTGGATGGAGTAGCATCGATCCCTTAGGGACTTTCAAGCTTTACGACGTACGTAGCTAAAATATCAAAATAACAAGCTACCTAAAGTGATGTAGAGTTTAGCTCCATCCTATGGATATTTTTGTATATGAATTGTCATGTGCTACTTTTGAATGCATTATTTCTGTCATGTGCTACTTTTGAATGCATTATTTCTGTCATGTGCTACTTTTGAATGCATTATTTCATAGAAAATCAAAAGTAGCACATGACAGTACAGTTAAACTTGCCTATAAAGACAGCGAATAGAACAATTAAAATGGCTTTTATAGGCAGGTGGACCTTATTCAGAGGTTCAAATAATAATCAAGAGCATTTACTAGATTAATTTTTTTCTGGCCTTTAAAAACAAGTGATCCTTATAGAGGTGGTTTTTGCAGGTTCGATTGTATAATGTATAAAGTATGAATAAAGCAAACATTTATGATATCTGTGCCTCGATATGAGTGAAAAAGTCTAGACTTTGGCGTAAAACTCCGTTTTTCCACTTGCTATAATAATTGTCATATTAGCCATCATATAAATCATAAAACAGTTCATACATATTCAGACATTTTTCTTAATTAATTATCTAATTAATTCAATAATTAACTAATTAACAAATAAACAAACTAATTAATTAATTAATTAATTAATTAAATGAATGAATTAATTATTAATTAATGTAAAGTTTTCGTCAAGAAACTATCCACTCTGTAGCCGAGCTTTCGAAGCTATCCATAAATCAACCACCATGTAGCCGAGCTTTCGAAGCTATCGATAAATCTACCACTCTGTAGCCGAGCTTTCGAAGCTATCGATAAATCTACCACTCTGTAGCCAAGCTTTCGAAGCTATCCATAAATCTACCACCCTGTAGCCTAGCTTTCGAAGCTATCCATAAATCTACCACCCTGTAGTCGAGCTTTCAAAGCTATCCATAAATCTACCACTCTGTAGCCGAGCTTTCGAAGCTATCCATAAACCAACCACTCTGTAGCCGAGCTTTCGAAGCTAATCATAAATCGACCACTCCGTAGCCGAGCTTTCGAAGCTATCCAAAATATGACCACCCTGTAGCTGAGCTATCCATAAATCTACCACCCTGTAGCCGAGCTTTCGAAGCTATCCATAAATCAACCACTCTGTAGCCGAACTTTCGAAGCTATCCATAAATCGACCACTCTGTAGCCTAGCTTTCGCTGAGCTTTCGAAGCTATCCATGAATCGACCACTCTGTAGCCAAGCTTTCGACTCCTTGTCTCTGTATGATATGTATACATTATATATATATATATATATATATATATATATATATATATATATATATATATATATATATAATTACCTCTCAGAATGCTTGTGAACTTTCATATAACGGCGCTTTCTGAAATATAAAATGAACAGAAATACTGTAAATTTATACTACTCAGAAACTCAGGTGTGTGTGTGTGTGCGAGAGAGAGAGAGAGAGAGAGAGAGAGAGAGAGAGAGATGCTCCAGACGCTGATCTTAGAGTAATTATTATGAAACTTGCGTCCACTGATCTACGATCGAGATGCTCTAACACTCTTTTTTACAGTACCGTAGGGGACTTTTGATGTCCCTACATCTCAATAATGAAAATGTCCAATATCATTGCAGGTAAAAAAACTAACATATTTGTTATGAATCTCAAGTTTGCCCTCAGAGAAAGAGAGAGAGGGAGAGTTCACTTACTTATATCGTCGGACATATCGCATCTTGATATCTCTGTATGAATGTAAAGGATTTCCCATAGTCTATAGCTATTTATAGAACACACTCATCTTTTCAAGAAGTGCATAAATTATGGAGTGTGTGTGTGTGTGTGCAGGGGCGTAGCCAGGCGTACGTTTGTACGCAAAAACGTCCACATCGTTTCGTTTACAAATATATTTCTTCTCCTCCGTTTAACCTCACCACTACATTAATTGAACTCCCATTTTAACTTGACTTTCTCAATTATTGAGTGTTGTTTTCGTAGTGCTTATGCCATACAACATCAGATCCACTTGTACCTCGTCTTCAGGTTTAAGAATAAACCGACAAAAACTACCACAGCATAGCATAAAATTATAAGAAAATTTCTGATAAATAGCGCCCTGGAGGGCCAAAAATTCGCATCGGGGCGACCCCCGAACCCCTGCCCTCTTTAGGCGTCCACATCATAAACACCCCAGCTACGCCCCTGGTGTGTGTGTGTGTGTGTGTGTGTGTGTGTGTGTGTGTGTGAGAGAGAGAGAGAGCGAGCATATAGGTAAATATTGACGACATCGATAAAAATAGCTAAATGGCTGCTATTTTTAGAACATGCATATAGTGTGTGCGTGAGAGAGAGAGAGAGAGAGAGAGCTATTAATACACATAGGCAAATAATGACGACATCGATAAAAATAGCTGAATGGCTTTGGAAATCCATATGCTATATTTAGAACATTGATTATATACATGTACATACAGTGCGTGCGTGTGTGAGAGATAGAGGGAGAGAGAGAGAGCATGGCAAAAACTTTGCGATAATGAAATGATATACGTTGTCAGATATACAATTAGAATATGTTAGACGTCCGTTATGATTATAGGGGAAATTAAGTCGAGGTAAAATGACACCCAATTCTCCCATATGTAGGCGTAATTAATTAAATGATATTGCAATCTTTGAGGGTTTCAGAATTTTTTGGAGAAATTATTCAATCAATATATAAAATAAGGATCAATTAAATAAAAAATAAATAAATAATAAATGTGATGATGATGATGATTAGTGATGAGTATTAGTGATGACAATGATGATAATGATGATATAATGAATATTATGATGGTGGTGGTGATGATGATATGATGATGATGATGATGATGATGATGAAAAATGGGCCAGTACTATTTTACATAGTCACGTGAACCAAACAATCACTACATTGAGGCACTTGACATCAGGCATGTGTATCGGAATATATATTACATTTGAGAGAGTGTGCTGCACGTTTACACCATGGCAGACAGAAAAGGTGAGGGTTTTTATTATCACACACACACACTCTTTCTCTCTCTCTATTATTCTCTCTCTCTCTATTTTACCCTTAAAGGGGACCTTTTTCTTTAATGCAGGGTCATAAAATGCGTAAACTATGAGCAATTTAGGGCATTTCAACCAATCTATCGACACAGTGCTGTAACTGATTAAAAAGTGTTCTCTCTCTAATCTGTAGTAGCTACTAGGTCAGCGGTGTCATACATTTGTTGTTGGATATTAATATATGGTCTGCACAGTACTTAACATCTATCGGTAGGGTCAGAGGTGACGTCGCTGAGAGTCTCTGATAGCGTCTTTTATTTGCTTAGTGCCTTGATACATCCTGTATAAAAAAATTATGTATTCTTCAAAGCTTATTTATTATTTATTTGTTTTTTTTTCATTGGTTCTTCTTCAAGTTTTATTTATTACTTATTTATTCTTTGTTCTTCAAAAATTATTTGTTTTATTATTTATTTTATTATTTATTTATTTATTTATTTATTTATTTATTTATTTATTTAAAGTCGTATTTCTCAACAAATAATGATGAGGACTCTTTAAACATTATATATATATATTTATGTGTGTGTGTGTGTGTGTGAGAGAGAGAGAGAGAGAGAGAGAGAGAGAGAGAAGAGGATTTGTTAATACACATAGGTAAATAATGGCGATATGGAAAAAGATAGCGGAATGGCTTTGAAAATTCATATGCTATATTTAGAACATGTATACATGCGTGAGAGAGAGAGAGAGAGAGAGAGCTCTACCTTTGGCTTCAAACACAAGGTTAAGTTTAACTGAAGTGGCTTCAGAGAGAGAGAGAGAGAGAGAGAGCATGGCAAAAACTTTTTGATAATGATATGATATATGATAAATTGTTAACGTTGTCAGCTTGACAATGACAATAGTTTGACGTCTTTTATGATTATAGGGGAAATTAAGTCGAGGTATCCCCTTAATGACACCCGATTCTCTCCTTTCTTTCATCCCATATATATGTAGAAGCGTTATTAATTACATGATATTTCTTTAGAATTTATTGGAGAAATTATTTAATCAACATATAAAATAGGATCAATTAATTAAATAAATAAATGCATTTATTTAATACATAATTACGTTATAATAATAATGATGATGATGATGATGATGATGATGATGATGATGATGATGAAAGTAATGATGATGATGATGATGATGATGATGATGATGATGATGGTGGTGATGATGATGATGATGATAATGATGATAATGGTGGTGTTGGTGGTGGTGATATAAGTGATGATGATGATGATGATGATGATGATGATGATAATGTTGAAAAAAATGGGCCAGTACTATTTTACATAGTCACACACTACATTGAGGCACTTGACATCAGGCATGCTTATCGGAATATATACTACATTTGAGAGAGTGTGCTACACGTTTACACCATGGCAGACAGAAACGGTGAGGGTTTTTATTATCACACACACTCTCTCTCTCTCTCTCTCTCTCTCTCTCTCTCTCTCTGAATTTGACCCGTAAAGGGTCATATAAAGGCGTAAACTATGTGCAATTTAGAGCATTTCAACCAATCTACTGACACAGTGCTGTCACTAATTAAAAAGTGTTTGAGCTATCAACGGCTAAACCATCTCTCTCTCTCTCTCTCCAGCTTGAGTAAATCAGTAGTTGCTACTAGGTCAGCGGTGTCCTACATTTTCTGTGGGATATCAATATAAAGTCTGCACAGTAACATCTTTCGGTAGGGTCAGAGGTGAAGTCGTTGAGAGTCTCTGATAGCGTCATATATTTGCTAAGTACTTTGATACATCCTGTAAGATCGTCCATATACATGTATCAAAAATTTATGTTTTTTTTTTATTGAATTCGTCAAGCTTTATTTATTTGTTCTTTTATTAATTATTTGTTCATCAAATTTTATTTGTTTTATTTATTAATTATTTATTTATTCTTCAAACTTTATTTATTTTTATTTATTTATTTATTTGTTTATTCTTCAAACTTTATTTATTTATTTCTTTATTTATTTATTTAAAGTCGTATTTCTCAACAAGAGGATTTACATGAATAATGATGACTCTTTATTTAATGTATTATTTACTGTTTAAACTTACAGGTGTATTCATTCATTTTTTTAACAGTATTTATTGTTCTACTTCAAACTTTATTTATTTTGTTTTAAATTTTTATTCAAACTCTATTTTTTTATTCTTTAAACTTTATTTTTTATTCTTCACTCGTGATTTATTTATTTATTTATTTATTTATTTATTTACTTATTTATTTAAACTTATTAATATTTATTATTCAAACGTTATTTTCTTTTAAATTTCCCAGCCCCGCGGGGTGTATAGTAATGCACCTCTCTCTATCTCTGTGTGTGTGTGTGTGTGTGTGTGTGTGTGTGTGTGTGTGCATTTGAAAGAAAACCGTATATTCGATTGAGCTGAAACTTGGTCAGTTGATTTATTTTGGAAGTAAATGATATGGGATTTTTCGACAATCTTGAAGCCCTGAGTGTAAAATTTTTCGATTTAGTTTATTAAGTCCATCTAGTTTATGTAATTTTACACAATCCGCAAATACGGTATATTTTAAGCCTGAATGTTTCGAAATCTTATAGGCAAGTACTTTCAATTCAAACATAACAAAGTGTAGTGACTGCCAAGCACTTGACATTACGAAATGTTTCTGATGGGATCTTGAAATTAAAGAGGTCCCGTGTCGCGGTAGGCGTGGCACGATAAAGACCCAAGTTATATAATACCATCAGCGCAACACACAGGCAAAATTTCTGCACCTTCATCTATAGCTGGCGATGTCTCAATATAAGTAAATTTATTCTTGACTGGGACGTCAAACGCCACCATTATTCAAATTAACTCATCCGGACGTGTCATATTAAACCATTATATTACATTTCTATTTTAAGGTATACGTAACAGATCTTATACCAAAGACATAGATGATCGTAAGTATTGTTTCTCTCATATCGAACAAAACATTCTCTTTTTGATTGAAACAAGGTTACATTCGAAACTAATTTCAAAAGGTGCTGCTATATAATAGATGACATCAACCAATGTGCCGAAAAAGGTAAAATCTGAAATGATTAATTTGAAAACAATAGATACAAATGATGTAATTGTTACCTATCCTGTTGAATTACGAACGTTGGCCGCTGTTCGATGTAGTGGCTGATTTTTGCTTTTTTCGCTTTTCCGACTTCAAACACACAAATAAGCGCGAAAGCGAAATATTGAATCCGACAAACACGAAACGTTGTAACGTCTATTTTTCGCTTTGGTGGGCTAAAAAGCAGCATATCGAAACCATATATGCTCCCAAGCAAAGTTTTCATTCAACATCGCACCACAAACAAGTTTTGGCGCTTTTTGTGCATGTGTTTGTTTGGCCCCCTTCTATCCATGAATTGTCACACACAATATTCAGATCATGTTAAAATAAGAATATCCGAGTCATGCTAGAATAAGCTACACAATATTCGGGTCAAGTCAGAATGAGGTTCAGAATATTAAGGTCATGTTAGAATAAAGCACACAATATCGGATAATTATAGAATAAGGTACAGAATATTAAGGTCATGTTAGAATAAGGTACAAAATATCCGTGTCATGTTAGAATAAGGTACAAAATATCCGTGTCATGTTAGAATAAGGTACATGGTAAGGGTCATGTTAGAAATAGAAACGGGCCATGTTAGAATATGGTACACAATATTAATATTCGGATCATATAGGATTAAGGAACAGAAAATCAAGGTCACATAAGAATATGGTACAGAAGTACCAGGGTAACGTTAAAATATTGTAAAGAATATCCGGGTCGTGTTAGAACAAGGTACAATAATACCCTGGCGATGTTAGAATAAGGTTTTGAATATTCGGGTCAATAAAAATAAGGTACAGAATACCCATGTTATGTTAGAAAAGGAACATAATATTCGGGTCATGTTAGAATAAGGTACACAATATTCGGGTCATTTTAGAAAAAAAAACAATCATTTGTTAAATCTTCAAACTTGAACTTTAGCTTAAGTCATCTCGATGCACGAAAGACTGACTGTCCTGAGTGATCATTCTCCGACTTACTTATACTTTTTTATGAAGTTGACAATTTTAAATTAGATCTCTATATTAAGTTATAGGTATCCGAACAACAATTCGAACAATCGTGAGAGGCCCTGAAATGCATATTCACGGACCTGTGAGACCTAGACCACCATCACCATCACCACCTAGAAGACCAAGTCCACCACCAAGAGAAGCACCTTGTTATATTCCTAAGGGAAAGAAATAATCTGAATCATCAAATCTGACCAAACCAAAAGTTCTGTAATGGACATATACAAGTGATAGAATTCATTGTTATTTTTTCATTATTTCATTAGAGTTCATTGTTATTTGTTTCACTATTTCATTAGACATTTGACTTATACAAGAGACGTCGAAATATATTCGGAAACACACAACGCATTCACGGGGGATAACATGTAAAGCTGCAGAATGGACTTTTGAATTTTCTAGATCTGTTGTGCTGATCAAGCGTAGAATACAAACTTGAATAATATCTAATACTAAGGTAACAAATGAGTGATTGTCGAATCGACAACTCATATCTGCTCCTCGATAACTTTTCGGCAGCTGTCGTCCATGTTTCACCAGCTTTCGGCAACTAAAAATCCGTAACCTGACCACTCTGCGGCACATTTTTCGTTTTCCCAATTTTAAACATTTGATAGCTCTGTACTTTGCATTCGATCTTTGCTTTAAGCACAAAAGTTTGATTATGTTTGAGTTGGAATGGTAAATAAAACTTCAAATAAAGCAAAGGTTCTTTCATTAATCCTAGTTAGGAAAAAAAATGGAAAAAAAATCTAACTTGACCTGCATTTGCCTTCAAATGAAACATGAAGAGAGCCAGCTGTGGTATAACAAACGATATACCCATCGTTGTTCCAGTTTAATGACGTAAACCCTTGCTTATCTTTTGACGTCATGCCTGGAGTTTACATGTGGAAGAATATATCATGAGGTGGCAGTGCCACCGAGTACTATATTCGCCACATATTAAAGACGGTTTGTGTATAAATCGACGATATACTTTGAGTAATTTTTGATCATGTCAATTCTAACATGATTAAGATAAACAGGATTGCGAACTCTTTCCACGGAAGTACATTTTACTATCTATTTGCAAAAAAGACCCATTGATGCAATTCGGCTGTTGAGACCCCCCTCCCCATGAAATAATTATAAGATAGGCAAGGGAGTGCGTCATTAAAACGGAACAGCGATGGATACTAGTATATCGTTTGTTATAACACGGCTGGTTCTCTTCATTATTCATCAGAAAGAAATCACAGTTCATGTTCATGTTTGAACTGTGAATCCAAATACTACCCATATAATGAGTGGATTCTCCTATATAAATATTCCTAGTGAAAGATCAAGCGGACAGGTCAAACGGATGTTTGACTACACAATTGATTTGTTATCATTAGTAGAAATGGTAGCATTATTGCGACCTTTTGAGCCTAATGTAGGCTTGCAATATCACGCAGACAGCCCAACTACAGAGCGAGAACTCTAATAACTGAACTACAACAGTGGTTCAACTCCTTTTCAGTAATTGTCGGATCGCCGGCCACGCCCACAATGTTCCGACAAAGGCCGCCATCACGGTATCAAAGAAACGTCACGGCAACTAATGACGTACTAGTGTCAGTGACGACAATAAACAGCGCAATTCAGGCCGAGTTTTCATTCTTTTTGTGTGTAATTCAAGCAAGCCAGACCTTTGTCGGAACATTGTGGGCGTGGTCAGCGATACATCAATTCTGTACAGTTCGCCATGTCTTTACTGTAACCAGACTAATATGTTTTAGGACGTATAATATCATATAATGCCTCAATACCAATCTAGTTTTGGATCGAGTTTGATGTATTCCTTTTTTCTATTTAACAAAAAAAAAAACAAAAAACAAAAACAAATACAACAATTAATTGCTCATACAATACATTTTATGATTGTTTTATAATTACTTAACATTTCACACAACTTGACCTTGACTTGGTAGACAAGGGGTTACCCAAGCTTCGGAACATTCCGTGTGTGTCATCTGATCGAAGTGACTATTTCCCGCCGTTCTTACAGCCGTGTAGTAAATTTCTGCTGCCATGCCACAACTTAAAGTTTCAGCCGAGTGAACAGGAGACAAGAGAAGGTCAGCGCCTGCGCCTAAAGGATCTTTCAAAATGTTACCGGAAGTAATGGAATTGGAGAGTGATTCGACTGGTTTAATGAGAACATTTCCGGCAATGTCTGTAGCTGCACCCAGCACGTTTCCGACATATTCTCCGAACTCTCTGAACAGGAACCGTTTTCTCTTTAGTGGATTACATGTGGCTTTCATATTTTGTAGAAATATGCTATCACACTCCGTTCTGTTTATTCCTAAGGTGTGACCCTAGAAAGAAAATATTTTAAAAAATTGATAAGCATACTAAAACATTTCTTGTTCTCTAAATTTATTTATTTTAAATTTCCTTGATTTACAGTAATTTTACATACAACCTATACTTTTGTAACGTTCAATGAATCGAACAGTCATCTAGATCTATATCTCGTCAGCTATTTGGTAGCTACTAAACTACCTTGGTAGTTTAGCCACAAACTGTCACATACTCGTACCTACACATTGATAAGAGTGAGTGAGTAATGGTGTTTAACGTCCCAGTCAAGAATATTTCACTTATATCGAGACGTCGCCAGCTATAGGCGAAAGTGCAGAAATTTTGCTTGTGCGTTGCGCTGATGGCATAATACAGCAGGGTTCTTTAGCGTGCCAAGCCCACCGTGACACGGGGCCTCGTTTATTTTAAGTTCCAATCCGAAAGAACCGTGACTTTCATTTCGTAATGCCGAATGCTTGGCGAAAGAATAGTCACTACCCACTTTCATTTAAGTCTTGGGTCAGACCCGGCCGGGGTTCGAACCCACGATCTTCCACTTACGGAGCGAGCACTCTTCCAACTGAGCTACCGCAGTGGTTACATTGATAAGAGATGTTGTGTCTATTTCAATCGTAGAAAGACATTTTATTGACACACTTTGAAATGGGTGGATTTTCGTCAGAAGAGTTTATTAGCCAAAGAATCTGTCGTATGAGCATAACAAGGTCAAGGTCACTTCAAAAACATTTCCGATGTAAAGAGGTCACATACTTACGCACTGATAGCAGATGTCGTGCCTATTACAGTCGTAGAAGAAAATTTTATTGACAAACTTTGATATGGGGTCGATTTTAGCCAGCGGATTGCTGCATCCATTAGTAAAATCCTTCCGTATACATCTAGTGTCAATCACCTGCGTCGGCGCAATGGTAGCACCTTCTACGTAGAGTAAAACTGCTGAGAGGAATATGAACACCTGTAATGGAATAAAGTGACCAAAATCAAACATACATCTACCGTAAAAATAAGTCTGATTGATTGATTGATTGATTGATTGATTGATTGATTGATTGATGGATTTATGGATGGATGAATGGATGGATTATATTAACTGATTAACTTATAGATTGAACGGGGTCACAAAATATTTTACCGAGACGCCACAAGTTATTTAGTTGCATTGTCAAAAAGTTTTACCTTTGCAATGCGCTGAAGGCAATGTGTAGGGAAGTTTCCTACCGTGACGTCGGTTATTTAAGGTCTCTTCAGAATGACCTCGTGGCTTTTATTTCTAAATGCCGAGTGCTAGACGAAAGAATACAATACACCTAACCTTTTTCAAGTCTTGATCAATTACGGTCAGTATTAGAACCCCACGCACCCACACTTACGGAACGAGTACCCTACAAACTGATCAGTCACCGTAGTGGTTCAAAACAACCATAAACACGCCTACTTTGAATTTACCCGACATGTACCTCACAGGACTGTTGAAAGTGTAAAGTTTAAGTCTAACAAATTAGTGCTAATTTGACAACACATCAAACCCGCTTGTTAGCTATATCTTACCTTCTATCTATTTCGGCAGGGTAGTTTTCGCTCACCATATTTTCCATATCTCGGTTATTCGGCAGAGTTGAGTTAAGTAATGGTGTTTAACGCCTCAGTCAAGAATATTTCACTTATATCGAGACGTCACCAGCTAAAAATGAAAGTGCAGAAATTTTGCCTGTGCGTTGCGCTTATATATGGTATTCTACAACAGGGTTCTTTAGCGTGCCAAGCCCACCGTAACACGGGACCTCGTTTATTTTAAGTTCCCATCCAAAAGAACCGTGACTTTCATTTCGTAATGCCAAGTGCTTGGCGAAAGAACAGTCACTACCCACTTTCAAGTCATGGGTCAGAACTGACTGGGGTTCGAACTTACGACCTCCCACTTACGGGCACTCTACCAACTGAGCTACCGCAGTGGTTCGGTAACTCGACAGGTGAACATCGACAACTATATGTCGCTTCACATTTCAGTACAGCCTTGTCAAATGTTTAACGCTGTAGTAATTAAAATTTCGGTCCTCAGCTGTCGAGTTGCCTAGATGTGCGTACCAAGTAGCCAAAAAGCTACCAAAAATAGACAGTAACTGATGCGATGTTGTAGTGTTATAGCTAATAAAAGACCAATTGATGAATTGATGATCAGCTGCCAAAAATCCGATGTATAAATAACTAGTGACCGAAAAGCTGCTGATATATATACGACAACAGCTGTTATATATATATGTAACGAGAGTAGGTGATTAGCTTTCGAATCGACATCAATTTGTTAGCTCAGTGTTAAACTCCCGACAGGCCAGGGCTGGGTAACTCGAAGCTCTTTTAGCAGTTACGATCACTTAATGTCTATATAACACAAAGGCATTAAGTGTTCGTAACTGTAAAGATAGCTTCGAGTTACTCATCCCTGTACTGTAACAATAGCTTCCCATCAATAAATACATTCTATAGAAAAAGTATGTGTGTGTGTGTGTGTGTGTGTGTGTGTGTGTGCGAAAAAAGGTGTGAATTTGAATTTGAATATGTGTGTGTGCGAAAAATGTGTGTGTGTGTGTGTGTGTGTGTGTGTGTGTGTGTGTGTGTGTGTTGTAGAGAGCGAGTTAGCGAGACCAAACTTAGCTGCCTATTGGGCACGTGTTCTTCAGAGTATTGCTTAACTTTTGATAGGTCTGTACTGTATATAGGAAGGCGAATCAAATGTAATTTCTAATTAGGTAAGCACTATTGTTGCATCACCTTTGTATATACAGTACAAAGATAAGACTTCTATTGTACCTAGATAAGTGTGAAGTTGACAAATCGGGTTGGGTTTGCCGATGTAACACGTTATTATATAATACCAGCGGTGAAAAACTCGACACATATCGCCAACGTAACACGTTGTGTCAGTAAGGTCAAATAGAAGTATGCTATTGGTAACTTAATGTTTGTAGAGTTACACACTCCACACCCTCTTACCACTGCAGCAGCTCAGTTGGTAGATTGTTCGCTCCGTAAGTTGGAGGTCATGGGTTCGCATCCTTACAAAAGACTTAGAAGTGAGTAGTGACTGTTCTTTCGGCAAGCACCCGGCATTACGAAATGAAAGTCATAGTTCATGGGAACTGAAAATAAATGAGGTCCCGTGTCACGGTAGGCTTGGCACGAAAGCGAACCCTGCTGTATAATGCCATCAGCGCAACGCACAGTCCAAATTTCTGCACCTTCGCCCATAGTTGTATATGACTCGATATAAGTGAAATATTTTTGACTGGGACTTTAAACACCATTACTCAACTAAACTTTACACTGTCTTACTTACAATCATTTTGAATTTACAAATTATCTTTGACTACAGTACTGAGTTTTGTCATATCATCGGAGCAACAGCAACTCGCAGAGATATTTGCTGAGTGGTTTAAATTACATATTATACTCATGTTGATTTTACAGCACTAGACGGTAGTTTCGGAATAAAATTCCACATCCGTAGTGCTTTGATCAATAATATGAAACCAATTTTTGTACAGCGTTTCACGATAGTGAACGCGTACTTTGCTATCGCTTTCTTCCAAGATATCGGGCTTCTTTGCTATGAAATTATAAGATATGAGTACACGTGGAAATAGTGCGCTTGGGAAATGAGCGTGAAAGAAATATATTTGTTTTATCTGTTGAGATATGTATTCTGAGACGGGTAATGCATTTGGTTACATATGCACATTTGGAATAAATTTTCGGAATACATTTTGGAATCTAGTAAAATATTGCGACGGGATGCATCCAATAATTTCTGTAATTTGGCGAACTGATCTCGTGTTTACAATAAAAAGTAGTCCGAGAAGTTTGCGTCCTACGATGTAAAATCATAACTTTTTATGAAATAAACATCAATGGCAGGTTGATTTAATTAATTCTTCATGAAATCTACGGCAATTTAAATTTATTTTGAAGGGTATGATAACGTATTTTGATGTTGAGGCAATATTGTGTCATATTTTAAAACTGTTTATCGATTAGATTTCACTTTCGTGAAAGGGAGATAATTCGTACAGTGTTGTGTTCAAATTTTAAATATGAAACGGGAATATTGTGAGTGATAATCAGCAGTTTATTAAAACCCAGAATTAACAGCAAATGATCCAGTTACATACAACCGCTAGAATGTACCCCTCATAGCGACGGTAGGGCCTGCAAAACTTTACTGTCTTTCTCTCTATCCAAAATGACAAAACGATCGGGTACGACTTTATTAAATTTTAATTACTGATTGTCTCTTTCATATATTTATAAAATTATTATTTTCTACCATTTAATTTAGCAATACGTGGTTTTGGTACATTGTTTCTTTTTCCAAAAAACATCCGTCGGACTATGCATAGATCGAACCCCCCCCCCTCCCCCCCCCCCCCCCCCGAATTTTTGGTTATATTCTGTCTTGCCACAACACCATTTTCCCAACTACGCTGAACAAAAGCACAGCAGTGCTATGTTTTCCAAGATGTTGAAAAGATACTAAAGGACCAAATTATATTTTACCAAATTTAGCTTAGGAAATACTTTGCATGATGGAGTTTAAAAATTTAAATTTAAAATAAATTCAAATTGAACTGGAAGAACATTCACCACATTACACTCAAAGGTTAATGTCCAGCAACAATTCAATTGCACACGCTTTTACTCTGACAATCGTCATGGTTTCTAAAACACTTACTGACAACAGCTTTAACATTTCATTGTCACAATTTAAGTAACTTTACTTTCGCTCTTACTTGTACAATTAACACGCTATGGTAGAGATTGTTCCCACTACGGGGACTTTGTACAAGGAAGTAGGCTTCTTGCAAACAAATTGTTGACTCAGGGATATTGCAAGCCTAGGCTTATCAAAGCCCTCAAAAAATTTTATGACCGCAGTATTGTTGATAAGTTTGATGTCTCTGTGTCCAGGATTGCCCTGGATATATTTGACGTCTCATAGTTCCATGTTCCTTTCACACAATTATGATTACACACGTGGCGGGCGTTGCTAGCTAAACAGGTGGTGCTTACTCTTCCGGAGCATCTGGCCTTACGTCCGTGGTGGAAGTTCACGTGTCTAACCTACTTTGTCAGTTCCAAAGTCTTTACTTTGCTTCTGCATTGTGATTCGGACATGGATTAGTATGTTTGATTTTGATTACACAATTACCATGGTTTCTTACTTAATTACTGACAAAAGCTTCAACATTCGTTTTTCACAATTGAAGTAACTTTACCTTCGCTCTTACGTAAACAAGTACGATGGTTTCTTTCACACACTTTCTGACACAGCTTTAGCATTCATTTGTAACAATGTAAGAAACATTACCTTCATTTCGCCCTCAAAGTCGCAGGTTTAATGAGAAAAAGTGTGTCGGAAATTAGAACTAAGTACAGGGAAAATGTAGGTCGTTAAGAACATTTCTATAGCTTATCTATTCACACCTATACATTTTAAGGTCACTGATAATGTCTATTTGTCTATAAACGTTTGTATAATTCCAAAGTGAAAGAAAGCGATCATGACATTTCTGTCTTCGATGCAAGGACACCACTCAGTTAGTCCAAAGCGCTGACTTATGAATCAAAAAGGGCCTTCCACCGTTAAGGTGTATCTTTCTTATTACTACATGTAGTAGCCTACTGTATTTCCACAAATTCAGTGCACATGGAAAATGCAAAAATAAAGTCGTAATTTTGTTGTGCGATAGTTTAAGAGGGAGCCGAGATTAATCGCCTAATCGACAATAATGAGTTAGCTTAGTGTTAAACTCTTGGCAGGCCTGTATTTTACATCACATTCCCTCTAGCTACTGAGGTCAAGTCTTAAGCTTACTGGGGCTTTACTGTGTCAGTTCGCTAAATCAGGAACTAGGTTTGTTTCTCTGGTGTCATCCGTCCATCTTGCATTATCCTCCCCATTCCGTCTTCGATATCAACGAACTAGAGTAATCTTGAGAGGGATGAGGAAATTCTACCGCCACACTCACCACAATTAACACCGGGGCCATAACAACCCTCATAGGTGATTTATTTTTCATCCGTCGATATGACAGACAATACTAGGGCGTTTTCGTTTTCTAACAGCGGAGTAAAGTATTTGCACTACACATTCACAAAATACACAAGATAAAAACATTTGAATAACAACAATGAATAAACAATCAAACAGTTTGTTTTATTTCAAAATATACAAAAACAAAAATGTGGACACGTGTTGGAATGGCAGTAGATAAGTATCTAAAAGAAACAACAACTTTTTCTAAATATGTGCTGTTTAAAAACTGCGTATTTTTATGCACCTTGCGTGCGTGACTAATGATAGCAACCAACGGCTTATCATTACAGCACCGGTCAGCTTTTACATTTACCATTCAGTTAAAGCAGAGAAACCTTTTTCGGATACTCATTAATCCTATACAGACTGTCTCGATATAAGTAAGTATATTTTAATCTCCTCTGCACCTTTTGTTAATCCGTATTATGTCGTTATATAGAGGTTTTAAGACAAATCGAGGGAGGTGTGTTAGAAATAGATATTGTGAATTCGAAATTGAATATAAAAAAGCGAGGTAGGAAATATATCGAAGTCGTAAAAAAGGTTTTACATCACTCGACTGGGGCGTGAAACACTATCCTTGGTGTTGATCTAAAATACATGATGTGTTTTGTTTTAATAAAGTTACATATGTCTTTTAATTCCCTTTTTACGGAAAGCATAATGACAAATATATACCAATTTACTCTCATGAAAATGAAAATCTGCAAAACGTTCTCACGGAAATAAAATATATGCAAATGGTGTTGGGATTATCATTCTGATAAAATTGAACACACTGAAAATATTCAACTCTAGTCAAACAACATTGACCTATCCGCTCGACCTTTTATTAAAATATTTATCGTAGACAACTACAATGTACATTTATGTATAGGGAACACGCGTGTTTTTGTCTAGAACACGAAAGCCGTAATTCAAAAAGTTAACACATGCATTGTGGTAAAATTCACCTTCGACCCCTAACAACATTCACATTGACCCCTAACAACATTCACCTTCGACCTCTAACAACATTCACATTGACCCCTAACAACATTCACCTTCGACCTCTAACAACATTCACCTTCGACCCATAACAACATTCACCTTCGACCTCTAACAACATTCACCTTCGACCCATAACATCATTCATCTTTGACCCCTAACAACATTCATCTTCGACCCATAACAACATTCATCTTCGACCCCTAACAACATTTATCTTCGACCCATAACAACATTCATCTTCGACCCCTAACAACATTTATCTTCGACCCCTAACAACATTCACCTTCGACCCCTAACACTCCCTGTGTATTAAATTGAATCCCGAATATGAATACTACTGATGAAAGGTCAAACAGACAGGTCAATGTCGCTTGCCTATACCAAAAACAGCAGTTGTGATATTGTCAAAAACACAATACGGGGTATTAACTCTATGATTACAGTCAAACGTGACTTAAATGCCACCTTTCAATAAGGGACAACTGTTTTTAAAGGTCAGTACAACTTATTAAAATTGCTCTTTTTTGAACTTGTGTCATGGCCACGTGTCCATAAAGACCACTTTTACTGGTTCAATTGGATTACTATTATAGACAGATTTAACTGTGCATAATACGTATTTAATATATGGTTGAATATTAATGCATGCGATATATATATTATTGCGAAAAGAGTGCTTAATAAATCAAGTGGGTTTTTTTCTTGTTAATACAACATTTGATTGATTTATAACAATAACAATTATCACATAGGATTTGTCAATTTTTAACTTCATAAGCGTTTTGACTTTTTTCGTGTTTTGTTTTAAAAATGTAAATTGTGATTAATTCAGGTTAATACAAAGATTTTCACATGAAAATACTTGATTAATCAGTTTCATAAGCAGATTTGCGGTTTAAAAATGACTGTCTGGACATAATGGAAAACACACTAATCCATGTCCATATCACAATCTATAAGCAAAGTAAAAAATTTAGAATTGACAAGTCAAGCTAGACACGTGATTTCCACCAGAGAAGTGAGACCGGGTGCTCTGGAAGGGTAAGCACCTTCTGTTAGCTAGCTACAACCACCATGTGTTTAATCAAAGTTGTGTGAAAGGAACACGGAAGTATGGGATGTCAATTATATCCAGGGCAATCCTAGACAAAAATACATCAAGTTTATCAACAACACTGTGATGACGGCCATAAAACGTAAGTCATGCAATATAATTGTGCAATAAGAAGTGCAAAATAAATTGAAGGTTTTATCTCGTTAATCTAACAGGAATAGCTAGTTTTTGGCGTAATAAAGGACCTGTCAACTTCTCAAGCAATACTTATCCTTAGTCTTAAAAAATATATGATCTAGGTTGTAAAAATATCGACTAGATAACGCAACCTACCTTGGAGGTGGTAAGTGATCTATTAGAAACCGGAAAACACCATTGACAACGATTCCGTTTCGAAAGAAAAAAGTATTCAGCACAAACGTTAGGGGGTATCACGTGGTGCTGCGGCGACCCCATTGAGTATTCTATTGTCATAGCATAAAACCCTATGGAATGCAACATTTAAACGCCAACTTTAAAAATGTTTGTGTCATTACTAAACCTGTTTTCAATTTGCAGCACTAGATGTTCATTTCGGAATGAAAATTCCTAATCAGTAGTGCTTTAACCAAATTTGTGGAAATCCAAATATGTTTGAAATGTTGAAATGAGATAAAAGAGAAAGTCTAAGTTTATTTTACCAAATGAGATTTAAACGTTCGATTTGTCAGGTACCGATTATCGTTGAAACAAATTACATGTATAAATTCATGTATAACAAAACAGTTAATTAAGATATCGTTGTTTGTTTGTCTTTTCTTTTTACAAATGCTTTAAATATAGTTTTGTAAAAATGGCAGATATCGCTTTCATTTGAATTCGTGTTCTTCTAATGTAGCTGCTTTAGTTATGTCAGGTAGATCTTTGTCGAATCCATCTTTACCAGTTAGAAAGTATGTCTCCACTGCTCCTTTGCCCTATAAAATAAATGATAAAATGAGATAGTATAAGTCGAATTTCAAGTAGAAATGAAATCATGGTGTTAAGGTCCCTGGAAAGAATATTTCAGCAATATCTTTACCAGTAAGAAAGTACGTTTCTTTAACTCATTTGTCCTTTATATAAATTGTAAAATAAAATAGTACGTGTGGAAGTTCAAGAAGGAGTGAAGACCTGGTGTCACAGTCCCTGGAAAGAATATTTCAGCAATATCTTTACCAGTAAGAAAGTACGTTTCTTTGCTCATTTGTCCTTTATATAAATTGTAAAATAAAATAGTACGTGTGGAAGTTCAAGAAGGAGTGAAGTCCTGGTGTCAAAGTCCCTGGAAAGAATATTTCACTAATATCTTTACCAGTTAGAAAGTTCTTCTCCACTGCTCCTTTACCCTTTATATAAATTGTAAAATGAAATAGTACATTTCAAAATTCAAGAAGGAGTGAGGTCATGGAACCCTGGAATGAATATTTCACTAATATCGGGGCGGTCTATTATAAGTTATACAGGGCTTTGGAAGGTTACACGGCCCCATGTACCCCGTCAATGATTTATGTTTATTCATTCATCTTTGACGGGGTACATGGGCCGTGTAACCTGCAAAAGAATTGTATAACGTTTTTGTCACCCTTCAAAGCGTTATCAGTTGGATCTTTTTAACTTCCATTTTGTATTTTGTGTGACTTGCGTACATTGTCGCCATGTTTGTTTACCGTAACTAGACGTCCGCAATGTATGAGTTACTTCCCTTTTACCGCTAAACGTCGCGTGCGTTCATATACCCCGGCAGATCTCCGAACATAGTTCCATGTACCCCGACAAGTTAACCAATCGCTATGCGAGAAATTTATTTGAAGGGTGACAATCTGTGATGTCGGAAGACATCGCCGGTTTCAGACAGCAAGACAACTGATTACTTTCTCACATAAGATAATGTCTGACTAGTCTGACTTCGAACCTGGCCGGTGAACGGTTCTGTAATATGTATGGCATACCGAAAACGTTCAAAAAGGTTGAGAAAACTTTATAATGCTAAAGCTGAATAATATTTGCTGAACAGTGTTCAGTCAAATCTGCCATGAAGGCACTCCTCTATATATGGGCTACCTGCTTATAAAGACTTTTAAACGTTTATCCCAATTACGTTTTATTTATGTTATTCAAACTTGTATATAAGGACCACTTTCTAATAAAGGTCATTTTACTTGGTCCCTTTCCTTCATAAAGAGTGTTGGCTGTATTTATCTTGATAAATATATTAACACATTTTGAAATTTTTCCCAAAAAATATTCAAATTATTCAGTAAAGAAATTATTTTTGAATACAACGTGCACGTGGTTCTTAAAACGTGAAACTTTTACAAACATGAATTTTATATTTATAAATTGTAGTGTATTTTATACCTTTAAGAAGACTGTTCCTCTATGAGTCACGTGATAACCACCTGATGCTTCTAGGATTTTGTAACAATGTGGACTGACATGAATACGTAATGCTGAAATAACAAAAAAAATTGTATTTAATAACACAATATGACTAAATCACTAATTACTTTTTAATTCAAAAGAATCACAATATAGGATCAGATAAAAATATAATCAATTAGAGTTGTAATTGTGCCAGGCAAAATGACGAAAGTCTTCCATCTCCCACTCCCTCGTTTCCAAAGTGTTAGACCTCTTTTAACCATTTGTGAAGCAGGTAAAATAAATGTTAAACAACATTTAAAAAAATACAAAACAGTAAAAAAAAAAAATACAAAACAATAAAAAAAAATACAATAAGTTAAAAAAAAAGATGCAAAACAGTATTTTCAAGCTTGTAAAATCATTACGTTATCATGGTAATAGCGCATATGGATTTAATAATGAATAAACCCAGTATCTTAACATAGTTTAAAGTAGACATTTTTTACAGATATAACCATACCTAAACCACTTGATTCCATCCTCGACGCAAAATTAACAGTATCGCCGAACAAACAATATCTTGGCATCTTAACACCAACGACACCGGCAGCCACAGGACCTATATCAGAATAGAACAAAAATGTTTTATGGCCGTCATCACAGTATTATTGATAAGTTTGATGTCTCTGTGTGCAAGAATGCCCTGGATGTATTTGACGTCCCATAGTTCCATGTTCCTTTCACGCAATTTTGATTTCACACGTGGCGGGTGAAGCTAGCTAAACAGCAGGTGTTTACCCTTCCGAAACACCCGGCCTCACTTCCCTTGGAGAAGTTCACGTGTCTAACCTAACTTGTCAGTTCCAAAGTTTTTATTTTGCTTCTGAATTGTGATTCGGGCATAGATTAGTATGTTTGTTGTTTTGCATATAAAACGTAGACGTATGCCATACATAAAATAATAATGTGTTGGCGATATTTATCAACATAAAGATAAAGGCAACATAAATAAATATACAGGTTAGTTGCTCACCAAAATTTTGTTGACTCGGAAATATTGCAAAGTAAAGCTTACTGTAAACGTATTTATTTTCGCGATGGACTAATTTTCGCTTATTTAGTGGTCATTTGTTTTGCGCGAAAATTAATCCCCAGCGAAAATTATATTATGCTTATTGTGTTATAGTGCATATTTGAAAATTGCGAAATTTAACTACGGGGATATGTCTAAATTTCCAATCCCGCGAAAATAATTCACGCAGAATTAAATACGTTCACAGTTTCAAGGCCCTAAACAGTGTTATGGCCGTCGTAAAAATATGTCTGATAAATATGATGTCTCAGTAGCCAAAATTAACCTTGATTATAGTTGAGGCTTTAGAGTTCCATGTTCCTTTCACTTTTAATTTGATTCCACATGTATCGGCTAGCTAGCACTGGGGAGATGCGAGATGTTTATCTTTCAGCAGCACCAGCTTCGCTACTATTGTGGAAGTCCTCGTGTGTATCTAATTTGCCAGTTTTTTACTTTGAATTTGGGATCGTGATTTAAAATGTACCGGTATGTTTGCTATTGCTTGATGTTATGCTATTAAAAAGGTTTTGGTAGTTTTCTACAGTCAGCCAAATTCTATGCTACGTTTAATAAGTTTAATATGTTTTTAAAATGTTATCCCAAAATGTTATGGTTTTACACTAGTCCAATCAGAATTCAAACCCTACCGCTATGTACGCCAATCCGTAACTGCAGTTGTTTATTTGGACGATGTCGTATTTTGAAGGTAACCACACAACTTAACAAATCTAAGGCCATTGTAGCTATCTCTCCAGCATGTTGATTCCCATTCGGCACTGGTAAGCCACTGACTACCATGTATGCGTCACCAATTGTTTCTACCTGATTTGAAAAAAAATTGAAAAATAACATATTTTACCGCTGTTTTTAACGTACTAGACACCCGTTTCGAAATACGCTTCCTTATCAGTAGTACTTTGATCAGAATTGTGAAATCAATTTTTAAAGTGTTGAAATAACAATAACTATTTAAATCAGAAATAGCCACACAATATGGTCTTTTAAATCATGTGACCAGTGTTAATACAATATTTCCTGGCATTAGAACGGTATACGTGATGCCCAAATGGCTGATAACTCTGCCGGCATTCGATGGCTAGTCAACCCTAACCTTTTGTGTATCCAATCATTAATACAAATGTCTTTTAACAGCTCCTTCGAATTTCATTGGGGAAATTAACTACTTTTATAACGACGCCTAAGTCGTTGAATTGAATGAGTCATGGTGTTTATCGTCCCAGTCAATAATATTTCACTCATATTGAGACGTCGCCAGCTATAGGCGAAGGTGCAGAAATTTGCCTGTGCCCTGTGCGTTGCTCTGATGGCATTGTACAGCAGGGTTCTTTAGCGAGCCCAGCCCACCGTGACAGGGAACCTCGTTTTTTAAGTTCCCATCCGAAAGAACAGTAACATTTTGTAATGCCGAGTGCTTGGCGAAAAAACAGTCACTACCCACTTTCAAGTCTTGGGTCAGACCTAGCCGGGTATCGAACCCGGGACCTCCCACTTACAGAGCGAGCACTCTACCAACTGTTCTACCACAGTGGTAACAAAGCATTTTTTTATTTCTTACCTTGTAAACATCATACGATTCTAAAACTGTATCAAAACAAGTATATAAGTCGTTGAGAAAATTCACAACCTAAAATAAAAGTGCGTTACATTAAATATCAAGAATTAAGGTTCATTCAATGAAAAACAAAACAAAATGAAGATACCAATCCATATCAAAATCATAATCCAAAAAGCAAAATAATTTTTTTAACATGCAAATTAAGTTTTACACGTGGAAATCCACAAGGGAAGCGAAGCCTGGTGCTCTGATAGTGTAAGCAAAACCGAAGCAAGTATACCAATCATGACGAGATTAGCATATAACACTAAAAATAGGAAGGTCATTTGGAAATGAATAAACACAAACTTTGCAATAAAAGAAAGACTTAAAGAAACCATCGCAACCCGGTCCATATCCAAACAAAAACAGTCAAATCTTTGAAAATTGAAGAATTCCCACAGGGAAATGAGGTCAGGTACTCCGGAAGAGCACATATTTTATCTAGCTAGTTACACAAGCCAAATGTGTGGGAATAAAACTTGAATTTAAAAAAGTTGAAATTCTACCAAAGAAATGAGGTCAGGTACTCTGAAAGAGCAAACACCTTTTTTATCTAGCTAGTTACACCATCCAAATGTGTGGGATTAAAACTTGAATTGAAAAAAGTTGAAATTCTACCAAAGAAATGAGGTCAGGTACTTTGAAAGGGCAAACACCTTTTTTATCTAGCAAGTTACACCATCCAAATGTGTGGGATTAAAACTTGAATTGAAAAAAGTTGAAATTCTACCAAAGAAATGAGGTCAGGTACTTTGAAAGGGCAAACACCTTTTTTATCTAGATAGTTACACCAACCAAACGTGTGGAATTAAAAGTTAGATTGACAGAAGTTGCTGCTTAGTAAAATCAGTATAATTAAAACAGGTTACCTCCATTGGTGTGCTATCCGAACAAAGGGACGTAAATCCTACTATGTCGCTAAAATATATAGTCACGCACTCGTATGTTAGTGGTACTATATCTTTGCCTCTTTTTAAATCTTCTGCTACTTTCCTGAAAAATGTAAAATAATTATTTTGTTAATATTTGTATGTTATGTACACTATTTATTCCACTTACATTAATCATAAGTTCTTGTCTGCTTATAAACAAACTTTTCACTTTGCAAGAATAACACTGCTGCCATTTCCACGCATGCGCACGTATGATTTTCAAGACATGGAAAACTCAACATAAAAATAAGTGGAGTAGAATAATGAAGTTTTATGCCCTAGTAAGATGCTCTCACAAAAAGATTTGTTAACATTAAGAAAAATATTAATTACACTTCACTTTGACGATTTCTTTGATAAAAAACAAAAGTTGCTTTAACATACACTGAAATAATAGCGCAATGACAATATAACCATTGGTCTAATACAAACATGTATTGTCTTTGTTTTTTTTTTTTTTTTGTTTTTTTTTTTTGTTTTTTTTTTTTTGTTTTTTTTTTTGTCCTTTCATTAATATCTTTATTTATCAGATTGTTGTAATCTACAAAAAAAAGATTTTTTTCAAACTTTAATCCAATGGTATACCTTCGCCTGATTTGAATGATTTTACATTACATTCATTTGTTTATGTTGATAGATAGATAGATAACTAGATAGATAGATAAATAGATAGATAGATAGATAAATAGATAGATACAGACAGACAGACAGATAGATATATAGACAAACAGATAGATACCTGGGTAGCATTCTACAAAGTAAATCTTCCGTCTTCTTTTGTTCTTCTTCCAGTTGTTTGGTTCTTTCACATACAAGATCTTCTAGATTGTCGGAATACTTTTGCATCAGGCTAATCATCTGCTCTACAAGATTTGATTTTCTGTAAATTACATATTATACAAGTATTAATTTTACAGCATTTAAACTCCTTTCCAGAAATACAATTCCTCATCACTAATGCTTGGACCAAAGATGTAAAACCAGAATTTAATAAGGGCTTGAAAACATATCAAAAGGACCAAATATATTTAATCAAAATTAAGAGAAAAATGAGTATTTTAGAACTAACGATATGTGTTAGCGATGGTTTTGGTTTATGCTGTGCATGGACAGAATGATGTGTCTACTTGCTTCTACATTAAACCAGTACGAATTAAACTATGATGTGGTTAACTTTTCACGGATTTGTTCGTGGTCGGAATCGTCTAATAACATTGTTTAACTAAGTAAGAGGCAATATAAACGCATGTATTACAGGAGACCTTTGCATATAATATATACATATTGGGAAAATACCTGCAACACAAATGTTTAATATTGAAATACAGGTCAAACATGATATTGATTATTTATAATGGATGTTCTGAAGCGGGCAATAAATTTTCTTGGTAAATTTAAGTATCTTTCCCATTAAGTATTAATAGTATAAAGTGATATTAAGTTTACGATGATAACGGCAAGCGAAATGGCAGATTTTCTTTAACAAGAATCTCTCCAGAGAGGGATTTGGAACTAAGATTTAAAAGGTGATTCTCTGCGATCCCTAAACCAAGTTTTACACCACTAGGCCACCGATGACCACCATCATACATGGTCAATTTGTATACTCAATCATGACGTGTATACTTACTTTCCATTATTGCATTTTCTTAAAGTGTCAGATATTGTCACAAAATTTGGACGGAAAGGTGGAATTTCTTCCCAACATATCCTCATCAAATCTATAATAGCTTCATCTGCACAATCAGCAGGTACCTGAGGTCTAAATGTTGGGTGTTCTCTTACCCTAACTCTCTCTATTATCGCTACAATATATATAATAAACTAATTTACACTGCCATCCATAAATATATTTATTATATAGCAATATATACTTCGCATAGAAATTATACGGTAAATCCCGAGGTGTTAGCGTGCAATAAATATCGATATTTGTACGCTAACTTTGTTCCAATCCGAGGTTTCCCGAACCATTTTTTTTCATACTTCTCGCTTTGTCACATGACGTTGTCGTTTATGACGTCATACGACTGTTGTCGACGTCATCATTGTGTTCTCATATTGCACTAGTTCGTATATCCATTTAAAAGAACTAGTGTAATATTAATGTTTTGTACGACAAAATGGCATTTTAGATGAAATACTTGACGGGAGTAAACGAAATTTATTTTGCTATATAATAAAAGGGTTATTGAACTAATATTGTGAAATATTGTCCCTTGTTGACTCGAAATTAGCATTCGCAGATCTGTCAAATGGTTACTAGTAATGAGTTTATACTTTTCGAGAACTCTTTAACATTTCATTTACAGACAACAACTTCATATTTATCAAATATCTCAAGACGTACACATAGAACAAAATTATTTTGTAACCATACCAAATATCTGATTTTTAAGTATTTTACACAATATTCACACTTTACCTTGAGGATCTGTGCATATATCTCCAAATGGAAGACTTCGAAGTACGATTTCTTGTAGTATTATAGCAAAAGAATAAACGTCTCCTTTTTGTGAACCATTTGGATATAGTTCAGGATCACGGAGAATTTCTGGGGCTGTCCACAATAATTCTATAAAATCAACAATGCAAATATGACACAAATATAAACCACCAATGACACAGAATATATTTGTTTTAAAATTAAAACTGGTATTATATGTAATGGAAGCGCGTGGCCTAGAGGTTAAGGCGTTGGACTCATGATTCGAAGGTCGTGGGTTCGATCCCTGGACCGGGCGATGTGTTGTGTCCTTGAGCAAGACACTTCATTTCACGTTGTTCCAGTTCACTCAGCTGAAACATAAATGAGTACCAGCAAAATGCTGGGGGTTAACCCTGCGATGGACCGGCATCCCATTCAGGGGAGAGTCTTATACTCTCAGTCGCTTAACGCCACGGAAACCGGGATAAGCTCCGGCCTGATGGGCCTAATGGCTCGGAGCAGACTTTAACTAACTTTTTATTATATGTATATATACAGTAAGTATCCTCTCATTGTAATATAATTATCATTGCTATTGTAACGCCATTCCTTTCTTCTGTTTTACAATGCGTATGGCTTTATCGAGTTTCTGTTCCTGTCTTTGCTTTGATTTTAGTATTGTAATTTGAACGCGGGTCGGCACCTTTGTGTATCCAAAATTGAATATATTAAACGTCAACAGTTCCACATGAATGTTTCTTTAACTCAAATTTGGTTACACACATGATGGGTATAGCTAGCTAGACAGGAGGTGTTTTTTTATTTCAGAGGATCCGGCTTTGCCTTAGTTCTCTGGTGAAAGTTCAAACTGAGTGTTTACCTTATCCAGTTTTCAATTTGTTTGATTGTAATTTGGACGTGGACTGGTATGTTTATGTTTCATGGATTGGATGTACAATTAGAAAACAGTGGAATATAAATGTTAAGAACCTTGATATACAATGAACCGTGCCTAAAGGGCCACCTAATCTTAAAGGTCAGTAAAATTTTACTGCACCTGTATATAAGGGCTATCTTACCATAAGGGCCATTTTACATGTTTTCGTAAGTGGCCATTTTAGACAGGTTTTGCTTGCATCCTAATTACGTACGTGAAAATTGTGCATGTTTTCCTTCAACCAATCTTTCTCCTTCCCTGAAAAATGGCATTGCTAAATCTCCAATCTTGCAAGTCCAAAAGTTATCGACATATACATTTGACGATTTTAACCTTCCATGTGAATGCACTACTGAATCATGTATATAAGTCATACCCTATAACAAGAAGTAAAATACTGATATATAATTTGGACAAATCATATTATTTTATACAACGAAGTAGGCAGCTTGCAAATAAATTGTTGACTCAGGGATATTGCAAGCCTAGGCTTATCAAAGCCCTCAAAAAATTATGGCCGTCATCACATTATTGTTGATAAGTTTGATGTCTCTGTGTCCAGGATTGCCCTGGATATATTTGACGTTTCATAGTTCCATGTTCCTTTCACACAATTTCGACTACACACGTGTGGATGTAGCTAGCTAAACAGGAGGTGCTTACCCTTCTGGAGCACCCGGCCTCACTTCCCAGGTGAAAGTTCACGTGTCTAACCTAACTTGTCAGTTCCAAAGTTTTTACTTTGCTTCTGGATTGTGATTCGGACAAGGATGAGTATGTTTGTTTTTTCATTCCAAAGTTTTTAGTTTGCTTCTGGATTGTGATTTGGACATGGATTAGTATGTTTGTTTATGATACCTATTGATATCATTTACGCCAATACGAAGATTTCTTCAAAATGTGTAAACTTTCTGGTGTCTTGCTTCAAGTACTGTAACATGTGTCAACGTATTTATTTTCGCGTTTTTTTTTTTTTTTTTTTTTTTTTTTTTTTTTTTTTTTTTTTTGCAGTATAGGTAATTTAGACACATCCGTGTAGTTAAATTTTCGCGTTTTTGAAATATGCAGTATAACACAATGAACATAATATAATTTCCGTTTGGTATTCATTTTCGTGCAAAACAAACGACCGCAAAAATAAATACACTGCGAAAATAAAATACGTTTACAGTTTTGTCAAATCAACAGCTGAATCTAAATTTCAATCTAACTTTTTTAATTCAAATGAAATAAAAAATAGAATGGGTTTTTTAGTATTACAGATTATTGATCAGTACCAGTACGGAGAAAAAACTAAATACATTTGGCGTGTGCACCGATACAAAATTAAACATTTTGATATGTGATTCGTACCTGCGCAGTTAGAGGTCTTCCGTTAGGTTATATTTGAAATAAGTGAAATGGCTTCAATTGGGTTGCAAACAACTTCTCCATATCACGTATTTTTTGGTCTTTATCTTGATATGACGCACATATACGACGTCATACTGTATGAAATAACATCAACAATGAAACAACGACAATTTCGCAGTTGTACAGAACAGACCTTTTCGCAATTTTACATTGCACTTACGAATTATTTCTAACTCGACCGTTTCCTGTAACTTTCTTCTATCTTCCGAAGCTTTTTTGACACATGCTGTCAATATTAGCTTGGTCAATCAGGAGCGGAATTTGAAATGTTTTTCGTTACCTTAGTGTTAAACTTTCGACAGGTCTGTACTGTGATTCGTTAGTTCAGTGTTAAACTTTCGACAGGTCTGTACTGTAATTCGTTAGTTCAGTGTTAAACCTTAGACAGGTCTGTACTGTAATTCGTTACCTCAGTGTTAAACTTTCGACAGGTCTGTACTGTAATTTATTAGTTCAGTGTTAAACTTTCGACAGGTCTGTACTGTAATTCGTTAGTTCAGTGTTAAACTTTCGACAGGTCTGTACTGTAATTCGTTACCCCAGTGTTAAACTTTCGACAGGTCTGTACTGTAATTCGTTACCCCAGTGTTAAACTTTCGACAGGTCTGTACTGTAATTCGTTAGTTCAGTGTAAAACCTTCGACAGGTCTGTACTGTAAATCGTTACCCCAGTGTTAAACTTTCGACAGGTTTGTACTGTAATTCGTTACCCCAGTGTTAAACTTTCGACAGGTCTGTACTGTAGTTCGTTACCCCAGTGTTAAACTTTTGACAGGTCTGTACTGTAAATCGTTACCCCAGTGTTAAACTTTCGACAGGTCTGTACTGTAATTCGTTACCCCAGTGTTAAACTTTTGACAGGTCTGTACTGTAATTCGTTACCCAAATGTTAAACTTTCGACAGGTCTGTACTGTGATTCGATAGTTCAGTGTTAAACTTTCGACAGGTATGTATTGTAGCTATCCAAATACAACATACCACAATTTTTTATTGCTTTTTTTGCTTACCTTGGAGATATCAGAGGCGAATGAAAGTTTGAATATCCAGTCAAGTCGAATGTTTTCATTTTCTAGAACATCTTGTAGACTTCCTTTGTTACAATACACTGAGACCAGACATATGTTCAAGGGTTCGATACACGCACCTAAAAACTGGTTAATATTGATGTGTTTTAAACCACGGACCTGTGATTATAAAAAATAAACGAGTTATAAGACTTGAAGAATATAGACATGTTCATCAGATGAAAATATAGACATTTCAAGATGAACGACTCGGGTTCAAATTAAATCAAATCACAAGCTAAAAAAAACTTTATTAAAAGTTAAACACGTGAACTTCCACAATGGTGCTTCTGTGACAGTGTAAAATTCAGTAATGAACATGTTTAGATAATGGACTTATTAACAATTCCTTAACTAGTTGATATGGTTTCTTACAGATTAATTACTCAATATTTATTTCTTTGTTCCAAATTTCTCGGTAATGTGACGCTATTTCTGAGATTTATTGCGTTAAGTAATCCCGATAGAATGCGGCTTCTATTTTGATAGTGTTGGAGTATGGAGGTGATCACTGGATAGTCTTGGGCCGCTTTTCCGATGAAAAGTTATTGAAAATAGAGCGAAATTGTATGTTATATTTTTGTAATTTTATTGAATAAAATTGAGCTAAATTCTCCATAATAATACTTCGGAAAGGCAGTTCAGGTAGTAACACAAACTACATTTGAAATGAAATCAAAATTGAGAATCAACGGAACATTTAAAGAAAAAATTCACCAGGAAAGTGAGGCCGGATGCTCTGGAAGGCTAAGCACTTTCCGTTTAGCTAGCTATAACGATCAATAACCGAGGCAAACGAGACAAAAAACAAACTGAGCCCAAAATAAGACTACTAATTCCAAATACTCATATGTATATTCCCATCTTAGGGAACCAGGAAATGATGCCATTTTGATCGATGGTGACCCTTCTTTATAGGTTTAATTAACATGCATATTGAGAAATCATGATAAAAGTTTACAAGCTTTTAAAACAGTCAAGAATATTTCACTTATCTCTAGACTTCCTCCGCTATAAGTGAAAGTGCAGGAATTTTGCCTGTGTGGCGTCCTGATAGCATTTTACAGCAGGATGCTTTATCGTGACATGATTACAATGACACGGGACTTCGTTTATTTCAAGTTCCCATCCAAAAGAACAATGACTATGTAATGCCGAGTGTTTGACGAAAGAACATTCACTATCTACTCTCATGTCTTGGGTCAGACCTGCTCGGGGTTTGAACCTACAACCTCCCAACTTACAAAGGGAGCAGCCACCGCAGTGGTCCATCATGATAGGTTTAACTATGTGTAACTTACATGGTTGACTTCATGTATGACGTTAGGCGATACAGCCAAATAGTTCTTTTGTATAGCTTTAACAGCAACTAGAGTACTTTGATATTGCGCCGTCTTGATAAACACCTGATGTATCCCTGACATCTCGGACTCACGGCTACAAGGTCGTTTTGCTGCTAAGTCATATGAAGACTAGAAAATTCAAATTAAACATTTAAAAAATATACATGTATACAAACAGACTTGATTAACTTTTCTTATGGTTCTGGTTATGTTGCGAACTATGTTGTTTAATATTAATTGTCGGCGGTGGTTCGACATGCATGTTGCACCAGGATCTCAACTATGGTATTTAATAGGGTTTAAAGGTAAAATAGATTTAAGTATATCTAATGGGCCCAAACTTATATATTTGGTGTCCTCGGTGACTAAAGTTCACGCTTACAGATCACAGTTTCCATTTTCAAGTTTGGGCCTAGCTAGTTCGAGTCTTACTTGGAGTAATCCTGAAAAAGTTTGTCAGTTCGCTTCAGAAGAAAGTAGTTTTCTCCTTCCATCTGCCGTTAACTGACCGCCTCTATACAACTGAAAGTGGTCTAATGCTAGTGCACAGTTGCTCTTGTCATTTTGATTCTAATCTTAGTCCAATAAATACTAGAGGGTAAACGTTTGTCAGTTCGCTTGTCGAGAGTCAGTGTTGTCCTTCACCATCGCAGAACTGACAGTCTTTATATTAGTGAAGTAATCTTGACTTGGACGTTAAACACCATTGCCCCAGCTCTATTACAGACCACAGTACCCTTTATTACCTAGATTCAAATTCCATTTCTCCTGACGAGTAAATCATAATGTGAGAAATGTTGTCATTTAGCCTAGCGAACGTCCGTGGTTTCCTTAACCGTTAACACTCCCTAAATCTGGGTATACGTGGGAGAGTCTTTTGACTAAAGCGTAAACACCATTACTTTACTTCACTAATGCATGCACTTACCGAGAGTATACTACTGAAATTGCTTCTTGCTCTTTGGTTACTTATATTAAAGCACAGCTCACTATATGGTATAATCCAGTTCATGTTTTCTAATTGTTCCTGACGTTTCTTCTTCCTGTGAATAATAAAATGTTTATATTAGGCAACAGAAATTTTGGAAAAAGAGCTGATATTAGGAAACAGAAATTTTGGAAAAAGAGCTTATATTAGGCAATAGAAATGTTGGAAAAAGAGCTGATATTAGGCAACAGAAATGTTGGAAAAAGAGCTGATATTAGGCAACAGAAATTTTAGAAAAAGAACTGATATTAGGCAACAGAAATTTTAGAAAAAGAACTGATATTAGGCAACAGAAATTTTAGAAAAAGAACTGATATTAGGAAACAGAAATTTTGAAAAAAAAGTGCTTATACTTTTATGGTTATGCAGTCAAAGCTTTTTTTAAAGGCAACCTAAGGGAAACAGTGATAGGTACCTTAATAGGCAGGTGATCTTTATATACAGGTTCAAACAACATGAAAATAGAGGAATTGTGGGATATTTACTGGCTTTTAAAAGCAGGTGACCCTTATATAGAGGTGGCCATTAAGGCAGGTTTGACAGTCAAACCTGTATATAAAAGCCACTCAACGGGACCAGTAAAATTGGCCTTTATGGGCAGGTGGTCTTTATATATAGGTTCAGATAATATGAATTAAGAACAACTAAGGAAACAATTTTACTGGCTTTTAAAAGCAGGTGACCCTTATATAGAGGTGGTCATTAAGGCAGGTTTGACTGTAGTTATACTATTATATATATTTCTGGTTTTATTGGAAATGTTCATCTCGTGGAAAAATATAAAATATTAACTACACTTAATTGCATTCAATAGCAAGAGACAAGAGGTTCCTTGGTAGTTAGAATAGTTGTTCTTTTGTTTTCCAGTAATACATTTCTTCGATGTGTTACATAACATAGAATCTACAAGAGTGTATGTGTAAATTTCAGTAATTCTACACTGTTCTGTCAGTGCAGTGTAGGATATGTCATTCCATGTCCTTCAATTAAACTTTCCTTTTAGGCAGACATTAAAAATGTACTTCTATCCATGCACAAAATGTATGTGAGGGAGAGTAATGGTGTTTACCATTACCATTCCAAGTCAAAAATATTTCACTTATATCGAGACGTAGCGAAGGTGCAGAAATTTTGCCTAAGCGTTGTGCTGATGGCATTATACAGCAGGGTTCTTTATCGTGTCAAGCCCACCGTGACACGGAACCTCGTTTGTTCTAAGTTCAAATCCGAAAGCACCTTGACTTTTATATTGTAATGCCGATTGCTTGGCGAAAGAACAGTCACTACCAACTTTCAAGTCTTTGGTCAGATCCGGTCCGAGTTCGAACCCTCTTCCTCCCACTTACGGAGCGAGCACTCTACACACTGGTTTACCGCAGTGGTTTGTATCCTTCATCTCAGCCCATTGTAAGCTATATCTCGATAGCTTTGAAGCAGATTCTATTTATACCTGGGTCCATTTGCACAAAGCTTGATTAGTTTAATCAATTGATTAGTCAAAATTAGAATTTCTTATAATTTCAGATATGTTGTGAAAATGTGAAAATGTTGAAAATAAATAGAATTTAATCAAACTTAACCATACCATTATAAAACTATTAATTTGGTAATGTTATATTGATTTTATTGTCTTTTTTAAATTTTTTGTTAATCATTGATTAAACTAATCAAGCTTGGAACAACTGGGTCTTGCATTTTGGCCACTACTGTGCATAAAGGCTATTTTGAACATGGAATATTGTAAATTACATTTTAATAAAGAATTGCTTGGACAAATTAACAGTGCATATTTATTTACTTTTCAGAGACCTAACTAAAAATTATATTTTTGTCAATGCTGCATGTTTTGGTTAACATCTGTATATAGAAAAATTCACATTTGTGACAGAAAATATGTATTCCAGCTATCCATTTGGGCCCCAAATTACAAATGAATGTACCTTTTACCTGCGTGATTGAATCAAGACAATTCACACCTGGACAACCTACATATGACCAATGAGGTACCTAATAGGAGTATTTATACTTAACCATTTTGATTTTATTGAAAAAGTGGCAAAATTTATGGTATGCACACACTCACATAGACTGATTTTTTTCCACTTAGGTCTCTCTTTTCTTTGTTGAAATATAATTAAAATGTTAACAAAAAGATACAAATAGAAATTTAATCGCAATATATGCATCTTTATGCACAGTAATTATCCAGACAACGCCCTTTTTTACCTTAGCGTGTTATGTGTTTTATTGTTGTAAACAAAATATAACTTACTTGTAGCAGTACACAGATAGAATAGCGATGACAATAATTAATAAAGTCCCTGATATCCCCGCAGGTATCAGAACTGCAACAGAAAAATATATAAAACATATATTTTACCAACAAACAAAAAATTGTCTGGCTAAGGGTTTTCTATTTCTGACTTGAAAGAGAGTTTGAAAGAAACGAAGAAATCAATTTTCCAAAAAAAGTTTGACAAAGTCACCGAAATGATGCGAAAGTGATAAACGAATTTAAATAAAGTTATGGAGCACTATTTTACGAAACTTCATGCATAACATTAACATGCATCATATCATTAACCCGAGTTGGTTTGCTAATTTTCCCGGCAGTTATAGACCTTTGAACATAAGTACAATTCACAATTTAATAGCCAACTGGAAGTGAATTCTGATTCACAAAATTAGTTTGAAGATATTGTAATTTTGACTCACTATGATTATAGTTTCCAGCACATAGCTCGCCGTACCAGCCACACTCCGGGTACCCCAGCGGTATCTTGATATCACCATTGGGCCATACAATTGTTATGTTGTCATGGAAATAGATTGCTTGTAAGCTAAAATTAATTATATATTTTACAATTTTTAAATCATATCTAAACACACAAATACACACAGAATTATATTACAGAAGATTTAACATAAACCAAACATAATAAGTGCCAAATTAGCAGCTCATTTCGACCCCGTCTTTAGCTAAACCCCGGAAGATGCTAACTCACTTTGGGGCATGTTTTCAGGAATTAGCTATCATTATCCTTGTGACTCGGCAGTGGAGATTCGAATTCGTTAACTTTTTGTTACAACTGCTGTACTGCAATTATGTTCCAAGATTGAGGCAGATCGTAGTGTAAGAAAGTTGTCGGTTTGCTTGCCGAAGGTGGTTGATTTTTTTCTTGGCACTCCGGTTTCCTCTGACATTTCTTATTTCGGTGTTAACCTTTCGGTCGGTCTTGTATATACATTGTACAATTTGAAGTTATAAGCATATACCTGCCATTGCTGGAAGCTACTTTGACATACTGTCCGTTCTGAACGTTAAAAACACTAAAATTGGCTTTTCTTGTCCCATGATGGTCAATATCCACCATTCCATTAAAACCTAAAAAACAACAGAAGAATCATGAGAGAGAGAGAGAGAGAGAGAGAGAGAGAGAGAGAGAGAGAGAGAGAGAGGAGAGAGAGAGAGAGAGAGAGCAACAGAAGAATCATGAGAGAGAGGGGAAAACAACAAAAGAATCATGAGAGAGAGGGGAAAAACAACAGAAGAATAACGAGAGAGAGAGAGAGAGAGAGAGAGAGAGCAACAGAAGAATCATGAGAGAGAGGGGAAAAACAACAGAAGAATAACGGGAGCGAGAGAGAGAGAGCAACAGAAGAATCATGAGAGAGGGGGGAACAACAGAAGAATCACGAGAGAGAGAGAGAGAGAGAGAGAGAGAGAGAGAGCTACAAAACAACAGAAGAAAGAATTTGTTTGAGAGAGCTATGTCATTGACATGATTGTTTTACTAGCAAGTAGTCTAAGATAATCACATCTGAGTGCTAGTTTTAGTGGTATGGCTAGGCTTCTACAAAATAACAAAAAACACACCAATATAAAATATTTTTCATTATCCCAATTGTAGACTTCCATTTACTTTATTTTGTGGTTCCCTTAGTTGATATGATAGTTCCATGGTTGCCTTGGTTCTGCAATTACAGTCTAACCTGCCCTAATGGCCTCGTCTCTATAAGGGACGCCTGCTTATAATGGCCAGTAGAGTTGCATCCCACAAGTTCTTTATTCATATTATTTTAACCTGTATATAAAGGTCACCTGCATATATAGGTCACTTTACTGGTTCCCTTTGGTGGCCTTTATAGTCAAGTTTGACTGTATATTGCAGACATGCCCAAAAGTTTAACACTACGAAAACAAATTATTGATGAATAGGCAACTTATGTTTCCAATTCATAAGCTATATTTAGGCAGTTTTTCGGCAGCTGCTGTAAACATCTCGTTAACTAGCTATCAATATCTTTGTCACTCGGATGTCGAGATTTGACTTATTTTTGCTAAATTCAATGTAAACTTTTCGATAGCTCTGTATTTTAAACCACTGCGGTAGCTCAGTAGGAAGAGTGTTCGCTTCGTAAGTGGGAGGTCGTGGATTTAAATCCCAACCGGGTCTGACCCAAAACTTGAAAGTGGGTAGTGACTGTTCCATCGCCAAGCACTCGGCATTACAAAATGAAAGTCACGATTCTTTCGAATCGGAACTTGAAAAAACAAAGCCCCCTGTCACGTTTACGTCCTGTGTCACGGTATGCTTGACACAATAAAGAACCCCTTGCTATAAAATGCAATGAGCGCAACGCACAGGCAAAATCATTGCACTTTCGCCTATATAGCTGGCGACATCTCGATATAAGTGAAATGTTTTTTAACTGGGACGTTAAACACCATTACTCAACTCAACTCTGTATTTTAAGTAGTACAATCCGGTTATATAAACTGAATTAAATGCAATTCTACGTGAATGTTATTGACTGAATGCAAGTACGCATACGGACATGTCAAAAGTTTAACACTGAGCTTAAAATTAGAATTCGAAAATCGGCTTTTGAGGACCGAGATATGGGTAGCTTATAGACGAAAAGCTATCGAGAAAAACGATAGTAGTTGCCGAAAAGCATCCGCGATAAACATGTAGATAACGAAGAAACGAGATGAGCTGCCCATTCTGCACTTATTCGTTAGCTAAGCGTTACAGTTGTCGACAGGTAGGGCTGTATTGTATACGTAATTTGCGGTCGGTCAGTCAGTACTTAAATGTCAAACGAAAACCATGAATTATTTGAAAACGAAAGTAAGTCATCAACCTCGTACCCATTTCACTGGCAATGATTATACATGATCAATATAAATCTATGTAACTAAATAAGGGTATCTTTCATTATCTTAGCGTTATAGTTGTGTTTTGCCATAATTGGTGCGCATGCACAATCAGTACTTTAAAGTCAAGCGGAAAATGTGACTGACGGAATAAAGTCATTTACCTCATACACATTTCGATGGTTATGATTATTTATAACCAATATAAAATACCTATGATCAGTCTATATATAATTAAAGAAGCGTATCATTAAACAGTTTGCAATTAACATGACACTTTTTGAAATGAAATGTGATTATATGACATGATGTTAATTTCAGCATCTAGATTAAATATCGGTAAAGACCTGTCGAAAGTTTAACATCGTGCTTACACAAATTAGTTAGGATGCCTGGCGGAGATTAGCTTGTGTCCTAAAAGCTCCGGAAAGGTAGATGGCAGCTGCCTCAAAGTGTCGAGGTATATATGTGAAGCGAGGGGCTGAAACGAGTCCCCCATCGAGACTTACTAGTTGTATTAGAGTAAAACTTTCGACAAGTCTGTATTGAAATATACCCAATAACAAGCATGAAATGTCATATTATTTGTCGAAAATTATTATATAGTGTCAACATTTTAAATTAAAAACCAGCGAAATTGACACTAATTTCCAATAAAAGACAGTACAGGCATGTCGACAGTTAAACGCTTAGTCAACAAATTACAGTACAGATCTGTCGAAAGTTTAACACCGTGCTAACGAAATAGACCCGAACTTGGGTGCTTAGAGAGTCTGTCGTTACCTTTATCTCGGCAGATTTTCGTTAGCTGTTCTCTATATTCCTCGGATGTTTTTTTCCCGAGCCTCGACTTCCAATCGTCAGCTCAACGCAACATGTTGCTTTTTAATGGGCGGACATTACCGAGTTAATGGGCGGAAATTGCCGAGTTAATGGGCGGATATTGCCGAGTGTTACTGTCGCTGGCATTCAAAGTCAAGGGTTGTGGATTCGAACCTAACTCGGAACTTGGACATTTTCTTAGATGATTTTCATCTCCTGGCCATACTAGAGCTGTTTAAAGCGAAGTACTGGTATGTACAGTCATTCGAATAACAAGAGCCTGTATCTCAGCGCAGGCTAATGACACCTCTGTAGAGTTCGAAAAAGGGTAAGTCTCTGTGGCCGCTACAGAGGACGCTTACAGAAACAGAAAGCGCAAAGTAAGAACATGTAGTTATTAAATTTTCGACAAGTCTATGCTACACGTGTTTGAAATGTAGAAAAATCCAATTAGTTGCATTAGGGTGAAATTTGGGAGCGATAGAGATTTACGCTTCATTGAATGAAGCATCAGTTATGCCCACGGCGTTGGTTTTTTTTTTTTTATATATAAAATTGCCCAATATCATTACACTTATCATCGCATTAGCTGAATATACATTGTCTGTTATATTTTTATTCGTTTCATTGTGTTTAACTCCCAAATAAGGATATTTCATTGGCATTGTGTCACCACTGTGGTAGCTCAGTTGGCAGAGTGCTCGTTCCGTAAGTGGAATGTCATGGGTTCGATCCCCGGCCGGGTCTGACCAAAGACTTGAAAGTGGGTAGTGAATGTTCTTTCGCCAAGCACTCGGCATTCCAAATGAAAGTCACGGTTCTTTCGGATGGGAACTTTAAATAAACTAGGTCCCGTGTCACGGTGGGCTTGGCACGCTAAAGAACCCTGTTGTATAATGCCATCAGCGCAACGCACAGGCAAAAATTCTGCACCTTCGTCTATAGCTGGCGACATCTCGATATAAGTGAAATATTCTTGACTGGGACGTTAAACACCATTACTCAACTCATTGGCATTGTGAATGAGACCGGAGTACCCACAACAAAAACATCCCGAGACGTAAAACATCATTACTGCTAATAGGATAAACAAAACCGAGTAAAACACTTGATATTTATGCTGCCTTGATATTATCTGCAAACACAAATTGAAGTCGAAGCTTGGCTGACTTGGATATAGATAGTTTTTGATCGAACAATTTGAGAGATGTGTTGCATCCCCCGAAAAGCGACAGAGATAAAGGTATCGAGGGACCGAGGTGAGTTATCGATTCGGCACTAAAATGAGTTGAGTTGAGTAATGGTGTTTAACGTCCCAGTCAAGAATATTTCACTTATATCGAGACGTCACCAGCTATAGGCGAAGGTGCAGAAATTTTGCCTGTGCGTTGCGCCGATGGCATTATACAGCATGGTTCTATATCGTGCCAAGACTACCAAGACACGGGACATCGTTTATTTTAAGTTCCTATCCGAAAAAACCGTGACTTTCATTTCGTAATACCGAGTGCTTGGCGATAAAACAGTCACTACCCACTTTCAAGTCTTGGGTCAGACCCGGCCGGGGATCGAACCCACGACCTCCCACTTACGGAGCGAGCAATCTACCAACTGAGCTACCGCAGTGGTTGACACTAATATGACAGCTGAATATTAAACTTTTGACATGGTTCCACTGTATTACATGTTCGCTTCTGATTTATTCTGACAAAAAACATCGTTATCTGAATTTGTTTGATATGTCTTTTTTATACAGTACAGGTCTGTCGAAAGTTTAACACTATCATAACGAATTACAACCGACGACGTGCAGCTCATAAATACTGTAAGTCTCTCATGAACTACAGTCAAACCTGTCTAAAAAGGCCAAACAAGGGAACCGGTAAAAGAGGCCTTTATAGGCAGGTGGCCTTTATATACATGTTCAAATAACATGAATAAAGAACAATTGGGATGCAATTTCACTGGCCTTTATAAAAAGGTGACCCTTATTTGGTTTATAAGGCAGGTTGGACTGTATATAATGGCAGCTTTTTGACAGCCGATATCTACATGTATCTCCAGGCAGCTTTACCGCCAATGACTATCTGTATGTCGGCCACTCGGTGGCCGAGATTCTACTCCCTTCCGTTAGATCAGTGTTAAACTTTCGACAGGTCTGTAATTTGCCTTTATATAATCTTCTCATTAAAGCCTTCTTACGCAACCTTATCATAAAATCTAATTAAAAGGATTTATGTGTTTGTTTAAAAAAAACTTTTAAAATGTTTATGGGGTAACCAAGGTAACTAGTTGTTGAATATAAAAAGGATGATTTTTGTCTGAGTACGGATTAATTAGCGTTTACTGCCGGAAACTGGTTCTAGACTACGTTAAATCAAGACTATGTCCTGTTTTTGTTAACGGTTTTTAAAAATTAGCGATTTGGTACCGACCTGAGCGTAGAAAATAATGTACTCCAATCAAACTGACGTTCTATGGTTTCAAAATTATAAACTCCACAAGTACGTTGTTAACTATTTCGGTAGCTGCTATCTATCTTCCGGCAGCTTTTTAACAACTACCTGTCCATATTTTCGCCACACACTGACGTTCCATGGTTTCAAAATTATACAAAAAAGTCGCATTTGGCAGGCATACCTGCATGTCGAACGTTTACCACTAAGCTAACAAACTAGTACCAACTCCGCGAGTTATCTCGGTTCCTTGTTAACTATTTCGGCAGCTATCTATCTACCTTCCGGCAGCTTTTTGACAACTATCTGTCCCTATCTCCGCCACTCAGCAGCCGAGCTTTGACTATCGCATTTGGTAGGCATACCTGCAAGTCGAACTTTTACCACTAAGCTAACAAATTAGTACCAACTCCGCGAGTCATCTCGGTCCGTTGTTAACTATTTCGACAGCTATCTATCTACCTTCCGGCAGCTTTTTGACAACTAGCTGTCCATATCTCTGCCACTCAGCAGCCGAGCTTTGATTATCGCATTTGGTAGGCATACCTGCAAGTCGAACTTTTACCACTAAGCTAACAAATTAGTACCAACTCCGCGAGTCATCTCGGTCCGTTGTTAACTATTTCGACAGCTATCTATCTACCTTCCGGCAGCTTTTTGACAACTAGCTGTCCATATCTCTGCCACTCAGCAGCCGAGCTTTGATTATCGCATTTGGTAGGCATACCTGCAAGTCGAACTTTTACCACTAAGCTAACAAATTAGTACCAACTCCGCGAGTCATCTCGGTCCGTTGTTAACTATTTCGACAGCTATCTATCTACCTTCTGGCAGCTTTTTGACAACTAGCTGTCCATATCTCTGCCACTCAGCAGCCGAGCTTTGATTATCGCATTTGGTAGGCATACCTGCAAGTCGAACTTTTACCACTAAGCTAACAAATTAGTACCAACTCCGCGAGTCATCTCGGTCCGTTGTTAACTATTTCGACAGCTATCTTTCTACCTTCCGGCAGCTTTTTAACAACTAGCTGTCCCTATCTGTCCCTATCTCCGCCACTCAGCAGCTGAGCGTTGACTATCGCATTTGGCAGGCATACCTGCATGTCGAACGTTTACCACTAAGCTAACAAATTAGTACCAACTCCGCGAGTCATCTCGGTCCGTTGTTAACTATTTCGACAGCTATCTTTCTACCTTCCGGCAGCTTTTTAACAACTAGCTGTCCCTATCTGTCCCTATCTCCGCCACTCAGCAGCTGAGCGTTGACTATCGCATTTGGCAGGCATACCTGCATGTCGAACGTTTACCACTAAGCTAACAAATTAGTACCAACTCCGCGAGTCATCTCGGTCCGTTGTTAACTATTTCGGTAGCTGCTATCTATCTTCCGGTGGCAGCTTTTTTACAACTAGCTGTCCATATCTCCCCTCCCCCACTTGGCAGCCGAGCTTCGACATTTTTTTTAATTTTCGAAAACTCAGACATTTAAATCTTCTTACGCAACGCTGTGATCACAAAATCTAATTAGAATGATTTTTTTAAAACTTTTAAAATGTTTATGGGGTAACCATGGAAACCAGTTGTTATATATAGAGAGGATTAATTTTATGCAAGTACGGATTAATTAGCGTTTACATTTACAAAGTATGTTTCGATCGACGGAAAATGGCCTTGGACTACATGTATATAAAATCAAGACCATGTTCAATCTTTGGAATCTTTGTAAATATTATTAGATTTTAAATTAGCCATTTGATAACGAGGAGTGCTAATAGGAAGATCGTCACCTTAATCAGACCGACATTCCATGGTTTCAATATTAAAAACAATGTATTTGGCAATTATGCAATACAGGCTTGTCGAAAATTTTACACTAATCTAAAAATTAAGGCCAAATCGACACCTCATTTCGGTCCATCGTTTGCAATTTAGATACTGTAAACGTATTTAATTCCGCGTGTATTTATTTTCGAGATATATAAAATTTAGACACATCCGCTTTCATTTTTTTTACTTAAATCGAGACGTCGACAGCTATAAGTGAAGGTGCAGAAATTCTGCCTGTGCGTTGCGCTGATGGCATTATACAGCAGGGTTCTTTAGCGTTCCAAGCCCACCGGGACACGGGGTCTCGTTTATTTAAAGTTCCCATCCGAAAGAACCGTGACTTTCATTTCGTAATACCGAGTGTTTGGCGAAAGAACAGTCACTACCCACTTTCAAGTCTCAGGTCAGACTCGGTCAGGGTTCGAACCCACGACCTCCCACTTACGGAGCGAGCACTTTACCAACTGAGCTACCACAGTGGTTCTTATAAATAAGGAATAGCTATGCATCATATGGATAGTGTTGGAATTCGTAGTTAATACATACACGATTCACGTCTTCACCCTAAATGTGTCCGTATACATTAATGTATTTGTCCGTAAGTATTCAAATTAAAGATGAAGAAGACAGGTCAATGTTGTTTGCCCATACAGTCAAAACTGTCTATAAAGGCCATCCAAGGGAACTAATTAAATTATTAAAGTGACTTTTCTTGACATGCGGTCCTTATATACAGGTTCCAATATAATGAATAAAGAGCAATATTAACCGGAATAAACTGTTACTGGCCTTTAGAAGCATTTGACTCGTATATAAATGCCTATATATATGTAAGTATTTGACCCTTATTTACATGAATAAATAAAGCAATTTTACCGCCCTTTAAAAGTAGGTGTCCTTATACAGAGGGGACATTTAAAGCAGAATTAATTGTATATATAATTAAAATTATAATCAAAAATAGCAAATGAGTAAACTGGTACAAACCTTGGAATGTTTTGTTTACCATGAGTGAAGCCAACATACGCCCATCTGTTGAGTTGCTTCCATCAGCGAACGATTGGTTCATCGCTAACGCTAGTAAGTAAATGGCGTCCAATAATTTGTATGTATGCATTGGCGTCTGTAAAATATACAATTATATTGATGTGGCATACAAACGAAAAATATGTATACAGCGAAACTTGTTTATAAAGGCCACCGACGGGAACTAATAAAAGTAGTCTTTATGGACAGGTGATCCTTATATAGAGGTTGTAATAACACGGTTAGAGAGCTAATGGAACAATTTTACCAATTTTTAAGAGTGTGATTGAAATCAGTTTTAATGCAAGTTTGACTATAGTCTAGTGAATGGCGTCCAACAATTTGTATGTGTGGACCGGCGTCTGTGAAAATATAAAATTATTCAAAAGTTGCGTTCAAGCGAAAAACATGCTAAAAGTATTGTCTATAACGTCAAAGTAATCAAAAATGTGTTCTACAAAGGCCGCTCCATAGAACCAGGAAAAGCGAGCTTTATGAACAGATGCTCCAATTATATAACATGAATAAAGAGCAATTCGAATAAAATTTTACGGTTTTTTTTTTTCAAAAGCAGGTGCTAAATATAGTGGTGATCTTTAGAGGTAGGTGGTCTTTATATACAGGTCCAAGTAACATGGATACAGAGAAATTGGGATACTATTTCACGGGCCTTTAAAAGCTAGGGTCATTATATATAGATGGTGGTTTATAAGGCAAATTTTACTATATTAGTGTTTGTGACGTTTGAAGAAAATGACGTCAGAAGTCCACGGGCACATTCATGAACTCTTCAAAATATACGCGATTCAAAAGGTAACAACAGATTTGTCGTAGGTAAAACAATCGTGAATGATTTCTTCCTTCGCCACAGACCTAAAACTGTGTCCTGTTCAAAAACTTTCCAAAACCATTGCTCTGATTACCCAACAAAAGTCATAATTTCTCTCACTTCACCTGTTGATGGTGACCTCTCGATATAAGTGAAATATTTTTGACTTTGATGTAAAACCAGATTCAATCAATCAATCATTCATTCATTCATTCATTCAATCAATCAATCAATCAATCAATCAATCAATCAATCAATCAATCAATCAATCAATCAATCATTTAATCAATCAGTGTATTATTTTACCATTAAACTACTGTGTGCTGTTTCATTCAAAGCGAATGTTTGGTATTGAGTGCCGAACACATCCACTGTGATGTCTAATATACCTGAAAATAACGCAAAATATTTTGAAAATAAACTATTAATTTTAAAAGATTTTCCTCTTTTTTCTTCAATAATTGTGGGATTGAGGTTCAGGCTACTTGAACTCCAAAAACCCCAAAACCCCGACTTGGACGGGCATTACATTCAATAAAAATCCTTTTACCTCACCCTACAATTTTCGAATTTCTGATTTTAATGACATAATCTTGACCCGTATTTACATCAATCAAATCAACTTAAATCAATCAAGGAAGCAAGCAACCGATCAAAACCATGATAAACCGTTGTGATTGATCACTAAATTTACCAACAGCTACTCGACAGGTGCTTTCTATCGCCAGTTATCCAAATCTCGGTTACTCGACAGGTGCTTTCTATCGCCAGTTATCCAAATCTCGGCTACTCGACAGGTGCTTTCTATCGCCAGTTATCCAAATCTCGGCTACTCGACAGGTGCTTTCTATCGCCAGTTATCATAATCTCGGCTACTTGACACGTGCTTTCTATCGCCAGGTATCCAAATCTCGGCTACTCGACAGGTGCTTTTTATCGCCAGTTATCCAAATCTCGGCTACTCGACAGGTGCTTTCTATCGCCAGTTATCCAAATCTCGGCTACTCGACAGGTGCTTTCTATCGCTAGTTATCATAATCTCGGCTACTTGACAGGTGTTTTCTATCGCCAGTTATCCAAATCTCGGCTACTCGACAGGTGCTTTCTATTGCCAGTTATCCAAATCTCGGCTACTCGACAGGTGCTTTCTATCGCCAGTTATTCAAATCTCGGCTACTCGAGAGCCGAACTCCGACTCCTTTTCCTTAATGCCACTGCGGTAGCTCAGTTGGTAGAGTGCTCGCTCCGTAAGTGAAAGGTCGTGGGTTCGATCCCCGGCCGGGTCTGACCCAAGACTTGAAAGTGGGTAGTGACTGTTCTTTCGCCAAGCACTCGGTATTACGAAATGAAAGTCAAGGTTCTTTCGGATGGGAACTTTAAATAAACGAGGTCCCGTGTCACGGTGAGCTTGGCACGCTGTATAATGCCATCAGCGCAACGCACAGGCAAACTTTCTGCACCTTCGCCTATAGCTGGCGACGTCTCGATATAAGTGAAATATTCTTGACTGGGACGTTAAACACCATTACTCAACTGAACTCTCCTTTTCCTTAATTGTGTGTTAGACTTTTGACAAGACTGTACTGTTTTTCAAAATTTAATGAAAGAAAGTTTGCTTTAATTCAATCAATCTATCAAATAATCCAATCAATTTATCAAATAATCCAATCAATCAATCTATCGATCAATAACAGCAATTCACTAATCATGCAATCAATCAATAAATCTATCGAATCAATTCAACAATCAATCGATCAATCAATCGATCGATTAATAACAGCAATTCATCAATCAGACAACCAATCAATAAATCAATCAAGTCCATTTATCGATAAATCAATTCACCAATCAATCAATCAATGGTACTGTTTAATCGATGGGAAGTCACTACATTGATCCTTCAATCAATCCACCAATCGCTTCATCAACAGGTTGCGTCCTTGTCTTAGAGAGATATATCGATCATGAACACCAATTTGACTGGACAGATCAGAGAAACTAAATGTTAGGGAATTTAAGAGCGGATATTCATAGACGTAATTAAACTTTAAAATAACAAATTAGTATCAACCATCCGTTAATTAAATCGGTTACTATGGTAACGGTCTTATTTTGAGCATAACTATGTAGAAACTTTTTATGTTTTATAGTCACTGATATTATCGATATCGTTAAATGTAAAATGCAATTCTCATGCGAGACATCTTGTGTCTTGTCTAATATTTTTTACGTTTCTTCCAAAGAACCGCGACTGTCATGTCTAAATGTCGAGTGCTTAATAAAAGAACAGTCACTGCCTATTTTCAAGTCTTGGTCAGACCCGGCCAGGGTTCGAACTCACAACCTCAACATAAGAAGTGAACACTCTCATTTGAGTTAGCGTAGTTGTTTTAACGAAATAGCAAGTACTTAACAAAGACAAGGGTGATGAAACTCATGCCACAACAAAGGAAGGGAAATATGAAAATAGGCTCAAAACATAGGCACATTAAAGACCCATCCATGCATATTGTCCTGAGCGTACTGCAAAAGTCAAGATTTCTGCCACTTCATGATAGCTGGTGAAGTCCCGAAATAAGTGGTATAATGATTAGGACATACTACCCGATCAATGAATAAATCAATCAATGAATAAATCAATCAATCAATGAATAAATCAATCAATCAAATCAATCAAATCAATCAAATCAATCAATCAATCAATCAATCAATCAATCAATCAATCAATCAATCAATCAGTTGTTAAATGTTTAAGAGGGAATAATACGTTACCTTCAAATACTTTAAACGTATCATCTTTACAAATTGATGTATACTCGGCGAAGTTAAGAGACATTCCAAAGTCAAGAGTGATGTATACATAGTCATTCAGCATCTCATGGTGTTTTACTTCACACAGTAGACGGTAAATATCCACACTGTAAGCGCATATCAATATCACTGGAATCAAAAATTGAAAAAAAATTAAAAATTTATTATTATTATTATTATTATTATTATTATGATTATTATTATTTCAAATTTTGTGTGTAGTGGTCTCTATATGTAAAGACTTGTCAGAGGACAATAGATTTTAGTTCTTTTAGACACAAAGTACAATATGTCGAAAGTTTAGCACTCAGCTATCGATTTGATGCCCAATGGACAGCTATCTTGGCCACGCGTTATCTGTTTCGAAAGCTTTTAAGCAGCTGATATTACCCTGGATATATTTGACGTTCCATGGTGCAATTTTCTTTCAATTTTCAATTTTGATTTGAAATGTGACGCGTGTAGCTAGTTAAACAGAAGGTGCTTCCCCATTTTGAGCACACGGCCTAATTCCCCGATAGAACTTCACTTCCTTTATTTACTCTGCCAGTTTTCAAAGTTTTTACTTTGCTTTTGAATTATGATATGGCCAGTTTGTTTTTTTATATCTGACAGCATTTCGATCACTCGCTATCCATATCTCGTTCATTCGACTTTCGACAAATGCATTTTTGTAAACAAAATGTATATGACGTATTCCTCAATTCGTTATAAACGTGATTTCGTTATAACAGACGTCTTTATAACCAGAGACCACTACATCGTTATAATATAAAATAGCTACAAAGTTAAAAATGTGCTTAGTAAACTAGATAAAAACGAGTCTAAAATACTGACAAACGAAAAAATCTATAACTATTATTTAGAAACTACAAAAAATATGAATAATGGAAATGGAAAAATATATTAAACTATTTTCTTCTAGTGAAAGTAAAAGAGATGAAAGTTATTGCTAAACTAAGCTATCTTCTATTTTAACTTACAATGTGCATTCAATTCTATGTCTTAAATTTAAGGGAAAAAAATGAAAAAGATATAAGTTTATGCTAGTCTAAATATATATAATTGTCTACTCTCTAAGAAAAAATTACATACACAAACTTTTAAAAATTTAAGGAGACTGAATTTTGAATATACATGTTATTAAACAAATGAACGAATATGTGGACCACAGAATTGACGTACCGCCGGCCATGCTTATTATGTTCCGACACTGGTCGCCATCACGGTACCAAAGCAGCCTCACAGCAACTAATGACTTACTAGTGTCAGTGACGTAATTAAATAGTACAATTCTGTCCGAATTTTCATTCTTTTCGCGTGTAATTCAAGCATGCCAAAACTCTGTCGGAACATTGTGAGCGTGGTCGGCGATCCGTCAATTCAATCTATCTTAAAAAACCAACAGGAGTGAAGTGGATGAATTTATAGTGATTTTCGTCAGTTAAGATTATTTCACTTATATCGAGACAGTCAGTTCTGAGATTTGGAGGAAACCTGAATGGCCGGAGAAAACCATTCAGGCCTTCGGTAACCGAACTGAAAAAATGTCAATAAATATGATTTGATCCAAATAAAAAAAATGTACAAATTGGGTTTCACTGGAGAATATAATGAATTGCTGAACTTCAGGCCCTCGTTTTCCTATATCACGACAACTTTCCGGTTGCTGCTATATATTTCTTATCAGCGTTTCTGCCACTGTGTCTCCATTTTTCAGCCATTCGCAGCAGAGATTTGATCCCTATTCGTTAGCTCAGTGTTAAACTTTTGACACGCCTGTTCCCTTTACTCGGGCGTATTTCTGAATTTCAGAGGGAAAAAAAAAAAAAAACGATATGGGTAAACAACATTGACCTGCCCGCTTGACCTTTTATTAGAAATATTCATATAGGAGGGTCCACTCAATACATGGGTAGCGTTAGGATTCGGAATTTATATTTATACACATTGCCCATGATTAGTGTTCATACCATATGACGAAATATACACGCATGATTCATATTATTTAAATGCACTCGTCCATATTGAATATTTAAAAAAAGGTCAAGCGGACAGGTCAATGCTGTTTACCTTTTGAACAATTCTGTATATAATACGCTCAGAAAAAATTCAAATGGTTTATATATAAACTCAAGAACAAATGTTCATGCATAATAATTTTAAAACAAAATAAGCGATATGCAAATATAGGTTCATGCAATTTTCAGTATTTCTATATTAAATATAAAGAGCGAGTGCGAAAATATCTCTCTCGCATTTAATACTGTAATATTGTATTACCATAGTAACCTGATTTCAAATAGAATTCATGTAGTTAGCCAATGATTGTTCAACAAATTAACATGTGATGTACTAAATAGATCCGCAAACCTTCCCTCTTTGGCGGGAAAAAAACACACACTCTCTCTCTCTCTCTCTCTCTCTCTCTCTCTCTCTCTCTCTCTCTCTCTCTGTATTTAACGTTTTGGGTTGCGACTTGAACATGGATCGGTGGTTGACTTTAGGGATTGTAAATTCAACATGGATCAGTTTGCTTGTAGTTGACTTTAGAAATTGTGAATTCAAGATGGATCAGTTTGGTTGTGGTTGACTTTAGGGATTGTGAATCCACCATGGATCAGTTTGGTTGTGGTTGACTTTAGGGATTGTGGATTTTAGCATGGATCAGTTTGGTTGTGGTTGACTTTAGGGATTGTGAATTCAGCATGGATCAGATTGGTTGTGGTTGACTTTAGGGATTGTGAATCCACCATGGATCAGTTTGGTTGTGGTTGACTTTAGGGATTGTGAATCCAGCATGGATTAGTTTGCGTGTGGTTGACTTTCGGGATTGTGATTTGGACATGGATCGGTATGTTTGTGGTTGACGTTTGGAATTGGGTTTTTTTGGATTGTGTTTTTAAAATGCATCGTTTTATTTGTGTTTGGTTTTTGGACATAGATGTGTGTGTGTGTGTGTGTGTGTGTGTGTGTGTGTGTGTGTGTGTGTGTGTGTGTGTGTTTCGTTGGGAGGAGCTGTGATTTAAACATACATCGATATGTATATGTTTGATTTTCGCTGAACTTATATAAATTGCTCAACTAATAAATATAGCTAACATGCTATTAATATTATATATTATTACATGCTTAAAATCAGAAGAACATGCAGACATTTCATTCTAAAACAATTCAAAATTTTCATATATCTATCATTCACAATAAAACATTTTACCATTAAAATTAAAACACAATTATTATATATAACACATGTCATAAAAAATATAGTTAAGATATATATCGCTGCGTTATGATATATGTGAAGCAGAGATACAGTACAGACCTGCCGAGAGTTTAATGGTTTAAGCTAACAAATGGGGTTCGCCAATATACCACGCTTCTGCTGGACAAGTATGTCCCTGGGGATGGAATCGCTTCAGTTCACGTTTTCCTTAAAATGACGTTACTCCGCAAAATTTCGATGTGAACGTTCTCCAAAACGTTCTGCACAAACGTTAAGTGGCATTCCACGTGATACTTCTTAACGTTTCTGCGGGACAATATTTCCCTTGGAGATGAAATCGCCTCAGTTCATGTTTTCCCGTAAAAATAACGGGAAATTTTGACGTGAAAGTTTTCCAAAACGTTTCGCACAAACGTTACGGGGTATTGATCACGTGATAGGCTGGCGAACTACATTGGTGAAAAGTCAGCTGCTCACCTCGGCCCTTTGTAACTTAAATCTCGGCTCGACAGTTTTTTGGTGGCTGCTACTTATATCGTTGCAGCTGTTTAATCTCTTGCTACAGTGCATCAAGTTTGACCTGGCTGTTTGACCTTTAATTTGAATATTCAAACAGAGATATCCATTGCTAAATTTTCGGGGCTATATAAAGTTCATATATATATACATGTATATGGATTGGTGATGGTATTGGTGGGTGCTGCGTGTTTAATGATAATGACACATGTTGTCTTACCTAAAGCACATAGTATATTTGCCCAATCTAATATTCAAGTTAAAGGTCAAGCGTTTAGGTCAAACTTGAGGCACTATACCCGTTTCTCGGCTACTTGGCAGCCGATCGAAGACTGCTTTCGTTATCTCGACAGCTTTTCGGCAGCTGCTATCAATATCTCAACAATTTTTGTCACAAACTGTCTATATCTCAGCCACTCGGCAGTTGAGCTCTGACTCTTTTTTGTTAGCTCAGTGTTAAACTCTCGACAGGTCTGTACTGTACAAGTTATATATTAAGTAACAAATCAATTCAGTCCTATATTGTCATCAGGGCATGCTGTCACGCATACCTACAGCTTTTGCATTTGAAAATGCCTCCGACCAATTATCTAAAACAAGATTTAACGTACAAATAAGAACAAACATTAAATGTACGTTTCATAATACGTAAAAATGACACAAAATTTAAATATAATTGGCAAAAGACAGTTTAAACAGAAATACAAAACAACAAATAAGAACGTCTGACCAATCAAGGCTAATATATAGTGGGACAGTTGATTATAAATTAAGAGACATGGCCGAGTGGTACTGCCACTGGCTTACGAAGTCAAGAGTTGGGGTTCGAACCTCACTCGATACTTTGAAATTTTCTGAGATGGTTTTTATGTCTTGTTCATACTAGAGGTGTAAAAAGCTTGTAACTAGGTACTCTTCCGGATGAGACTCAAAACCGAGGTCAATTGCGTCGGTGCATGCTAAAGACATCTCTGTAGAGATCGAAGAGGAGTAAGCGACCTGTGGCCGCTACAGAGGACGCCTACAGTTAGAAGCCATTGAAACAGCTGACCCAGCAACATAAACCAAACCAAATCTAACTCTAATTAATTATCATTAGCATCTAAAGTTATTGATTTTTGGCTGACAGTTTCTGTAATGGTTATTCGTATATTGTGTATTACAAGCGGATTTTCACAACCTAAATTTGTAAAAAAAAATGAAATAATTTCTAATTAATTAATAAGTTTTCTTGAAAAACTTTTACTTTGAAATAGCCAAAAAAAACAAATAACACGTAACATTAAGGGAATGACATGACCAAAGAAATAAGACGAGACATGACATGACAAAAGAAATAAGACGAGACATGACATGACATGACATGAATACAAAAATTAGGACCATTGAATTAAAAACTTCTGACTTTGGATCTGAAAAATATACATTTGGCGACAACCAACGCATTGATGAACATAACACAAATAATGATAGAAACAGTTAATAAAACAGGACAAGAAAGGACAAACGCAGAGATATTAGGACCTCGACCACTGATTATAAACTCCCGACTTTAGACTCGTACTAGATTAAATGTACTATGATAACAATACTATATGAGAACCCTCAACCATCCAACTTTATTTCACAACCAGGGTTACATAAAAACGTAATATGATGTATTTTTCATGGATGCTGAACAACACTTTTTTTTATTAAATGCAGTAATATGAAAACAAGGATATATCCGCGAAGCTGTCTTATAGTCCAACCCACCCCCGCATACGTTTGTCATTGGACCATGACCTTCGATTCATGTCACTTACTTTGGTATGTGACACATCGTCCCATGTTAGTTTACAATTGTGCCAAGTTTGATCAAAATTAATCAATTGACATGAAAGATATGGAGCGGACAGTATAATTGGACGTACGGACCCACTATTAATTATTCCTATATAATTCAATATACGTCAGTTACGGAATGAGGGTATAATAAAACACGCACCTTGAGCATTTTTCCATTGTTCTTCAATATGATCCCCGAGCCATTTTTCCTCTGCATGTAGACTTTGAATTTCTGCTGTGAATTTCAACGTTTCTAGTTCATTCTGAGATTTAAAAAAAGTTTATTGTCAAATTTTAAATATAACATTTTAATCATCAAATTTTAATTATCAAATTTTACGGAAGTATTCTCAGTAATTAAAGGTAGTTCTGTTTGTTTTGGAAACGTTTAATGTAAGGTAAACAACATTGACCTACATCCTTGACCTTTCATTATGAATATTTATTTAGGAGGGTCCACCCAATACATGGGTAGTGTTAGAATTCAATTTAATACAAACGCAGTGGACAAGTGACTATTACTCATGATGTAGTAGACGAAATGAACACCTGAGTTTCCTACACATAAGTGAACTGTTCTACGATAATTTTTTAAATTAAAGGTCAAGCGGACAGGTCAACGTTAATTACCTTTACGCTTAAACCTAATTCCACTTCAATGTATCGTCAACGCCAGGCAGAGTAGAGCTGGGTAATGATGTTTAACGTCTCAGTCAAGAATATATTACTTATACCGAGACGTCGCCAGCTATATGCGAAAGTGCAGAAATTTTGCCTGTGTGTTGCGTTGATGGCATTATATAGCAGGATACTTTATAGTGCCAAGCCAGTCGTGACACGGGTCCTCGTTTTTAAGTTCCCCCCGAAAGAACCGTGACTTACATTTCGTAATGTCTAGTGATTAGCGAAAGATCAGTTCACTGCACACTTTCAAGTCTTGGGTCAGACTCGGTCGCGGATGGAACTTAAGACCTCCCACTTACGGAGCAAGACTCTACCTACTGAGCTACCGCATTGGTAAACGCCAGGAATTATCAAACACACTCCATGTCCAATCCATGTCAAATTTATTCCCAAAAGCAAAGAAAAAGGTTTTGAAACTGGCAACTTACGTTAAAGACGTGACTTCAACAAGGGAAGTGAAGCTGGGTGCTCCGGAAGGGTAAGAAACTATCTAGCCACAACCGCCAAGTTGTGTAACAAATTGAAAATGAACACCGAACAATGAGACGTACAGGGTAATTTTGTACACAGTGGCATCATACCAATACCATATTTATAACAACAATACTATGATGACGGTCATTACTTTTGGAAGGCCTTGGTCAACTTAAAATACCCCGGGTGCATGAATCATGCATTTTGCCAACAATTTAGAAAAAAGACTGTTCTCGCTTGAAATCAAGAAAAAATTTCGAAAAATATGTTCTATGAACACAAACAACAGAAATGCAATTGTATTACATGTCTGCTGCTATCTATCTAGTGTCACTGTGGTATTTTAGTTTGTAGAGCGCTCGCTTCGTAAATTGGAGACTGCGGTTTTGAACCCCTACTGGGTCTGACCAAAGACTCGAACGAGGTCCCGTGTCACAGTAAGCGTGACACGATAAAGAACCATGCTTTATAATGCTATCAGCGCAACCTACAGGTAAATTTTCTACACTTTCGCCTTTAGTTGGCGACTTAACAATATAATTGACAAATTTTTGACCCGGACGTTCAACACCATTACTCAACTTAGCTCAGTCGCTATCTACCCTTATTTAGACCACTTGGTAGACAAATCTCGACTCCTTTTTAGCTCAGTGTTACACTTATGTCTATAGGTCTGTAGCTTACAATCTTCGGTTGGATTGGAGATGTTCTGAAAGTTAAAATCAATAAAAACAAAAACAAAAAACTTTATCGTCTGCTGGATCAGTACGTACTTGTATATGTACAGCCGTTTCTCGCCATATTGCTTCCGGTCCTTCAGCCATTATAATCCGTTTCCAATGGAATCGATTCATAATATCGGCTACGATATGAGCGACATTGGAGTATAATGATGACGTCATAGTAAATGTGGGGTACAAATCTGTGTTTGTTAATTTTGTTGAGGCACAGGAGTAACTTATCATCGGAATGTTCCATTTTCCAGTCAGAAGTCCAGCAGCGGAGCAGACGTCATTACAAGCCGGACCTACAAAAAAATGAAAAAAAAATCATAGTATTTTGTTCTGATCATATTCCGGCGGGTTGTTTTTGGCTGAATGCTCGCTCTGTAAGTTGGAGGTTGTTGGGTTTGACCCATGACTTGTAAGTGGGTAGTGACTGTTGTTTTGCCAAGCACTCGACATTAGGAACTGAACATACTGTTCTTTCGGATGGAAACTTATAATAATCGATATCCCGTGTCGCGGTACGCGTGGCACGATAAACAACCAGGCTGTATAGTGTCGTCAGCACAACACACAAGTAAAATGTCTACACCTTTGCCTATAGCTGGTGGCACCTCGATATAATAGAAATATTCTTGAATCAAACGTTAAACACCATTACTCGCGTTTATTGTGATATTTTCCAAAAGATGTATCCTGTGCTCATTCAGAATGCAACATTACAGATAGTTTGATTGTTGCTATGGTTACATGCTATTTTGTGCCATGAACACTTAGTAAGTTAGTAGATAACAATCTTTATTTAAGGTCACACTATCCTTTCTTAATGGTACATAAAAATATTTCGTCACGAATCATCAAGAGTCAGTGAATGAGGTTTGCGAAGTTGATTGACCTTGAATACCATCCAGGGTCAGTGCCGGATCTACACAATATTAAAAAGGAAATATTTTGTTTTGGCCATTAGTGCAGTATGGTCGTGAAAAAATTGTGTAATTTTGTCAACAGCATGAAATTTGCATGGTTGTTTTAAGATATTGGGCCTTTCATAAAATCTAATATAGCCGCCATTTTCGAAATGACGGACAAAATGGCAGCCAAAATCACATATGTCGGTGTTATTTTAAGTTTGTTGGTATGGTTTTCCCTCTTTTCCTATTGGTAGTTTTATTGTTGCATTGATAGTTCGATAGCATAGCTATTAAGCCGCATTATCAATACACAGCTATTTTTTTTTTTAAAAATTCATTAATCTCCTGAAAAATCATATGTAAACACAGCGACATCACAATCTCAGAAACAAAATAAAAAACCTTTTAAATATTGCAAATTAAATAAAACATGTAAAATCCACCAGGGAAGTGAGACCGGGTGTTCCGGACAAGTACACATCTCCTATCTAGGTTACGATACTCGCTAATTGCTTCATTGTAAATCAAAATTTTAGTTTAAACAATATTTATTCATCATTAGATACAAATGATATAATTCATAACAAACTTTAAACTGGATTCAGGAACAAGCGCTAGCTTATTTCAACCCGTCTCCAGAACAACTGTGCAACATAATGTAAAACAACCTTTATTGTCAACTGCCAACCCCAAACTAATTCAATAAGACACTCCATGTTTTACGCGATTTGCACTTTGGGTTAATAGTGAAACAATAAAGATTGTTCTACAGTAATTCAGTATATAATGGCCGTAACTAGGAAAAAACAAAAGTTATATGTACATGTAGGTTAATTATTAAATTACTAACAAACTAATAATAAAAAAAGAGAAAGTGATTGCCCATCAAAAACATGTTATGATATAATTACTAACATAAGACTAAGTAAAATAAATACAAGTACATATATATAATTATATCGGTGTGGCGAAGTATATTAGAACCTTTTCGTCAAATAGATATATTTTTGAACTGTATTAAAAATTTCTTCATTTTGTTCAGTAGTTAAATTCTCAGAGTCACCAAATAACAATAGTTTTACAGTTGTGTTGACGGTCTGATTATCTATGGATTCCTTTCGAACTTCATCATATAGGAGACATAATTGTAAATCAAAATTCAGAATGAAGGGAACATGTGACCACACGTTGCAGGTGTAGCTAGCTCGACAAGAGGTTTTTACCCTTCCATAGCATATTCCTTATTTCTCAAGATAAAGTTTAACTTAATTTGTCATTCTATAAAATGTTAGTTTTAACATTTGTTTTTAGATCGTGGCAGGTATGTTTGTGTTTGATTTCGAATTTTTATGAATCCATCACCGTGTTTTTTCTACTGTTGTTTAAAAACACATTAAACATATTTCCGTATATGTAAATGATGGATGTATTACATAACACATATAGGTGGGATGGGAATCGGATTAATAGTCGATTGATATGCTTTTTGATTGATTTTGATTTTTTGATTTTTTTTTATTCTTGATTTTGTTTATACTGTAGTTTAAGCACACATTGAACACATTTCCATATAAGTAATCAAAAAACAAACATACTTATCCATGACCGAATCACAACGTAGAAGAAAATAAAAACTGACAAGTTAGGTTAAACACGTGAACTTTCACCAGGAAAATGAGGCCGGGTGCTCCGGAAGGGTAAGCATCTCCTAGCTAGCTACACCCGCCACGTGTGTAATCAAAATTGAGTGTAAGGAACATGGAACAATGGGACGTCAAATATATCCAGGGCAATCCTGGACACAGAGACATCAAACTTATCAACAATACTGTGATGACGGCCATAAATTTTTTAGAGGGTCTTGATAAATGATCGGAAGTATTACATAACACATAAATATAGGATAATAGGCTAAACACGTGGTAGAATAAAAAAATATAATTGCCATCGCACTTATATATCAAATCAATAGTAAAAAAATTAACTGACATTGAAAGTACAAAGATTTATTGTTGTTAATACGTAATCGGATATATTATATAGTCAACAATGCTGCCATAGCAACAAATAACGGCCAAGTTATTGTGTATCATAAACTATGTGTTTAGGCGCGGTTATTTGTTTCGAATTATAAAATATGCAACACCTTACAATTACATACAGAAATGTATACAATAATATTTTTTAGTTTTGAAATAGCACTAAATTGGCTTTCATTTGAAAACTATAAATATTGTAACAGCATCCATGCATTTTTTTAAGTTACTATGGAAGAATTTCTAAAAAAAAAATAACAATGATATTTTTTTTATTTGGAAAAGAGCTAAATTGCCCTTGATTTGAAGATATTGTTACAATATATTTCTAAGTTACTATGGATACATTTTTAAAAATAGTTTTCAGTTGAAAACATTCATCGATTAATTATCAAAAGCATTATGTTCTTTGTCAGAATATACTAAAATTAAACAAAATAAATAGAAGAGATTGTTTTTTAACAATAGCGTCCGAGTGCTATAGCAGATGAAAGACAATCACACAAACCCAATTCCAAATCTCAACACAAAAGCAAAGTACAAACTCTGATAAAAGGTAAATATATTAATATGTGGGACCAGATATCTCTATCTAGCATCACAAGTGGTGACTGAAACATTTTTTAAACATCAAAATCTCCTAGTTATGAAGCATCTGTTAACTTATAGACATTTTTTAAATTTTTAATGTTATATTAACAAGTCCATTTCAAATTCTTATATCTTTTACCTTTTGTCAGAGTTTTTAATTTGCTTTTGGATTGTAATTTGGACAGGGGTTGGTGTAGTTGTCTTTCATCTGCTCTAGCACATAGAAGATCATTACTAAAAACAACTCTTCTTTATTTTGTTACGTTTTTAGTATATTCTGACAAAGGCCTTAAAACTTTTGATAATGTCTCTATAAATATTTTTATCTGAAAATTGTTGTTAAAAATCCTCTATAGTAACATAGGAATATATTGTTACAATATTTGGATTTCATATGAAAGCCAATCGAGTGCTTGTTCGATATTAAAAGAATACCATTGTATACATTTCTGAATGTTATTGTAAGGTGTTGCATTTTTCATGATTCTGAACAAATTGGTGCCCAAAAGACGTAATAAATGATACACAAGTCGTCCGTTATTTGTTGCAGTGGCATCATTGTTAACATTATAATCTGATTACGTATTAACAACAATACACTTTCAGTATCAACTAAAAGGCATAATAAATGATACACAATAAGTCGTCCGTTATTTGGTGCAGTGGCATCATTATTAACAATATAATCTATCCGATTACGTATTTACAACAATGCATCTTTGTACTTTCAGTATCAACTCATTTCCTTAACTATTATTTCCTTTGTAAAGCGCGATGGCAATTATATTTTTGTCCATTTTATCATGTGTGCAACTCGTTATCCTATCATTATTTGTTATGTAATACTTTCGATTATTTATCAGATTTTTATGTGTCGGATTTTTTGTTTAAAGGTAAATTTTCTTTACACAATTAAATGAACAATCAGCTTTTACCTGGACATCAATGCAGAAGTATTTTAATGTTTTTCACTGCATCGTGTGTTCTTAAAAGAAATTATTACCGGTAGCGACTATTTCTTCGTTAGCTTAGTGCTAAACAATTCAATAAATCTGTTCTGTACCGTGCAACCATATAATGTATATTGTCATTTAAAGGTTTTTATATAAAGGTGAATTTTTCTCTTGCAAAATTAAATGAGCAATCAACATGTACTTAGACTTCAATATAGAATTGTTTTAATGTTTATCATGAAACGATGTGTTCTTAAAGGAGGTAATAAGCTTCCGTTGATCATGTTATATGCTTATATATTATATAATGTTACAAGAAACTTAATGGCCTGCTCAAAAATCAACTAAATAAAATTAGAAATAGCTTCAATCAAACTCAAAAACAAAGATATCACTGCATGTCAAACAAGGCTCTCTGTATGCTTTTTCTGGGATGCAATCAATTCATGTCCAAATAAAAATCACAAAAACAATTAAAAACCTTGAAAACTGGCAAAATTAAGTTTAACACCTTTACACCTTTATACCAACTGCACTAGCTACATGTGTACTCATATTTAATTTTACTTTGCCTTGGAATAAGAATTCAGACATGGGCTCGTATGTTTGGTTTTGCCTTATACATGCTTTCTTGCATCCAAGATAACCCATAAAATAGCCCCTTTCCTATAAAGACTTTCCTTTTAAAGCAATAAAATTAGAGACTCTCGATAATTTTACTGCAGCTTCTTTTTTAAGGAATTTTCTTTCTTGATTTTGGATGCAAAAAGCGTATGAAGCAAAACCAAACATACAAGTCCATGTCCAAATTTTTATCCCGAAGCAAAGTAAAAATTAATTTGACCAGATATGTGGCTGACGAAGCTGGTTAAAAAGGTGCTTACCTTTCTAAAGCAACAAGTCTCACTTCCCTGGTGAAAGTAAACGAATTAACTTTAATTTAACCAGTTTTCAAGGTATTTACTTTGCATGTGTTACTTTGGTTTTTGGATTTTCTTTAGACGTTTTATATTGCATCACAGAAAAAACACACATGAATACCTTTTTGGCATACACAAACATATTTCTGTTTGAGTTTCATTGAAGCTATTTCCAATTTTATTAAGTTGATTTATAGACAGGCCATTATCTGTCTTACAACATTATATAATAAATAAGCCTATAACATGATAAATGGAAGCTCATTACTTCCTTTGAGAACACACAGTTTAATTACAAACATTAAATACTTCTATATTGAAGTCTAAGATATGTTGATTGATTTAATTTTGTAATGGACAGTGTACTTTTATATAAAACCGACACATGGCAATCTACAGTGTATTGCGAGAGAGAACAGACATGTCCAATTTTTAACAATAAGCTAATTAATTCCTTCAAGAACATACAATTGAATGACAAAATTTAAAGCACTTTTATATTGAAGTCCAAGTACATGCTGATTATTCATTTTCGAAAGCAAAAAATTGTCTTTATATGAAAACCTACAAATGACAATGTACTGTATATGGTATTACAGTACTGACCTGTCGACAATTTAAAATAAGCTAACAAATTAATAACAAATCTGAAGCACATCTCTGTCCCCCTTCGTTAGCTATATCTCTAGAATTTATTTTTTTCAATTCATATATACCCCATTAATAAGATTGATCGGAAGAACACAATTGCATGGCATGGATAAGGAAAGAAATATAATATTTTTTACGCTATCGAATATCCTTGTAATATATCCACTATTTGCAACACACGTTAACGCAACAATGATATGACATCTTTGGCGTAGAATCGTTCACGGGTTTCTAGCGTTTACATCTGGTAAGTTCCGAATGGAGAGAAATCAATGAATCGAGAAAGGCTTCCAGACTGGGTTTTAAAATTTTTGTTGAATTGAGGCACGTTTTTTGTTTGTTTTTTTTTCTCCCCGTTTTTCTTATTACCATGTTTATCTTTCGGTATAATAATATATTGCTTTTGTTTGAGCGAGATGTGAACATTTGCTCACCCTAAACTAGTCATATTTCTCTCGGGTTTCGTTTATAAATGTATAATTCTTGTCACATTTACGGACAACCTGTTATCTATTTTGGCAGCCGAGCTTTGAATAATTTTCCTAATCTCAGTATTAAAATTTTGTCAAGTCTGTACTATAGGTAAGGCATATATCCTTATTGAACTCTGTAGTTATTCAGTTTATTTGCCCCTAGTTATTAATTCCACTTAAACGTCTCACGGATCATATTTATAATCAATAGTAAATATAATTATCCGTATACCAAAACATTAAAAATGCAGAAAAATTAATTTAAAAAGACTAAAACTGTTATTTTATAAAAATTATCCCCATGTATTGTTTGCATGCATCATCAATTTAGAATCAGACTTAGACATCCTGCTCTATGTATCGAAACAATAAATATTGAGAAAATCATTTAAAAAGGCGTAAATTGTAATTTAAATTTTTTTTATCTCCATGTATTGTTCGTATGTATCACATTAAGGATCAACAAGAGACATACTGTATCAAAAGCAATGAATATAAAAAGGATTTGCTTTAAAAAGACCAAAGCTGTAATACAAACCATTATTAGTTACACAGTCTGTTGGTGACCTAATATGGTTTATACAGGGTCAGTAAATTCTATATCGGACGAGGGCAAAGCCCGATTAACGATTATATCCTACCGATCACCCTCCTGAAGACCCACGGTGGATACCTTTTAACAAACATACAGTACACGGATACGGAGACCGGAGAGAAGTTCAGGATGAGATACTGCTGTTTGTTTTAGTAACCTATAGCTCCAAACAAACCCTTTATACATCATATTATGTCACTAAAACACTGTGTAACTATGATATCATACCGATCATATCAACACATTATTTACAAAATTAATTTGAATGTATCCACACAGCGACATGTGAATGGTGACTGAGTTAGAAATACCATCGTTTGACATTCTGTCTGACAAAATATTGAAAATAATAATGAATTTGACTTACTAGCAGCTTCCGTCAAAGAAATCAATTGCACTGTTATCCTTGGACATCAAATATTTTGTTTCAATATCACAACACATTTACTAGTGTCTGTATTTGCCGTAAATACTTGTGATAAATATAACGTGTTTACTACGAGGCGGGCGCCATTGACGTTGGTCAGGGGAAATAACTCTCATACTGACATGATATGAACAGACCTGACCCGATATAGATTATATTAGGTCACCACGTGACCAGCATTGTCGAATGAAATTCACAGAAACTAGTGAGAGGTGGAATATTATTATCTTCACTTATTGTCCGCTTGCGCCACATTAAGGAACAAACGGAGACATATCGGGCCATGTATCCAAACAAAAAAATATGGAGAAAAAATCGTTTAAAGCACCTAAATTGTAATTTAAAAAATAACTCTTTATATCTCAACTTATTATTCGTATGCATCGCATTTAGAATAAAACACAGATATACCGGTTTTGTATCTGGAACAATATATATGGAAAAGATTTTTTTTAAAAAGACCGAAGCTGCAATTTAAAAAATATATATATATTGCCACTTACTGTTCGCATACATCACACTGACATACCGTTTCATGTATTCATGTTTCATGAAACACAATACATATGGAAAAATGTTTAAATATGATAAAAATACTCTATTCGATTTGATATAATATCAAATATTCAAAGAATAACCAGGAAATTTCAGCGAATTTCCGACAATTTCCGCGCATATCCGCTCATGCCAATAAACCAAGCGATTTATATTGCAATTCTATAAGCGATTTAAATGCAATATTACCACTAAAAAGAATAGACACATTTTGTATTATGATGAAAACAATACCGGAACCAGTTTCTATTTATATGCAAGTCATTATTATCTGTCTGGATGTTTACATGTTTAGCTGTAATTATCAGTCTTTAAAACGTTTTGAATTTTGATTTGAATATGGATCCTTATATTTGTTTTTGATTTATTATTCGATAACATAAAGAACTACAATTACAATTGATTGAGGCATCTCTGAGAAAAAGGGAAGACAAACTCGTGCGAAAAGTGTTAGGAAAACAGAAGAATAAGAAAAAAAAGAAGATGATGAAGAAAAAGAAGAAATGTAATAAGGGCAATAAGTCTCCCAAACACAGTGTGGTGAGAGACTTAAAAAATATACAGTGTATATTTCAATATAAATATTGACAATATTAGCTAATATTTTACTCGTTATCAACTTATTGCCTTAATCTCCTATATTCCAACTGCTATTTCATTCACATTTGGTGCAGCTAAAACTGTCTGGAGTATTAGATATACTTAACTAGTTTTTATTTTGCAGCTCACAAACTCCTCGTCAGAAGTACTCTGTCCAAAATTGTGAAGATTCAAATATTTTAAAAATGTTGAATGAGAAAAATAGAAAGATCGAAAATCGTTTTACTAATTTCCAAATTCACCTAAGGCAATACCTTAAATAATTACGCATAGCTAAATTTTTGATGAATTTTAAAACAAAGAAAGCAGATAATTATGATTAACAATTTTTTTCAGGAGTAATTTTCCAATTTCGTGAATTTTTTCGTGATTAAGTGCTATACCCGATAATCATATTTGATTCCATAATGTTGGTTCGAGCACTACTGATGAGATTCAAACCTGTCTAGTGCTGCAAATAGGATTAAGCCTAGCAAAAATTTGAACCAGAATTGCACCAAAGATGAATGACTTTAAAAACGTGTTTAAGTCACGTACGCCATTTGCATTCCAAGCATATAGCATCGCCACTTCCATAAATTTGTCATTCTTGATTAAATGCCGGTATGTATATCTTTTACACATGAAATGACTCCATCGATTTGTCAATGTTTAATATATCAATAACAGTACAGAGTTGTCATAAGTTTAACACTAAGCCAACGGAGTGGTGTCAAAGTTCAATTGCCGAGTGGTCCGGACATGAAAAGCTATGGCTGCCGAACGACGAAAAGCAGTTGCCGGAAATCTGTCAAGATATAGCTAACGAGAAGCCGAGATAAGCTGTCGCTTGGCACTTATTCATATGACTGCCTTTAAATGTTCAACATGCCTGTACTGTAGTTATCAGGCAGTAAATGAACATTCTTTAGGAAGTAAACATCATTCATCATCGTGTAATGGATACTACAGTAATTAATTCCTCAAGTTCTGCTTCATATTTAGACTTATACCTGAATTATGACGCAAACGAAAGGCTACATTTGAAACTTTATGTCAAACGTGATGACTTCAATTTTTCTATTGTCAACTTTCCTTTTTTATGCAGCAATATACCTGCTTCTCCTGCTTATGGTGTATTTGTTTCCCAATTGATACACTATGGTAGAGCTTGTACAACGAAGTAGGCTGCTTGCAAATAAATTGTTGACTCAGGGATATTGCAAGCCTAGCTTATCAAGGCCCTGAAAAAGTTTTATGGCCGACATAAGTTTGATGCCTCTATGTCCAGGATTGCCCTGGATATATTTGACGTCCCATAGTTCCATGTCCCTTTCACACAATTTGATTACACACGTGGCGGGTGTAGCTAGCTAAACAGGAGGTGCTTACCCTTCCGGAGCACCCGGCCTCACTTCCCTGTGGAAGTTCACGTGTCTAACCTAACTTGTCAGTTCCAAAGTTTTTACTTTGCTTCTGGATTGTGATTCGGACATGGATTAGTATGTTTGTTTTTGATTAACTAAAGTTTAAAAGATTCTGAGTTTCAGTCAAGTTATAGGTATTTATCAAGACATAATCCAAAAAGCAAAATGATATTCCATCAGGGAATGAGACCAGGTGCTGTGGAATGGAAAGCACTACCTATTTAGCTAGTATCACGGCAACATGTGGAGGTTGTGTGTTCTATCCAAGTACCATGATGGCTACTTCGATTCAAATAAAACGAATTAATGATCATATAATCAAAATTTTAGAAGTCTGGGATCAATTATAACGAATGTTTAATAAAACACGTGAGTGGATGCTTTAATCGGGCTATTTTACAATAATAATCGTTTTTTTAGTAAAGCCTAGAGTTATTACGTCTGTAATTATCCTTTCTTAAATGAACATAGACGTTATGACATAATTTAAAATCTAAAAATATGTGTACGCCATGGCAACCGATTTATAGCCTGAGATGAAAGTGTTATATATATCTATTTAAAACAAATTACACTACATTATCATTTTGATATGTTTTAATCTTGCTTAAATCTACAAAAACATCTTTCCTAAGTCACAAAGGCCAACTGCAATTTTATCCAATTTTCCAATTATGTCAAATCAGCTCGGCCAGTGACTGATTTTAACCCGTATTTCGTATTTTATATTTAATTCTATGTAAAGGACACTGAGAAATTTCAAATAAAAATACAGCCTTATCAGTATTGCTACCAGAGTCACCATGTCAATAAAATAAACTTCTTGGCAAATCAATCCACAGATGGCACTCAAAACGTTTGATGACCGTTATCTCAGTATTCTTAATAATAATCATGTCTCTGTATCCAAAATTATCCTGGATATATTAGATGTTCCATAGTTCCATGTTCCTTCATTTGACATATCGCCGGCCACGCCCAAAATGTTCCGTCAAATGTCCGGATGCTTGATTTACACGCAAAAAGAATGAAAACTTGGCCCGGCCTGAATAGCGCCATTTAATGACGTCACTGACACTAGTACGTTATTAGTTCTCGTGACGCTGCTTTGGTACCGTGATGGCGGCCAGTGTCTAAACATTGTGGGCGTGGTCCGCGATACGTCAATTCTCATTTTCACACGTGTCAGGTTTATCTAGCGAAACATGGGGGACTTTTCGTACCTGAGCAAGAGTCTTCAATTCACTTAACTGTTTTACTTTGCTTTGGGATTGTGATTTGGAAATGGATTTGTATGTTGTTTTTTCACTCAAACAAACCACACTTTTACCATTTTTATTTACTTATCTGATTAAATTCACAAGACCCTTTTCAAAATGCAATTTTTTTCACTACAATTTCAATTATGTTAAATCATTTTTGTTATTTGTACATTTGTTTATTATTCCATGTTTAAGCATGCATCATTTTCGAATTATGTTGACCGTAACTGATAAACATACTAATCTATGTCAGAATCACAATCCAAAAGTAAAAACTGACAAGATAGTTTTACTAGGCGAACTTTCACCAGGAAAGAGAGGCGGGGTGCTCCGGGTGGGTAATTACCCCCTATTTAGGTAGCTTCACTCGTCACATGTGTAATGAAAATTTAAAAAAAGGACAGCGACTTGGAAATATTACCCGTCAAATATATCCAGGGCAATCGTAGACACAGAGACATCAAACTTATCAAAATTACTGTAGTGACGGCCATAAAACTTTTTAGGGCCTTGATAAACGTAGGCTTGCAATATCCCTGGGTCAGCAATTTATTTGTAAGCAGCTTGCTTTGTTGGATAAAGTTCCCATAGTGGGAACAAGATCTACTATAGCGTAATAATTGCTTAACAAATACACAATAAGCGAGAAAAGCAGGTATATTGCTGCTTGAAAAAGGATAGTTGGCAATATAATTGAAGTCATCACGTTTGTCGTACAGTTTCAAATGTAGCCTTTCGCAGGCGTCAGAAACGAATCTAAAACAGCAGCTCATAGATTTTGTCTAAGTACTACTGATGAGGAAATTTAATCCGAAACGGCCGTCTAGTCCTGAAAATGTATACCGGTTTATAACCAGAGCACTTTTATCTCTTCAGCACGACGTAAAAATAGAAATGAAATACAAATATATAAGCTTGGGCTTGTTCCTGAATCTAGTGCATAATTAAGTTTGTTTCTTATAATTTGCAGTTGACTGATTAATAAACACTGTTTAAACTAACGTGGATTGCATTGGTTTACAATTTAGATGATTTATAATAAAATTAAACATGTTTACATTTTAAAATAAAAGTCTAAAAATGGAAAATTTGTTTTCAAGTATTCGGCAGTTGGATTTCAAATGTACATACACAAATTTCTCAATATCAAGGAATACCATTACAAATACATCGTGATATTCATTGATACTAAGATATGACTTAATAGACCTATTATGTGTTTATTTATGGTAGGACGTACTGCATAACTCTGTAATAAATAGAAAGACATTCTATAATAAAATTCAATTACAAGCTGCATAAGACGAATGGTCAACGATGATAATACAGTCTTTACCACAACGGAAATTAAAACCTTTGAAATTATAAATCCATTTATAATCAAAAGCGAAAATAATGAAATTGCTTTCCATGAGCGAATTTATAAGCACGAACGAGCGCTTCAGAAAAGTACATTTACGTCCACCAATCTATGAATAATATCATTTTGTTACCGTTTGATCTATTATAGAAAGAAATACGTTTCAAACTTAGCTTACTTGTTTGGCTATTTTTTCATTAACTTATTGTATTGTTTCTTGTTTTTTGGTTGTGTTTTGGGTTGGCTGTTTTGTTATGGACTTGTATTGTTTCACGTTTTTGATGTGTTGGCTGTTTTTGTCTTTAACTTGTATTGTTTTTGTCTTTGATTGTTTTGATTAGTAACAAGTGCGTGTTATTAATTCAAAAAATTATAGAAACAACACACAAATAGAGAATCAACAAGACAATAGGACATTGATTGTAAATATTCCGACATTGTCCAGAGGCGTGACTTAAGTATTATAGCTTCGCCACAAACGATTTCATTTTTTCAACGTGTAATTATTATTTTCTGTCATCAAACGTTCTAACAAAGCGTTTACATTACACATATTTAACAATCTATGGGAGATTTGAATTCCCATCACGTTTTATTGAAGAAAAAAATTGTTAAAAGCTATATATAAGATTTTGTTACATACAATATATTTTTTTTCAAAACAAACTTATGTTCTAAAATGATAAATAGGGTTTCCATCTAAAAATGCAAGAATAAAATCGTATATTCCAACAAACTCACAAAACATTTGTCAAAACTTGATACAAAATATACTCACCTAATAGGAAAAAATATTTTATCATTCATCCAAAAGTGAATTAAATTCTGCATATAGAGCAATTTTTAAACTTTTTAACAAAACAACAAATATAACTATAACTATAACTTTTTTACTCTGAAAAACTATAAATGTTATGTCATAATTAGAATATTAATAATGATAGCACCTGGAAAAATGTTGAACAAGAATGACCTACCTTACCCTAAATGCCCTGATATTACTTTGAAAGAGGCCCACTTAGTGTATAAACTTGATCAAATTTTTAAAAATTTCACAAAATTTCTCTTTGTACAGGAGAACTGAATAACGGTATATTAATTTAAAAGTATAAATTGGTTAGGTCAGTATATTTAAAATGCATTTTATTGATAGTTTAATTGAAACATTTTCAATTTAAAAAATAAATAATAAAAACCATGTGCACTCAATTTATTGAAATACAGTAATACATTTAGTAACCTCTTAGAAATAAATTTAACATATTAGACAGAGTCCCATTATAAAAATGTAATCTATTTAACCATTGTTTTTCAAACGTTTTGAAAAAATGGTTTATCAAAATCTATCCCCCATAATATTTTTAACACTCATGATTGAATATTTTCTTTTATTTTTCACTAAATTATATAATGGATATGCGTTCATATTTTGCCCCTTGTTTCATTTTTAGAATAAAACACGTGAGAATATAATACTATCTACTGTTATTGTTTCAAACGTGAGTGTAAGGATAGAAAAAAAAAATAAAACCTAAGAAGCCTTAACCTTAAAACAAAAGGCAAAATTATAATAAATACTTCATTGTCATTTATTACTTTTATATTTTTCATGATTTTGTTGGAATCTTTTCTCAAAATCGTTGATAAGTCTTTGTATCCAAAGTTACGCTGGATATATTTGACGTAAAATAGTTCCATGTTCCTTTAATTTTCATTGCGCATGTAGCTTTCAAAACAGAGGTTGTTCACTCTTTTTGAGCACACGGTCTCACTTTCCTGGTGGAAGTTCACGTGTTTAACTTAATTTTCCAGCTTCAAATTTAGGTTTAGACATTGATTAGTATGTCTGTTTTTGATTTCTTTTTTTAAAAGATATTGAAATATAGGCATTTCCTAACGGAAACAATTTTATTAAACATGAAAACACTTTCACTTTTGTAAAGATTTTCAGTAATGATTTGCAGCTTTAAACATGTGCAATTATGTGTGTATGGCAGTGTCTTATTAAACAGCAAAGTATTCTAATTCATTTCGGTGTTAAAATTTGTCTATTTAATGCAGGAAACCTTTTTTGCTCAGCATGATGGGAATTTAAGCAAAAGAATATTTTACGCCGTAAACAGAAAATTACCATTTTGTCATTGAGTTTTAATTATTAGAAAAGAATGTCCTTTGATGTTCAAATGACAAGAAAAGGCCATATTTTTAAGCAACGTAACTGACACAATTAAAACGATATGTTGGTTAAAATCGAAATAAGAAATTTTATTTCAAAACGTTTTTAGTTGTAATTAGCTATTAAGTCTTTGTCGAATCAATAAATAACACTTTTATTGGAAAACAACGTTGACCTGTCCGCTTGACCTTTCATTATGAATATTCATATAGGAATATCTATTCAATACATTGTTAGTGTTAGGATTCGCATTTGATACATATACACATTGCACATGCCACAGTTTTGAAAATAATACTTTATAATGTAAGCGATATAAACATGCAATTTTCTTTATATAAAATGCATGAGATTTAAATTAAAGGTCAAGTGGACAGGTCAATTTTGTTTATTTAGATTTTATATCTTAATCCTCACATCTAGCGATGTTTAATCCTATATCCGTTTGTTTTCTATTATCGTGTCATTTTACCGTGTTATAGAACAAGTTGGGTAAATCTAGATTGATCTTATAACACCATTTTTACATCCTTTTTATTTTCTAAGTGAACCAAAATGGGTCTGTTTCCTGAATGACAAAACATTGTTAAATGAGCAAATATTGTACGTGATGAAACTGCAATCATTAAAATGATCATAGATTTAGTGTTGTAATTCCATTGTTAGTTCACGTACACGTAGGTGTTTCCTTACAAAGAACTCTTTTCACTATATATTATATACTATTATTTATTGCATGCATGATATTATTTTCCGTGACGATGATACATATTTAAAAATAACGTGTCCGGTCAGATCTGATATACCTTTTATGAAAACAAAAACTGAAAAATCCAAAAAAGTTTAATACTTTGCTGAAGTTTTTTATTTGAACTTTTACTTTGCATAAACATGCTGAAGTAGTAAAAAACTAAATTTAGGTTTTATACGTTCCTCTTTTCAAACGTCCGACAATATTATTATCAATCAAAAACAAACACAACAATATCATTATCATCGATATTATATGATTCTTTAGTATGTTGTTTCGCGTTTTTTAACTGAATCAAATGCCTTTTAATGCTCAGATGACCAGGCAATGGCATATTTCTTCACGCATGTAATCAACCAAAAACAAACATACTTATCCATTTCCGAATCACAATGCAGAAGCAAAGTAAAAACTTTGGAACTGACAAGTTAGGCTAGACACGTGAATTTCCACCAGGGAAGTGAGGCCGGGTGCTCCGGAAGGATAAGCACCTCACGCATGTAAAATATATGCAAGCAATTTTATTTAGAACAGTTCTTTCTTGTATTAGGCTATCAAGCTTTGGTCTTGGTAGGATGAATAAATAACATTTGTAGTACATATATGAATATGCATGTCTAGTTGTGTTTAATCTTTGATCCGTTTTATTTATTATCGTGTCATTTAACCTAAATAAATGGTTAAATCTAAACTTTTTTATTGACACCCATTTTATGATTCTATTGGATTTTAAATGCACCTAAATGGATTTGTTTCATGAAAATCAAAACATTGCTAAATGAGCAAATAATGTAAGTAATGAAACTAACCATCATTAAAATGATAATAGTTTAAGTGTAGCTTTTGCATTGTTAGTTCCTGCACGTAAATGTGGGTGTGCTCTTACAAAGAGCGTATTTCTCTTTATTTTCATTTTTATTGCATGCATAACATTATAATCCGTGATGTTACTGATTTTAGATATAACAATTTAGTGGTCATTAAATGGTCAGTTAATAAAGTTTACAAAGTGTAAAAAAGTCATACTGGTGTAATATGTGCATTTATATTTTATTTTTCTATTGTATTGTGCACTTTTGGTTTAAACTACTTTCATTAAATAAAAGAATGAATGATTTGCGATACATAAGCTTAAAAATCCAGGATTTGATATGCACTTACATATGTATTTATCTCCTGGAGTTTGTGATTAAAATTAAACATTCATTATTCATTGCATATAGTCATGTTAGTTTTTGTTAAAAAGACGACATTTGATTGTATGTTTGTATATGGTTCCGCTGTGTATAGGTAATATTGTGTCATACGATATTACTATGGCCATTATTGCAATGTTTTTATTATATCTCTGTTTACTAACATATATGCGACGTCAACAAAATGTTTCATGTTCCTTACATTCTTAATTTTGAATTAACACTTTCGCTGTAATTAGACAGGATAAGGTTACCCATCCGAAACATCTAAATTTATATCTGAACTCCATGCGCATTTAAATTCGTTTGCCAGTTTTTATTTTGTTTTTGTAATTTTGTCGTGGATTTCGTATTCTTCTTTGTATTGACTATTTGAAAAAACGTATGTAATGAAAGAGAAATTGCGTTATAATAAAATTATAACTAAGAACTATAAAGATAGTGTTGATTATCAATGCAGATAGCTATTAAGATCAATATTTGTTTTAAGTCAATGAACTATATCTTATATCACAAATTTTTACTATCTCCTTGCACTTTAAGGAGTATCAATATACATGTGTATTAACTGTTGTATCATTTTGTACATTTCATAAATGATTCCAAAATTGTACTATACTGCAAAATCGTAACAGATTTGAGACATGACGGATTAATTAAAAATAACCAAAAAATATATATATATTATAAACAAATAGATTTTATCACTGAAATGGCGTCAACCGAATGACAACCTCATATACCATGCACAATTACCGGCAAATGAACTTGCCTTATTTAGCTATTGCGTTATTTTTTAATATTAATTTTTGGACTGATAGATAAATCTAGTCTACGTTTTAAAAATAGTACGATTAAGTAATTAACTATATAGGTGTGATATTTTGAAGCCCTAAAGTCATTTTTGTAATTATTCAAAAACCAAAACTCACAAATGAATAGTGATGTGATAAAAATATCTTTAATTACGAATTACCATGGCAACAAGACATACTTTAAGGGAAACTCTTATTAACAACTCTAATTTTGGAGACTATGCGAATGTCATCTATCCTAGTAAGCTTGAAAAGAAAGACACGACCGATTCCTCAAGTTCTGCTTCATATCTAGACTTATACCTAAATTATTACGCCCACGAAAGGCTACATTTGAAACTTTATGACAAACGTGATGACTTCAATTTTTCTATTGTCAGCTTTTTCTATGCAACAATATACCTGCATCTCCTGCTTATTGTATTTGTTTCCTAATTAATACGCTATGGTAGACCTTGTTCCCACTACAGGGACTTTGTACAACGAAGCAGGCTGCTTGCAAATTAATTGTTGACTCAGGGATATTGAAAGCTTAGGCCTATCAAAGCCCTAAAATGTTTAATGACCGTCATCACAGTATTGTTGATAGGTTTGATGTCTCTGTGCCCAGAATTGACCTGATGTATTTGTAGTTGACACCCCATAGTTCCATGCTCCTTTCACGCAATTATGATTACACAAGTGGCCGGTGTAGCTAGCTAAACAGATGGTGTTTACCCTTCCGGAGCACCAAGGCTCACTTCCTAGTGAAGTTCACGTGTTTAACCTAAATTGTCAGTTCCAAATTTTTTAATTTGCTTCTGAATTGTGATTCTAACATGGATTAGTATGTTTGTTTTTGATTTGATTATAGATACGTATTTTATTAAAATACAGATTTTTTGTATTTTAATTGATAATAACAGTTATTTAGAAAATTTGACTTGTACTTAAAACATCATTCTGGATTATTTTATAGAAATACCTGATCGCTTTATGGCGTGTTATTATAGCACTCTGGTGATGTCAATAGTATATTGGGGATTAATGTCGGTTATTATATTTATTTTAATTACCTTTCGACAAAAAACTACCAATTAACAAGTAGACCTTAGTATTATACACAGGAATCTAGGAGGAAAAGTTCTGCTTCAGTGATTTGTAAAAGATTATGAGTAGGCAATATTGACCTGTCCGCTTGACCTTTTTTAAATTTTTATTATGGACAGGTTTGTAATATGGATCACGCGTTAATATTTCGCCAATACTATCATGGCTATGTGTATATGTATTAAATGCAAATCCTAACGCTACCCATGTATTGGGTGGACTCTCCTATATTAAACATTCCTAATAAAAGGTCGAACGGACAGGTCAATGTTGTTGGCCTATATGATGTCAGTCAGCTATCTAATTTCAAGCTGCTTTGTTTTCCAAAATGTACCTTGATATCTAAATCAGCATTATATATAAAGATTGCATCTCTAGATCAAACTCAAACTAAAAAACTTCCCATCATTAGCTTCACTTTATTAGGCGTGTAGGACATAAAAAGACAAAAATAGACTATATATGTACTTAGTTTCACTGGTTCATATTTTCGTGGTTTTGTTATTGTAGACCTTTCGCGAGATGTGGTATTCGCAGATTTATGAAATTGACTATACGATCGAAAATATATTATTTTTACGCATGTTACAAATTTTAGCCGAAAATTGTTGACCGCATAAAAAACGAATATTAAGATAGTGTCAATAAAACTACCTATAGGTTAACAATATTGACATGGCCGCTCTACCTTTTTTACAAATTTAAATATTTATTATTGGCGACTGCATTGATATATAGGAATCACACGGGGTTATTTTGTATACATATTGAGAACACTTATCACGTTATCTTTTGTACACATTATTAACTGCAAATCCTACTATTACGTATGCATATGATAGACTCTATATGAATATTCCTTACGAAAGCTCAAACGGACAGGTCAATGTTGTTTGCCTATACTTTTATCAAATTAAGATCGTATGCTGTTATCAGTTGTAAATCCGATCCATGCAGCTCTTTTCTGAATAACCACTAAGGTAGCTTAGTTGGTAAAGTGCTCGCCCCGTAAGTGGGAGGTCGGGTTTGACCCAAGACTTGAAAGTGGATAGTGACTGTTCTCTCGCCTAGCACTAGGCATAACGAAATGAAAGTCACGGTTGTTTCGGATGGAAACTTAAAATAAACGAGGTACCCATGCCACAGTGGGCTCAGCACGCGTAAGAATCCTGCTGTATAATGCCATCAGCGCAACGCATCTGCAACATTTCCGCACTTTCGCCTATATCTGTCGACGTCTCGATATAAGTGAAATATTCTTGAATGGGACGTTAAACACCATTACATAACCTTTTTGTTAATATTTCTGTCCATAATTTCTCATGCTTTTTACATTGCATTAGCGCTTAAATTTAGAAAAAATGTTTTAAACATTTGATATCCCTGTTTATATCTTTTTTATGATTTTTATATTTTAATAGCGCTTGATTAAGAATAATGTTTGAAACTTTTAATAAGTTTTTTTCCCCAATTTTACAGGCAATTAGTGGATTACTATGGAATGCACGAACATATGGCAAAGCTTTTACCGGTAAATTGACAGAATCGATAGATAAAATAGCACTGGGGAAAGTAAGATATTTAGTATATTATTCATTACGGTCCATCAAAATGCCGTATTTTCTTCATTAAGCTCATCAGACACCTTTGAACTCGCAATTTTGATTTAAGATGTGAAAGGTGTTGCTAGATAGGTGGGATACGCGTACGTATCATGAGTAAATGTTCGTATTACTCTAGTGAAATATCATATCGCATGTTCAGCTTATTTTTCAAATTTTCAAAGCTCTAGTTTTGCTTACGTATTGTGGTTTGACAATGGACCGGTCAGATATATAATTTGGCCAAAATATGTACCTCCAAATATTTAATTTAACAAATGACCAAAATTCATACCACCACATCATTGTTTTCATGCGATGCGATACATAGCCTATAAACATTATAAACATCATGGTTGATACATCTAATAACGTCACATTATTTGTCGTGAATAAGTTAGCTGATATAAACCTGAAAATACCAGCAATCGTCTAGTTTGGGATTAATGTAACTGAAATATAAATTTAAGCATTATAAACATCATGGCTGATACATCTAATGACGCCAGGTGACTTGTAGTGAATTACCTAGTAGATATGGACCTGAAAATAACAACAATCGTCTGGTTTGGGATTAATGTAATTAATATATAAAGATAAACATTAAACTGTCGTATAACTATTCAAAGCAAGCTAAGCACATGCTTAAGCGCTTTATTCGTATTCTTGAATATCTCACGTACGAAATTATACGACCATATCCTTATCTCATTAGTTTTAAATTTATGAGTAATAAAACTCCTAGTTTGCGAATTTATGACATAATTTGGTATAAAACAAGACAGTTAATTACAAAATGTCCCTTCTCCTAGTCTTTAATGTTTACCTGACCATATTTGCTGGTGAACGGCAGATTGAGTCGTAACCTATGCAATCTTCTTTATATTTAAAACAGAAGACAGAAAATTTGTAACTGAAACGAATATCCCTGAAAAAGCCAACGTTACTAGGAACACGACATGATTAAATGTCAACCCTAAAGCAAAGTAAAAAATGTCAAACTGACAAAGTGGGTTAAACGTGATTTTCGAGACCGAGCGCTTCGGGAGGTTAAGCAACAACTGTTTAGCTAGCTATATCCGCAACAACAAAGTGAAGGACTCACGTACTGGAATAATGATTATAAAAAATCCTGACTATACCTACGCACTTAAGCAAATATTTAAGGTAGGGTTAAAGTGCTATCTCAGAACCTTGAATTTTCACACAAAGGTCCATTTGTTGCATCATAAACAAACATACTTATATGTCCGAATCACAATACAGAAGCAGAGTAAAAACTTTCAACTGACAATGTAGCTTAGACACACGAACTTCCACCAGGACAGTGAGGTAGGTTGCTAGCATTTGCAGAGGAACCTAGCATCATTGAACACTGTTTGTGTTTATGTCTTTTTGGTTTTAGTTCGGTTTTTGTTTCCTAGTTCAAGTTTTAACCCCGTATTTTAAATTTAATCTTCAAAAAAATAAAGCTTCTGTTGAATGTTTCATACTTGCGTCTTTCGAAGTAAATGAAAACGTTTTTCAACTCTCTAGAAAAGCAGTACTGATACGTAAATGTTTTCCGAAACAGTCGTCTAGTTATGTAAAATTAACACTGGTATTGCATGCAATTTAAAGCACTGGGCCGGTATCTCTGTTGGTGGACTGAGCATCGCCGAGGATATCATAAACACGTGATCGTAAGCAATACATTTGAAATGTCAGAAATATACTATGGTCTGAATTTGCAACTACAATCAAACCTGTCTATAAAGGCCACTCAAGGGAGCCAGTAAAAATGATCTTTTGGACAAGTGGCCTTTATATACAGGTCAAACAACAGGAATAAAGAACAATTGCGACAAAATTTTACTGGCCTTTATAAGCAGGTAACCCTTATATAGAGGTGGCCTTTAAGGCAGGTTGACCTGAAAATCCTCAATACCTAAGGTATACTGAATTAGAGCTGCATTTTTGGTTCTTTGATGTTTTAACCCCTTGGAAAAAATGGCTTCAAAATTTTGGTAAAAGCATACTAATGTGGAATTGTATTAGAAACAGCCGTCTAGTGCATAAAATTAACACTGGTATAATATGTAATATTGCAGATTTTCGTCTAGACAGTCGCTGGGGAAATTTGTATCGATCAATAATACAAAAATAAATAGTTTTGAAAAATATATAAAATGTATGCACTTGAACCACAAAATATAATTTTAAAATAAGAAGCTTACTATCAAAATTGTCTTGTAGGCGTTTGGTAATCAAATTTCGAGGAAGTAATATAGACTTTACATGATCGTGATGAGGCCCATTTAATTTCAAGTCATTTCATTAATTACAGGTTCTTATCACTGTTCATGTATCAACGGATGGTGCTTCCATTAATTACTAGGAACGTTATTTAAAGTCGTTGTTTATAAAGGCAATAAAGCAATAAATAGTACTATTACATGCGAAGGACAGAATGACCTTTTTATTCCAAATCAAAATAAAGAAACATATGAAAATAATTTAAATATGGGTCTAATTTAATTGACGTATCGCCGGCCACGCCCACAATGTTCCGACAAATGCCCGTCATGCTTGAATTACACACGAAAAGAATCAAACCTCGGACTGGATTGTGTCATTTAATGAGGTCATTGACAAAGTACGTCATTAGTTGCCGTGTCACTGCTTTAGTACCGTGATAGCGGCCAGTGTCTGAGCATTGAGGGCGTGGTCGGCGAAACGTCAATTGACAATTGACAATTTTTCTGGTTATATTTAACACAGTTGATTTTTTTACATTCTAAATTCTGATTTCATACGCAGCGGATGTAGATAACAAGATCCGAGATATTACCCCTTTTCTGAGCAACTGAGTCCATGTTTGAAGGCCACGTCATTAACGTTGCCATTTTGTTTTAAATTTTACTTGGGTTCTGCGATTGTGTTTGAAAATAGTCTGGTTAATTTGGTTATTAAAACAAACATACTAATCCATGTCCAAATCACAATCCAGAAGCAAAGTAAAAACTTGGGAACTGACAAGTCAGGTTAGACATGCGATCTATCACCAGGGAAGTGACGCCGGGTCTCCGGAAGGGTAACCACCTCCTGTTTAGCTACCTACACCAGCCACGTGTGTAATCAAAATTATATGAAAGGGACATCCAACTATGGGACGTCAAGTATATCCAATGGACAAGGTAAGACACATGAACTTCCACCAGGGAAGTGAGGTCGGGTGATCAGGAAGGGTAAGTAAACACCTACTGTTAACATAAAATTACATATTATACCAGCATTACATTTCTAGCACTAGACGACGATTTATGGATCTAATTCATCAACAGTAGTGCTTGGGACTACATTGTGGAACGAAAACGTTTTCAAGATGTTAAAAAGATACACAAAAGACCACAAAATATTCTACCAAATTTAGCTAAGAAAATACTTTGCATGAGAGAGAATACCTTAATTTTTGAAGAATTTCAGATTTTGTAAAACATTCAATGTTACTTTTTTGTAACAATACGCGTACTAAAATAAAATTGTGCAAATCTAATGGATATATTTGTAGTGCAATAGAGTCATTACTTTATCATTTGGTCTTAACTAGGTAAAATCTAATGCTTTTTTATTTCTAATACCTGAATACATGCATGGATTGTTCCTTTAGCATGTAAAGTTAAAATATTTTCATTTACACAAAAAGACTATATATTCTTTGCAATTTTGTCATTAGAATGTAATGAATGTAATATAATTTATTGTTGTTTTCTGACAATAACTACCTAGGATTGTTTGCGATACGTAATAAGTTTTTCGAACCAATCTCGCTAGTACAAATGAATTCATTTTATAAGACAGAAATATAAAAATGATAAATCTCTAAAAATCAATAATCCATTTTTCTTTTAGTTATTACAACATCCAGAATGATCGATTGTCTATTTTCAAACGATTCTCCTGAACCCTTGCATTTATCGATATTTATACGATAATACCAGAACAATTTACTAAATTCAGATCATGGATTTTATTAGCGTAAGCCAATCAACAAAGTTTTATTGATGTACTTCTAACAGAAGTAATTCTAATAGAATATATCTCTGCTGGTCATACGAGAGAGAGATAAATTCAACCAAAGATCTCATATATTCGGTCTGGATCGAGGCTTGCCGAGTTCTGCAACAAATATATAACACCGAGGGCTGAGATCTCATATGACCAGTAGAGAATTTTTTCTCACACATTATACATTTGAGAATGAATAAAACGCTTCTAGGGTCACCGAAAATACCTGTTTATAGTGTGAGGCCTGTCTCAATCATAGAGTGAGACAAGGAAATCATGCATGGGTAAAAACAAGAGATTTCCATGATACAGGCGTGAGAAAGGTTTATCTATTGTGGTATGCTTAAGCGAATGGTAGGGAAAGAAAGCTATGAAAAATGCTAGATGGAACAGAGTTGTGGTTTATTGCTAAATGTATTGTTTAAGCAAACTGTAGATTTCAGATGGACAGAGCTATAGTCCATAGGTTATAAGAATCCATTTTGCATTATGAGTATGCATGTATGATAGGGAAATCTCAACCAAAGGGTTAAGCATTTCAGTCAGAGATTGAACCAAGAGTGAGATTTCCTTATCCTACATAGATACACTCATAATGGATTACTTTTCTTCCGTTTCAATGCCAATATGTAGGTTCAAATACGATTCGCTATATGTATAATCTTAAGCAAATGTCCAAGAAAAATTATTTTAAAATTTTACATGGAAAAGGCCTAAAGTTAACTGTTACATATATATTCGATCGAATGGCAGAGCAAACGGTTTTGAAAAATCTCAGATGGAGTAGAGCAAAAGTTAATTGCTAACAGTTCCTCATGAGCAAATGAAAAAAAATGAAAATCAGAAATAAGGCTAAGAAAATTACATACATGTATGGAACAGCGTTATTGTTCATTGCTAAATGTAATTCTTAAGCAAATAATAGAGAAGGAGTACTTTGAAAATTTCAGATTGAACAGAGTTATAACTTATTGATAAAATCTGACTAAATAACTCTTCAACTTTCATTTGATCGCATTTGTTTATAAATGTTCAATATGTTATATCTAATATACGCAATTACATTGCATAAATAACTGCCATAAACCTTCTAGCCTTCCAAGTTGAAAAGTAAAGTTTAAAAACAAAATAATGCAATTCAAACTAACTTCAACTGATTCTCAATTTTATACGCCCGTCATTGACCTAAACATCCAGATGTTGCACGCAATATATTGTTTACTGTTTTGATACATTTGTTCTAAGAGTTTATCAAATTTAATGTCTATATGTTAACGTATGGAGTCGATATTTGTACACGCACAGACAAGCGGACGATCAGACAGACAGACATGGTGATATGGCGATTCCTACAAACCCCATAAACAAACTCCACCAAAGATGGGAAAAATCCTTGAAATTGCAATATACATGTAACATTATTCATATGAGCAACACAATAAAATCCTTTCCTGGCTGTTATTACTGATTTGCAGTTTAATCAAAACAAACATACTAATCCATGTCCGAAACACAATCCAGAAGCAAAGCAAAAACTTTGGAAATGACAAATCAGGTTAGACACGTGAACTTTCACCAGGGAAGTGAGGCCGGGTGCTCTAGAAGGATAAGCACCACCTGTTTAGCTAGCTACACCCGCCACGTGTGTAATCAAAGATGTGTGAATGGAACTATGGGACATCAAATATATCCAGGGCAATCCTGGACACAGAAACATCAAACTTATCAACAAAACTGTGATGACGGCCATAAATCTGTTTGAGTGCCTTGATAAGCCAGGCTTGCAATATCAACAATTTATTTGCAAGCAGCATACTTCGTTGTACAAAGTCTCCGTAGTGGGAACAACGTCTTCCATTTCGTATAATTGGGAACAAAAACCATAAGCAGGTGAAGCAGGTATATTGTGCATAACAAACTTAAAGACATAATCAAAGTCTATTTTAGCACAACACGCTTAACATTATATTCGAGCGTCTAGAAACATAGGTGCTTACCCTTCCGGTGCACCCGGCGTCACTTTCCTGATTGAAGTTATGTATTTAACCTTACTCGTCAGTTTTAAAGTGTTTACTTTATTTCTTCTGGATTTGGATTAAGACATGGATCAGTATAATGTTTTGAGGCAATGATGCTTATTGAAGATTTTATAGTGACAAGTTGGATAAATAGCGCGTAAAATCGCTTTACTTTTAATTCTGTCAATAAATTTTGAGTGTAATTAACGCAGATATTTTTTTGAAATTTATTTTAAAAGGTATTTAAATTAGCTGTAAGGATTTTATCTAATAGGGTCTTTAAATGTTATTTATGTTATTAAGTTAATGTTTATTACTGGATATTAACGAGACCTTGAATTAGCTAAACTGTCTATAAATAATCAGGTAGAGGCGCCCCACTTCCTTGATGTAATTTTATGAGTTTACATAATTAAATAACAATTTTATTTTGTTTTAAGAGTTTATATCATGCAAAGCCATTTAAACGTTCATATTTAGTTAAACGTTAAATATTTTGTTGCAGTTTCAAATATGTCCATAAATGTCTTTTCTATATGTATTAAAAAATCCATTCCATGTCAAAATTACAGTCCCAAAGCAAAAAAAAAACTTTGAAAACTGACAATTTAAATCAAAGACGTGAACTTCTATCAGGGAAGTGAGGGCGGGTGCTATGGAAGATACAGTATCTACACCCGCCATGTGTGTATTCAAAATTGAGAATAAAAGGAACATGGAACTATTGAACGTCAAGTTTATCTCGGGTAATTTTAGATACAGGACATCATACTTATCAAATTGTAAAGACGGACATAAAACTTTCTAGGAGCCTTAAAATATGTATCCAGAATGTAAATGACGCCCCATAAATTCATGATAATTATCTTGAAAAGTTTGATTTCCCACGTGGTTGGTATAGCTAGCTAAACAGGATGTACTTAACCAAAAACAAACATACTAATCCATTTCCGAATCACAATCCAGAAACAAAGTAAAAACTCTGAAAATGATAAGTCAGGTTAGACACATGAACTTCCACCAGGGAAGTGAGGCCGGGTGCTTCGGAAGGGTAAGCACCTCCTGTTTAGCTAGCTACACCCGCCACGTGTGTAATCAAAATTGTGTGAAAGGAACATGGAACTATGAGACGTCAAATATATCAAAAGGCAATCCTGGACACAGGGACATCAAACTTATCAACAATACTGTGATGACGGCAATAAAACTTTTTGAGGGCCTTGATAAGCCTAGGCTTAACCTTCAGCAGCAACCCATCTCACTTCTCTGTTTGAAGCCACGCTTTTTCAAGGTTAACATTGTTTTACTTTGCTTTTTGGTTCAAGATTGTAACATGGATTGAGATGTATGTTTTGATTATCAATTTAATTTTTAATAAACGTCTTTAAACACATTCTATAGATAACATATTACACCAGTTTTAATTTTTATAGCATTAGACTGTCTTTTTTGGAATATAATTCCTTAGCAGTAATGTTTGGACTTATATATCAATACCGATATCGACCGAAATAATCATTATTTTTTCAGAATCGTGATATTACTAAAAAGCAAATTACCAACATCCAACAATGTATATTTCAAGGATAATCAAGTCTTTACTGATGCGTTTTATCTTTGTTATTTTTTTATTTTTTTTTTCGAATAAAAATCTATTTCTTATAAAAAACAAACGCAAAACTTTGAAAACTGATTATAAAACTCAAAAGTTAAAGTAATCGCTATTATACAGTAATCAATGAAAGCAAATGATCAACATCCAACAATGTATATTTTAAGCATAATCAAGATTTTCTGATGTATTTTATCTTTGTTCTGATTAACTTGAAGATGTTTATCTTTGTTACTGATCTCTCTTACTTCAACCTTCTTCCGGTCTGTCTATGTCATTTTATACTATATGTAAATAAGTCACGTCAACATTTTACAAAATTTCCTTTACTTGAAAAGTTAAAAAACCAAAAACAAACATCATTAAAAAGAATAAATATTCATTTTTATACAGTTTTACTCCTGTATAAAGAATTGATTTGCAGAAAATAAACATAAAGAGGATGAGTTGGTGATTTAGATTCTACTAAAACAACATAAAAGCAGGAAGACTGGAGATGTTTAACCCTCCAGAGTACTTGGTCTCACTTACATAGTAAAAATTTATGTGTTGTTAATAATATGCCAGTTTTGAAAGATTTGACTTTGCTTTTTGTGATTGTTTATTGAACATGGGCCGGTATGTTTATTTTTTGTAACATATTTTCGAATTTAAATCTTTAAAAATATGTTATTAAAAAAACCTAACCATTTATGTTTTGATCTCAAATCTTTGAAAACTAATTATAAAAACTTAGAAATTGAAGTAATCAAAATGTATAAAGAAGTCAATGAAAGCAAATTACCATCATCCAACAAGCATTAAGCATAATCAAGTTTTTACTGATGTATTTTGTCTTTGTTCTGATTAACTTGAAGATGTTTATCTTTGTTTTTGATTGGTCTTACTCCAACTTTCTTTCGATCTGTCTATGTCATTTTATACTTTATGTAAATACGTCACGTCAAAACTTAATTAAACATTTTAGAAAATTTCCTTCAGTTCTATAAATGAGAACGTCATTAAAAAAAAATATTCAGTTTAAATATCGAGTATAAAGACATAAATTGCAGAAAATAGCAGATAAATGGTGATTTAGATACTTAAATTTAAATCAAACAACATGAAATCGCAGATGATTGCTTTTGTACTATTTAATTTTAATGTTATGGTTATATTTCATGTTGTCGATAATGTTGATTTAGTATTTATAAAGGCAGATTTAACAGTTCCAGTCTGTAATTGTAGACTGGTTCTTTTCTTTTTGCAAGCTGTTTATTAAGATATTGTTCTGAAAACATGTTAAAGCTTTAAAGCTTTTTTTTAATTTATTCATTGTTATGTCGTTTTAAATGCGGTTCGGGGGCATATGTTTTATATCTATAAATTGAGTGCACAAGGAAACAGCAAGATTAAAGTCGTACTTTCCAACAAATTTACAAAACAGTGTCAAAGCTTAATACAAATTTTTCTGACATAATTGGGAAAATATTTTAATTTAGCCAAAAGTGATTCTAATTCCGTACATAGCGCAATTTTTGAAAATTTTAACACAGCAATAAATAAAACTATGTCAAAATTATCCCTTCTGAACCAACTTACTCGGGACAACAACTTTAAATGTGATGTAATAATTGGAATATTTTTGATAATCATACCTGAAAAAAAACTCGAACGACAATTATCTACCTGACCCTATATACCCTGGTGTAACTTTAAATGTGGCTCAATTGGTATATGAACTTGAACTCCATTTATGGTTATACAGTAGTAACTTAAAAAGCGCTTGAGGTTTAACTAGAGGCAAGTCTCCAATAAAATTAGATATCCAAATAAATGATGTTATGGGACCATGCTGTGTGCAAAACAACATAATAAGATTTTACGATATTATAAAGACAAACGTGTAGAAGTAAAAGAACACAATTTCTTTTTTTCAAAAACATGTATGTTTCTGTAACCAATGTAATCATAATCAACCATCATTTAGTTTAATAAAGACATTAACAACAACAACTGAAAACGACAAGAAAACGACAAAAAAGACATTAACGAAGAATTACAGCAAAACGACAAAAAAGACATTAACGAAGAATTAAAGCAGAACGTAAAAAACAAAATAACGAAGAATTACAGCATAACGACAAAAAAGACATTAACAAAGAATTACAGAAATTTACACGACAAAAAAGACATTAGCGAAGAATTACCGAAACCGACAAGAAAATTTACATATCGTGTCAATTTCAAACATAACTTAAAATATTTAGACTTGCAAATAAAAAGTATTTATTTTAGTTTATCCAGTCAGATTAAATTCTTTAAATTATGTTTTACTTGATTCTACATAATCGAACTTTTACCGACGTTAGATGTTTTCATCTTTGATCACCTTATATTTAGATATTTATCGACATTATCAATGGGTTCTGCTCGTTTTCGTTTCCGGTTTGTCTTCTGTGAGTTTAACTTTAATGTAATCCAGTCACGCTCAAACTTTATTGACGAATTTTCATGTCATTTGCATGACGAATTAAGGATACAAAAACAATTGATGATAAAATTGAACTTGTGCAATTTTATAATCATTTTAAAAAAATTCTGATCTGAATAAAAAAAAAGAAGTAGTGAAATAAAAAGCATTTTTGAGCAAATTACATGTAAAACGTTTTCTTCCCGATTGTTTTACTTTCATGATGATGTTTTATGCATTATATTTTTTCATTTAAATATTGCAGCTAAAAAAACAAGAAAATTTGTAATGAAGATTGCTTTTGTTTTATTTAATTAAATTTATATCAACAAATATAAAACTTTGGACGACATTTGTAATGCTTTAATATCAGTGATTGCTAAATAAAGATTGCTTTTAATTAATTACTAAACCTGTTTTAATTTTGCAGTACTAGATGACCGTCCGCATCAGTCGGAGCTCGAACCCAAATTGTGGAAATCCAAATGTTTTTATTGATGTTAAAACAAGAAATATAGAAGAACCAAATTTTTTTACTTAATCCACCTTAATCAATGCTTTTATTTATTGTTGAGTTAATTATCAATACGTAAATAAAAACACACATACTAACCGAATCACAATCCAAAAGCAAAGTAAAAACTTTGGAACTGACAAGTTAGGTTAAACACGTGAACTTCCACCAATGAAGTGAGGCCAGGTGTTCCGGAAGGGTAAGCACCTACTGTTTAGCTATCTACAACCGCCACGTGTGTATTGAAAATTGTGTGAAACGAACATGGAACTACGGGATGTCAAATATATATCCAGGGCATTTCTGGACACAGTCTGGTACATTTGTGATATCCATTGATTAGTTTACCATTCAAATCGTGATTCTCACTAAAATGTTTGTAGCAGCAGTTCCAACCGACATCAACACAAATGCAGAATATAAAAACAATTCGAGCTTTATTTTTTAGTAAAGTTATTCAAAAGCAAGCAGCTGGCAAATAAAATTACTGACGCAGGTTTATACGATCACTGAGTGTTAATCGTGTCGGAATGGTTCAATACTAACTGTAACATTTTAGAACTAACTTTAAATTAACTCATTTAGCAACATTGCTACTATTTATATTTAGGTAACTAATAAAATCAATATGATCAATCATAGAACATTCAGACTTTGATATTAATCAAAAACACTTTGATATTAATCAAAAACACTTTGATATTAATCAAAAACACTTTGATATTAATCAAAAACAAACATACTAATTCATGTCCGAATCACAATTAAGAAGCAAAGTAAAAACTTTAGAACTGACAAGTTAGGTTATACACGTGAACTTCCACCAGGGAAGTGAAACCGGGTGCTCCAGAAGGGTAAGCACCTTTTGTTTAGCTAGCTACACCCGCCACATGTGTAATTAAAATTGTGTGAAACGAACATGGAACATTGGGACGTCAAATATATCCGGGACAATCCTGTCACAGAGACATCATACTTATCATGATGACGGACTGTTGAATTCAATCACAACACGCGGGATAAGCGATAGGAAAAGTTACAGGTGATAGGATCAAAAATTAACATAACGCCACATGTACACCACAATGATAAAGTGAAATCTTATAAAATTGGCAAAAAGTAGATTAAGTAATTTGGAAAACTATAGGTGATGAATTCAGAAATAAGAATAACTGCCCATGGTTTGTTAAAACCACATTAAAAACTAATTGAAACTTTAAATAACTAGCAAATAATTAAACGGCTCTTGAAATCTTTTGTAGCTTTAGCTTAGGGTTTTTTTCTGATTGATGACTTTTCAATGCCAAAGCAACGATAGATAACAATGCGTTGACCGAAACAATCTTTTTTTCTTATTTAAAATTCAGATCATTTGGTATTTATAGGTATTTATTGTTCTAATATAGTTTTCATAAATATCATAAAATTGTTTTCGTAATTTAAAGGGATTGAAGAAGACATTAACAAAAGAAAAATCACTTGATATACAGTCAAAACTGTCTATAAGGACCACAAAATGGAGCAAGTAAAATTGATCTTTATGGACAGATGGCTCTTGTATACAGGTTGAGATAACATTAACAAAGAGCAATAGCCATAAATTTTAGCTGGCCTTTAAAAGAAGGTGGCCCTTAAATAGAGGTGGTTTTAACGGCAGGTTCGACAATATTCAAATAAAGTTTGAACCAATTAATCGATAAAATCTAATGCTGGCAAAAAAGTTTAATATTATGCATTTTAATCGATTTGAGAACTGAACAAAATTGAAACAAGCTCAAGGCTGTCAATGATTTAAAACACAGGCATTCTTGTGAATAGAAATTGAGATAAAATCACGAAGAAGGGAAAACTGAAGTTTAAAACAGACTATGCCTGATAATATGGAGTATCACGCCTAGTTAGCGACTTTTTGAAGGGAATTAAATGCTAGAATTAGTAAACTATATCTTAATTCGTTAGGACTTAACATCAAAACTATTTTTGCCATGGGCAACTTAATATGTGAATTCCAAGAAATTACAACGAAAAAATTACCCGAGCGAAAATGTCTAGCATACAGGTTAATATATAGAATATACACCCATTTATATTTGTTACGCGAAAATTACACCCACGTGAATGCCAAATTTCAGAATTCGCGAAATTTTCACCCCGCGAAAATAATCCCTTTTACAGTATTGTTTTTTTCCTACAGTAGATAAGACACCTACTGTATTTCCACAGTGCAAGAATAAAGGCGTATTTTCCAACAAACTCCTAATAACTTTGTCGAAACTTAATATACAAAATATACTGACCTATTAGGAAAAAATATTTTTCATTCATGAAAAAGTTAACTTAATTCTGTACATAGAGTACTTTTTTAACTTTTTAACAAAGCAACAAATATGACTATGTCAAAATTATCCCTTCTGTACCTTCTTAATTGGAACAACTATAAACGTTTTGTCATAATTGGAATATTCATGATGATCACACTTGGAAAAATTCCGAGCAAAAATGACCTACCTGACCCTAAAGACCCTGATGTAACTTTGAATGAGGCCCAATTGGTGTATAAACTTGATCAAATTTCTAAAATTTTCGCAAAATTTCTCTATGTACAGAAGAACTGAACAATATTGTTTTTTATTAAAAATATAATTTGGTTAGGTCAGTGCATTTTAAATGATTTTTGATAGTTTAATGGAAACGTTTTCAATTAAAAACAATAAAGACTAAAAACCATGTGCCAGCAATTTATGGAAATACAGTAGTGGCATTTGCTTTATATAAGAAACTTCTCTTTCGACTTAGTCGCACTTTTATCCCCTTAAGGTTAAGTTGAATTTAAGCCAACACCAGAAGAATTGAGTTGAGAAATGGTGTTTGGTGTCCCAGTCAAAAATATTTCATTTATATCGAGACATCGCCAGCAATAAGCCCAGGTGCAGAAATTTTCGTTGTGCGTTGCGCTGATGACATAATTTAAGAGAAGCAGTCCATGTTAAATATGCTATTCCTACCTCTAATTCATAATACCGAATAAAAACACTCAAGTAAAATGTTATTTCTTATATCTATAATTATAAAAAATATTGTTAGCATTGCAAAAATGTAAAATTATCGCTACAATGATTTATTTTATCCAAAATCCCGACAAATATCTGGCCTTTTGTCAAATAAGGATAGAAACGTCAGAACTAGGTTAAAATTCTGACCAATCACCAATCAAACAATACGTGAATGGAATGATATTCTATAACGTAGTCGGATAGTTAGACGTTACGTCATAAACGGTCATGACCCACACCGTATTTATAAGCAATTGAATGCCAGCAAAACCAAATATGTTCATCTATAGAAGGTCAACTCTCATTGTAAATATATATGCATCAGGGTTCAAGCCCACTTTGTTTACTTCAAGTTTCCATCCAAAAGAACCATGAATTCCATTTCGTAATGCCAAGTATCTTGCTAAAACAATAGTCACTACCAACTTTCTAGTCTTGGGTCAGACCCACCCGGAAATCAAACCCACAACCTCCGTCGTAAGAATAGAGCACACTAGAAACTGAGCTACTGCAGTGGTCATATACCGGAAGATATCGAAATATAATTAAAAGTACGAGAGAGCATAATGTTGAGCACAACTGAATTGTATTTTTACCAAATTAAAACGGCCGTTTCGGAATGCAAATCCCCATGAGACGTGCGTGGATCAAAGTCATAAAACCGATTGTGAAACAAATAAACAAGATAAGCTTTTGTTTCATCCAAAGGAAATTTTTTATCAAAAAGATATGAGCGCAAAAGATCTGAAAATCCTCATATATGTCATTTACGTTCAAATACGCAGGTTCTAAACTTAACATTGTTGATAAGAATGGTGTCTCTGTGTCCAGGATTGTCCTGGATATACTTGACTTTCCATAGTGTCATGTTACTTTCGCTTAACCTTGATTACACACGTGACAAGAGCTAGCTAAACAGGGGTGCTTACCCTCCCAGAGCACCCAGATTCACTTACCTTGTGGAAGTCCCCGTTTATATTTCTAATTTGTAAGTTTCAGTTTTTATTTTGCTTCTGGATTTTTAACTGGACATGGATATGGATTAATATACTGGTATTTGTTTTTTATTAATTTTCTGTTGCTTTATTTATACAGAACTTTCCCTTTGGGATTGCTTACTAATTCTTCAAATAGACGCAAGCAATTTATTAAAACGTGGAGTTAAGAACACATTTGAAGTCTTATCTTTTTATTTGACTTTTCTTCAATTGCAGTGCTGGAAGGATATAGTAGTTTGTAGGCACACTCAATGACTTTAAAATTTTAAATATATTTTAAATTCAACAAAAACATGTATTTTTTATCCATATTTCTGTGGTACAATTTGGTACTCTCATTGTTTACATTTGTTACGTTTTTACATTATTTGGTATCATTGATTGGAGATTTTTTTGTATCAATTTACATGTTATACCAGATTTAATGTTACAGCACTAGATGACCGTTTTGGAATACAATTTCTCATCAGTAGTGCTTGGACCAAATTTATGAAACCAACATGTTGAAAAAAATACCAAAAGAGCCAAAATATATTTTACAAAATCCAGCTAAGCAAATACTTTGTATGAGGGAGTTTACCTTAGTTTTTCAAAAATTTTAAACTTTGAGTTGCATCAACTTTAGACAATAGTATATTTCTGACAATAATACATCATTGATTCGAGATTTTTTTGTTTTAATATAAGTGGACATAAATTTTTAAACTTCCAATTATCCATAAAATCTAATTATCTTACTATAATCCTATTTCTAGTTAACATTACACATCGGCCCTTAAGTTGTTTTGTTGATAGCATGTTTAATTCAATAGATTTTTGGTCTTGGTCCATAGTTCTGTGGTACAATTTGGTACTCTTATTGTTTAGATTTCTTTCGGTTTTATTGTTTTTTTTACCTTTTTTGTTTCATTGATTCGAGATTTTTGTATCAATTTACATATTATATCAGTTTTAATTTTGAAGCACTAGACGGCCGTTTCGAAACACAATTTTCCTCATCAGTAGTGCTTGGACCAAAATTATGAAACCAAAATGTTGAAAAGAATACCAAAAGAGCCAAAATATATTTTACAAAATCCAGTTAAGGAAATACTTTGCATGAGGTAGTATATCTAAGTTTTAAGGAGTTTTAAACTTTGAGTTGCATTATATTTAGACAATAGTATATTTCTGACAATGAAACATCATTGATTCGAGATTTTTTGTTTCAATATAAGTGGACATAAATTTTTAAACTTCCAATTTTCCATAAAATCTTCTTGTTTTACTATAGTTCTATTTCTATTTAACATTATACATCGGCACTTAAATTGTTTTGGTGAGTATATGTTTAATTCAACAAAAACGGGGTTTTTGTCCATATTTTTGTGGCACAATTTGGTTAGGTCATTTTTCAGTCCCTTTCCTTTTTTACTCAGTCGGTATCATTGATTCGAGATTTTTTGTATCAATATCAGTGGGCATAAAATTTTAAACTTCCCTCAGGAATAACATTTTTCCATAATTGTTTTACTACAATTCCCCAACGAAGGAATACCAATTTCCCATAATATCTAATTGTTTTACTACAACCCCCCAACTAAGAAAAAAATAATTTTCCATAAAATCTAATTGTTTAACTATAATCCCTCAACTATTTTATTTATAACTTGTCTGTATTATAACTGGTTCTTATCAGTTTTTCCATTGTTTTTATAATCTTCTATTCTATTTAGATTTCCATTGATCTGATATATTATTGATATTTTTATCTTACTTCCTCAAACTGCTAATAATTGCTGTAATAAAACGCATTCGGCTTTAACAGTAATTCATTTATAGGTCATTCACAAGCATATTTATCTTACTAAATTCGGTGCTCATATTTGTCGGTTTGCTAGTAGAAATAGCACATTGCAAAAAAGCGAGGTCTCGATACCATGTAATTTTTCAAAATATCGTTAGGGATTGTTAACAGACCTTTTTGTATATTTTTTATATTCTAGGGCGAGGTATGGATACCATGAAATTTTCCAAAATATCCTTGGGGATTGTTTTAAGGACTCATTGTATATTTTACATTCTAGAGCGAGGTCTGGATACCATGTAATATTCAAAAATATCCTAAGGGAACGGTCAACAAGCTTTTTTGCATATTCTAGAATACAAGCAATAATGCAGATGTGGATTTAAATAATAATACACTCACTGATTCATTTTTCTGGATTGGGCGCTCATATTTTTTGCAAGTACAAAAAGATAATTTTGTAAGACGACTTACTCACATGCCAATTCTGGATCAAAAGTTAATTTTCAAAAATCGGATTAGAAAATATTTATAAGATCTCTTTGACTTTGATTGGAATTGAAAATTAAATGAGTTAAGAATACTGGTATAATCTTTTGGTTTCTTTTAAGATTTGGATTAAGCTAAGATTAAACTAACTTAACGAGGGCATTTGGCTTAAGTAGAAGACTTAAATATAAGCAACAGATGGTTAATCTGTATGTAATATATTGGTAACACTCGCAAGGTAAAATCAAGGACAAAACATTACTACCTTAAGTTGCTTGCATTACTTACATTAAAATATGACAGCAAACAGTGACGTGAGAGGGGATTGGAAACAAAAGATAACAAACGTACGCGTAACCATCAAAAACGAGGTGCCGGGTAACGAATATCATGTATTGAAATTTGACACGAAATTGCGAAGTGAACGCCGATCAGAATGAATATACAATCTAGCATGTTCATCTTGTACATGTTATCAAACAAAAATAAACAAGCAACCCGTATATTACGCAAAACTGTTGCCATTGCCAAGTTGATTAGGACATGGACTTGGTATTTGAAATCGTGTGTATGGAATTTGGTAGCTCGCAAAAACAACGTACCGGAGCTTATTCAAGTATTTTTCTATTTTCTATTTTTCGGACACCTTGTTCTAACTTTTTCGTATATTGTCATCATTGCAAGCTAGGCTGATCAAGGCCCTGAACATGTTTAATGACTGCATCTCTGTATCCAAAATTATATACTTGACAAAGTTCCAAGTTCCTTTCATCTCAATTTTAAATACACAAGAGACAGATGCTATCTGAGCAGAGGCTAACCCTTCCGAGATAGCAGATCGCACTTCTTTGATGAAAGTTATTGTCTGAAACTAAACTCTCTAGTTTTCAATGTTTTCCTTGGTTTAAGAGATTTTGATTTAAACATGGGCCGTTGTGTTTGTTTTTTTATTTATTAATAAATGCCATATTGTTCTTAAATCTTACCTATAAGTGCCTGGATAGGGTTTTTTGTAGACGATTGTATCAGCTGTACCATTTCATACAGTCCAGTACCCGTATCACAACGTGTGTCCGCAATCTTATACCCGAACTCGATCCCTGCGCTTCTTAATGCTGTTAAGTTGCCATCGTTGTTACACCTGTTTATGGCGTTTATAATATCCAAGTCGATTTCCGGTCCAAACGACAAAGCGCCGTATTTAGGAACTAAAAATCCTATTGTTACATTTACTGCAGAACTCATTAACGTAAATCGTAATAATAATAAGAGGTTTAAATAGATTACTTTGCATCCAAACATCAACTCCAAACAGATTAATAAATATGTCTTCATGATCAATCAATTTTTGCAGGTCTCTGGATAATATTTTCTATTAAATGACATTCTTGTTTATAGACCGAGATTATTTGTAATGAGTAGCGTGTGGTTTATAATATCTCTAGCTGTTTCAAGACTTTAATGTGTCCAGACAACCATTGCAAAGTAAAACAAAAACACTTTCTATTAGACAAACTTAATTATTTAAAATAGTTACCATGATTTAGCACTTGTGGCATTTGAACTGTATGTACTGCTATTCTAGATATGAATTGAATATATAAAAGATATTCTACAGCTAGAGTTTTGTTACGACTTCAATTAACACTGTGTCCATGTGATAAAAACATTTTAACTAAAGGGTCCATGTTACAACACTTTTTAACCCTGGATCTATGTAGTTATTGAATTTATATTCTCACTACATACTATAAATATTTGTCAAAAGTTCATTTACCACTGGGTTCATGAAATAATCCCTTTTACCTCTTGGTTGTCCGATTGTCTTTTTTATCTATAAACTACAACATTTGTAATATTCCTTCAACACTGGATTTATGTAGTTGTAGAAAGTATGTTTGTATGTATAGACTATAGATTTATGTTAAAACCCCAATTAACACTGGGTTCTTGAAATAATCCCTTTCACTACTGGGTTGCCGGATGTATCTTTTATTTATAAACTACAAAATGTCCAATAATTCCTTCAACACTAGATTTATGTAGTTGTGGAATGTATGTTTGTATGTATAGACTACAGATTTCTGTCAAAAATCCATTTAACACTGGGTCCATGCACAAACCCTTTTTAAAATACCAAGGTCATACACAGTTGTTGAAAGTATGCTTTTTTAAACTCTTGTCTTTTGTCGCAATATTCAATTTATCACTGGATAACAATCCAGTAATAACCTCTTCTTTTAACAGTGAGTAATGTAGTTGTTGAATGTATCTTTTTTTATAAACTACAGATTTCTAATTCATTTAACAATGGTTCTATGTAGTCGTTGATTTTTTATATATATTAACTACGCATGTTTGTCAAAATCTTTTCATCACTGGGCCCATATATAAACGATATATTTTGAAAAAGATAATTACCTTTTTAGATTACTGTTATCATAACAAATTGTCTGCACGGCAAGCCACCTATTTAATCGACTATATATAAGAAAAAATTCCTAATAACCTATCTGCACGACAAGCCACCTATTTTCATGAAAATGAACTCCTTAAAAGACCTTTTTCAAAACAATTTTCCTTTGGAAAATCCAATTATGTTATCAACAAGTCCGAATGATGAACCATCTTTAGAACTTGTCTCATTAATGTATTATATAAAGAATTTTCCTTAGAGTTTTTTAAAAAACATTTTGCAACCAATTAAACTCGATTTATGCGTATGGATAAACAATGGTCTTTCAGCCCTCCGAATGTTTCTGATGTATTATTGTATATCGCCTATTCTTCCAATCTCAATTGTCATTTTATCTCATCTCCAAGGAAGCTTTTCTCCATTGAATCATTTTTGAACAAATATTTTCCGTATTCCTTTATACAAATAACATTGAAACCATGATATTAATCGCGCTTTTTAAGCTATTTCTGTCTCCAGTTTTCATTCAATGATGTTTTAAAATCTGGTTTCAGTCAAAATATACATTCCAGTTCTTTATTAAACCATTGTATCATGTTGTTTAAAATATAATAACGGAAGGTAAAGTCGCATTTAAATCATCCCACAGCTTTTATTAAATAATTCAGTAATCTTTCAAATCTGAATCCATTCGAAATCCAAAACGTTCAGGTTAACATCATATCATCATCTTTTCAAAATATGATCACGTTTAATAAAATGTCAACAAAATCCCTTAAATCTTTCATTCAATGACGTTCAAAGTCTGAATTATTTTCAAATACAGCATCAAATATTTCGGCACGTTGTTTTGACCTTCAGGATACAATGACGCTTTGTACAATTAACATTTAACAACATTGAGAAACTGTCACAATTTGTACTACTTCACCATTAAATCATATTTAACAAATACCACATCTTTTAATAAAGATTTCATTTGAAACACTATCTATACCATTTCTCCATTGAAATCATCAATTTATCATCAACAAAATATAACGCTTTGTAAAATGTCATTAAATCCGTTAGCCATTTATTCTACAATGTAACAAATCTGATTATTTCGAAATACAACGTATATAAATTTTCAGTCCTTCGTTATATCATCGTCACAACCTCCTTCAGTATAGAATAACGCTTTGTAAAAGACCATTTAAATGACAATGACGATCTGACACAATTTGTACTACACATGGTTTCATTTTAAAGGAACTGTTTGAATACAACATCATCAACATCAAACTAATTACTCATTCTTGATATTAACACGCATAAACAGATTTAACTACATCACAGGTCAGTAATTACCTTTCCAATTTACCTTAACATAATCAATGTCTTCAGGTAATGGGAAGGCTTGTTGATGAAAATGAAAGTAAAATCATTATGTCTTCCTTACTAAAGGAATTATAATCTACATTAAGATCTTAGAATTAATTTCTCGCAAACATTTTTCTCATCAAGGCATTTTAATACGATGCAATTAGCGCTATGATGTTGCAGTTATCACAAGGTTATACAAAATGCTTATATAAATAAAATGTTGTATAATGTACAGCGAAAAGTGTCTTTTATAAATTATTAATATTAGGTACATTGTAAAATTTTAAAGACAGTTTAATTCTATCATTTTCGGGTTCTGATCTTTCCGCTAAAATATAACCACACTAAAAATATTTAAGTGCAAGTGTTTTCGTGTGCGCAAAAAAAAACATCACCACAAAGTTATACTTAGCTGTTGTCGTAATAATATTAATTACATTTTATTGCAAAACGGGAAATATTAGCGGCAGTTTTATTTTATGAGCGCATACTGATCTTTCCGCTAAAATATAAAATTAAATCCAAGTGTCTTTGTGTGTGTGCAAAAAAACAACATCATAAGGATATACTTATCCGTTGTCGTAATAATATTATGTACACGGTATTGAAAACGAAAAATTTAAGGGGCTGTTTATTTTATAATTTTTTGCGTTATGACCTTTCCGCTAAAATATAATCACACTAAACTTAAGTGCAAGTGACTTCGTTTGCGCGAAGAAAACAGCATCACAAGGTTATACTTAGATGCTGTCATAATAATATTATGTATATTGTATTGTAAAACGAAAACAATTTTAGCAGCAGTTTTATTTTCTGATCGCGTACTGACCTTTCCGCTTAAATAAACATTAAGTGCAAGTGTCTTCGTTTGTGCATAAAAACATCATCACGCGGTTTCACTTAGTTGCTGTCGTAATAATATGGGGTAGTTGTATTGTAACGAAATTTTAGAGGCTGTTTTATTTTAGAGATTATCGCGTTCTGACCTTTCTGCTAAAATATAATCACACTAAAATTAAGTGCAAGTGCCTTCGTGTGTGCGCAAAAACAGTATCACAAGGTTTTTTTTTAGCTGTTGTCGTAATATCAATGAGTGTATCGTATTGTAAAACGAGAAAATTTAGCAGCTATTTTATTTAACTATCTTCGCAGTCTCACTTTTCGCTTAAATCAAATAAAAGTATCAATGACTTTCTGAGCTCAAAAAATGGTTCGCAAAAATAACGCTGCGCTTATTCATTATGTAAAAATAAAATCGTTTAAATAGGTACGCCCCATTATAAAGCGATGTACAGTTTGTATCCGTTGTTTTCGAGAGAAATAAAAAACAAACTAACCGATACATAAGCCAAAGTAACTATTTTATTTCATGGTATGTAAATTTCCAGCTTGGATGTAAGACCGGGTGCTCCGGAAGAGTAAGAATCCTCCTGTGAAACCGCGGTAAGCCTATGATTGGTTATTATGCCTTAAAACTATTTTTGGGAAGGTTAATTATAATTTAGGTTGTTTTAATTCATGACTTACGGTCCGAATATTGATTTTTAATAACAAACTTATATTTTACTTAACATTTCACAGCATATCTTGTTTATGAAAATGACGGTACAGTCTGGGGTTTTATGCCTACTACAATCTTTAAATTAATCTCCGACATTTTTCCAACTGACTGATATTTATGGCATAAATATGTCGCTTTCAGAAAAATATCACAGGGTATGATATTAAATATTATCGTCAATATTTTACGTCTGATATCAGCTTTTTTCTGGCTCGTCGATTCCGATTTCTAGATTGAAGGAGTGCTTTATCCGGTTTGTCTTTTACTATAACAACATCAACCGCCTAGACAAGTTGACTGCTACTCTTTCTATGACGTCATAGTATATTTAACATTCGGCTGTTTCGGAAGTCCGTTGTTTATGAAAAATATCAGCTGTCCATTCAAACCGCTTATACGTTTTTAATTGACAAATTCAGTACTTACTAGCATTGGACTCCAATAGCTGTATATAAAATAGCAACAAAAACTACTGTTATACTGACGATTGATTGGATGAGCGCAATCACGTATCAGGGATAGAAATATCATATTTATTGCCATGGTTATCTTTAATTTCAGTATAATAAACAATTTATTGCCTTTCAGTGATGGAAATATATGAACATTTGTTCACTCTTAACAAACCACATTTACCTCGAGCTTCGCCTTCAAGAAATATGACTGTTGCAAGTGAACAAATGTCCATATCTCCCTAACTTAAAGGTAATAAATGTACAAAGTTAACTAATTAGTGTTGGTTTAGCGACTCATCTCGGACCTATATAAGCCATAACATATACCGATATATGTCCAAATTACAATTCCAAAAAGCAAAGTAAAAAACGTCAAATCAATTTTAATACGTAAAGTTCTATCAGTAAGGTATTTTACCGGCTGCTATCTATCTCTAGGTAGCTTTTAAGTATCTAGCGATCCATATCTCGACCTCTTGGAGGTATCTCGGGTCGTTTTTAAAAGTGCTTTACCTTTCCTGTCCAAAATCTGCGTTAATACTCGGGTTTTCCTACGCCAATTTGTTAAATAAATGAAATGTTACTATGTTTCGCTATTGTCATATGAGATTCAACTGCACTAGCAAAACATCTCATTACAAGTGTAAGTCTTTTCATGTGATATTTTGAGGTGAGACATTCGACGTGATTTATTACTGATACTGTAAATGTACTTAATTTTACGGGTTCACTTTTTCGCAGTTATGTACTTATCGACCTTTTCACAAGGTGTTATTTTCGCGAATTTCTAAAATTCGCTATTACGGTAAGAATATATATTATTTTATGAGTGCTACAAATTTTAATCCGCGAAGTAAGCGAAAAAATAATACAATGAGTATCAAATCAAAAACAAACATCCGAATCAAAATCCAGAAGCAAAGTAAAAACTTTGGGACTGACAAGTTAGGTTAGACACGTGAACTTCCACCAGGGAAGTGAGGCCGGGTGCTCCGGAAAGGTAAGCACCTCCTGTTTAGCTAGGTACACCCGCCACGTGTGTAATCAAAATTGTGTGAAAGGAACATGGAACTATGAGACGTCAAATATATCAAGGGCAAACAAATACAGCAGTAGGAACTGGTCCCGGTTTCACAATCATTCCTTAGCTAAGATTTTCCTTAACCTAAATTTTGCAAAATTTCAAATCTTTATAATTTTGTTAATTTTCAAGATATTGAGGAATTTAAGGTGTCATTTTTAAGAGTTCTTCTAGATAAAAACAATTGCATTTAGTTTTGGTAAAAATATTCACCAGTAGTTCCAAAAAGAGATAACAAAAATTTGCTAAATTTGAGTTAAGGAAAATCTTACCTAAGGAATGATTGTGAAACCGGGGCCTGGTTCTTAGTGTCTTTTAAGTAGTTTGCTGTTGTTGGTATAGTTGTTTCTGCTGCATTTGTTAGCACTGTAATGTTGTCGTCGTCGTCGCCGGCGTTTAAAAATTTGTTGGTTTGTTTACGTTGTTGTTGTCATTGGTGCCATTATTATAATCATTGATTTTTGATTTATTTATTTATTTATTTATTTATTTGTTTATTTATTTATTTTTTATTTATTTATTTTGAACGTCTATTATTGAACCAAGTTACGTTATTTTTTCTTTCGTTTTATTTTCATAAAATTTAATGAAAGGCCGAAAATCGGCGAACGTGTATTAGATCCATAAAATTTTGATAAAATTTGCAATTCTAATAGATCTTATCTATTTAAAAAATGTTTACCTTTATTTATGCATTAGTTACTTATGCAGAGGGCACTATCAAGATTTACGGACTGCCCGAGGGCGAGTATTCGGACCAACATTTTGATATGGCCCGAGCCGCAGGCGAGGGTCATATCAAACTGTTGGTCCGAATACTCGCCCCGAGGGCAGTCGGTAAATCTTGATAGTGCCCTCTGCATAAGTAACTAAAGCTTTTATTGCATTGAACAAACAAAATTGCATGGGTAATAAAAACAAAACATTAATATAACAACAATAAATTTAATGTTCAGTTTCTTTTCAAATCTATGTAAATATTAAAATACAATATTCAATAATAGTTATAACTGTCATTTTAAGTAAAAGTTAAATACACCACCAGAGACATTGGATACACTACTATTTGGTATCACGGTGTTCCTTGATTCAGACAAATAAGTGTTATTTACATTTACTTCAGAAGAAATATCATTTAAAATTCTATCTACTTCTGGGGACAACAAAAAAGAATCTTGATCTGCTACATGTAACTCTAATTCTCGACCCTGGGTACAGGTACTGGATGAAGAGCGCTTTACTGACTGGTTTTCAAACTGTATCACAGAATTATTTTCATTTCCTATCAATGCATTTGAAAAGGCTTCAGAAATTTTACGTTTCTGGGGGAGAGAAGTGTCTCTTGTGTAACTATCCACACTCTGAACACATTTATGCTTCGAAATGCTTTTAATTTGGCGTGAATCACATCCAGCATCACTCAACTCTGTAATTGACATTCTGGTTTTGTTGTTGTTGTCGTTTGCAACATAAAAATCCTTATCACGCAAGCGTTTTGATTTTCAAGGGACACAACTCGTAACGTTCAATATCGAATATGGACCGCTCGGTCGTGTATGGACCGGTCCATACACCGTGTATGGACCGTTCGGTCTTATACACTGTATTATTTTTATCATTTTCTCAGCTTTCGACCAATCAAATTAATTGTTACAGATGTGATATGCAATGAAATGTATTAATGATGCCGGTTCCTGTCAATACAGTACCCATGACTTATTGTTGTTGTTGTTGTTGTTATTGTTTATGCTGTAGCTGATGTTGTCTGTTGACGGTATCAGATTAAGGTTCTTCTGGCATTTAAAATCTGTCTTTTCGTCACTGCAACACTTTTGTGTTCTTAAGTGTTCTAAACGTTTTTAAGATGAAAAAGAATAATTACGGTACCTTGCTCTCTAGGTCGAAAAGAGCATTACAGACCACAGCATCCGTATGTATATTTTATTGTTGTTCTTGTTGTTGTTCTTGTTGTTTTAATGATGTTCTTATTTTTGATGATTCCTTTTGGAGGTCTTTATAGACAGGGTTGAATGTATTTAGCAAGTCTCCACTTGTATATAATTGCAATCTTCTTTTTGTGTGTATAATATGTATTTTGGATATATTTATATATTATGTATGTACGTTGTATAAGTTAATGAGAGCTAAAAAAAATAAATAAAAAAAAAAAAAGATGTTCTTATTGCTGCTCGCTGTTTCTGCTTTTGCTGTTTTCGTTTAAGTTTCTGCTATTGCTATTACATGTATTATTATTATTATTATTATTATTATTATTATTATTATTATTGTTGTGTTGCGGTTCTCGTTGATTATGTTGATGTCGTCGTTTCTACTAATGTTGTTAGTATTGTTATTATTCTTATTACCGCTTGCCACTGTTGTTTTTGTTGCTCTCGTTTTTGTTTATGCTGTTACTACTATTATTTGTTATTGTTGTTTGTTCGTATCGATACACTTCCGTAGGCTCAGAGATAGAATTGAAACACTTTTATGATATTTAATAATTATTTTCAAACTTCATGGATAAAAACCTAATAACTTTAATGTTTTAAAAAGCGGCCATCAAATCCATAAATATTTGATAAACTAGTTGTACTTCAAATGCTTCTTATCTAATGGATTTCAAAATATATTCAAAAATGATTTTAAAATATTAGACAACCGTGAGTGGAAGTCAAGTTGTCATCCACATAAACAAAAATAACGCGTTTTAAATATAATGGAACCCGTCTATAATTATTAGCATCATAGTATGCTTCAGCCTAATAGAAGCATTAATTTACATTTGAATTTTGTTTTCTTGCGTTCTCGACATGAGTTGTAAGAATTTTTTTTTAATTTAGATTTGACCATAGTAAATCCTGCAATTTGTTATTTATACTTATCATATTGTGTCCATTTCGGGTGATATTTTAGTGTTGTGAATTTCTATTCAAACACTTGAATAATAAGTTCACTAAATCCCGCATAATTTCGACGCCACTATGGAGCCTTTCTTTTCATTCCACGTAACCAAGCTTCGACTCTTTTTTGTCAGCTCGGTGTTAAAATTTCGACAGGTCTGTACTGTAGCTGAAAAGGTGCATCGCGTTTCAAAGAATATGACGTCATCGATGGAGAATCGGCCTCGACTTTCTAGTGTTTGCCTCCCATGAAATCAATGAATCGCAAATAAACTCCCAGACTGTCATATGTTTAATATTCTTGTAAACTTGATGTACGTCTCTTTTTTCTGTCTTTCTGTATTTCTTCTTACCATTATTATCTTTCGGTATAATAATCATTCTGTTACCTTTGTGTGAGGTAGATATTAACATTTGTTCATCCTTAACAATTCACATTTTAAAATCAAATGCATTAACTAATGGTGTAAATAATTACATTTACAAACAGTACAGACCTGACTAAAGTTAAACACTGAGCTAACAAAAATGCGTCAAAACCCGGCTGCCAAGTGGTCGAGATATCGGTAAGTAGTGGTCTAAAGTGTTGCCATAAGATGCATAGAAGCTTCCGAAAAATTGTTGAGAGATGAGGGACCTAGATCAGCTGCCGATTCGGCTTAGTGTTAAACTTTCAACAGGTCTTCGCTGTATTTTTCTGAAATAAAATTAATTCTAACATAACCTGTGTTTTCATTCATATGAAACAGTAAGCCAGCCGTGGTTACCCATCGCTGTTACGTTTTAATGACGTACTCCCTAGCTTATCTTTTGACGTCATGCTATGTGTCGCGAACAATGGTTGTGACGTGATTTTCATTCATAAAATCAATGGAGGTAATCTCAACAGCCGAATTGTTTCAATGGACTTTTTCTCAAATTAAGTGTAAAATGTACTTTCGAAGAAAGAGTTCGCAATGTTTATTTCAGTCCTTCTATCTAAGTCATGTTAGAATTAAAATGACCAACATTTACCCGTGGTATATCGTCGAATAATACACGGACCGTCGTCGACATGTTGATCATTTCATACCCACTAAACATTACTTAGATATAGAACAGTTCATTTAACCCCGATTTTCATTTTTAATTACTAAGTATTAGGCGATGTAACAAATTACTACCTATATATATACTTGTCACATTGATGTCAATTATGTCTTATTAATATGTATATAATTATATTTATTTTCTTCAATTTGTAGGTACATAGAGCAAAAACAGTATATGACTGTCAAAAGTTTAACACCGAGATACAGAAAAAGGGGTCAGATTTCTTTCACTGCAGAGTGGCCGATATATGGAAAACTTGCTGCCGAAAAATGCAGAGATGTAGAGTACAGCTGTCGAGCATTAAGTAACAAGGGACCAAACGGAGACGTCGATTTGATACTTATCCGTTAGCCTAGTGTTAAACTTTGGACAGGTCTGTACTGTATATGGCTTTTGAAACACTACTTTTAAGGTAAGTTAAGCTAAGTTAAATGCTGTTTAAGGTCACATTAGTAATTTTCAGTCACGAGAAACGAAATACAATTTCAGTTATTGAAAGGTATTTTACACCCATTTGATCCTAAGACAGGATACATTCTGTTTAAATTGCATCAATTTATAAAAACCAAGAGAGCCGATAGAGTCAATCTCTTTCATTTTTAGGTAGCGGAAAACCTGCACTTGGCAATAGCCAATGTTCAAAGAAATAATGAAGAAACTAATCAAAAATGCCTATCCAAATCTCAATATCTCTTTAAAACCGAATAAAGTTAAACACGTGGAACGTGAACTTTCGTCAAGTTTGCGAGACCGACTGCTCCGGAAGGGTAAGCACCTCCTGTTTAGTTAACTACACCCACCACGTAAAAGAACTAAATAAGAACACGCATTGAGACTACTGGTCATTATTGACATTAGAAACTGATGGAAATTCATCCAATGGGTTTAAGCACCTTTTCTGGGTCTAAAATCCCTATTATTTTACAAGTGACCCCTAAACCCGCAATGTAAAAATAATAATTTTGAGAACCTTGTCTCATCCCCTGTGCTTAAGTTTTCAAAGTTTTTAATTTCCTTTTAGGGTTTTGATTTAAACATGAACAAGTATGTTTGCTTTTCACTTTTGTTGTTATGTTTACATGGACCGGTATGTTTGTGTTTTACTTTTGGGATTGTGATTTGGATATGGACCGGTATATTTGTGTTTGACTTTTGGGATTGTAATTTGAACATAGACCGGTATGTTTGTGTTTGACTTTTGGGATTGTAATTTGAACATGGACCGGTATGTTTGTGTTTGACTTTTGGGATTGTAATTTGAACATGGACCGGTATGTTTGTGTTTGACTTTTGGGATTGTTTTGAACATGGACCGGTATGTTTGTGTTTGACTTGTGGGATTGTAATTTGAACATGGACCGGTATGCTAGTGTTTGACTTTTGGATTGTAATTTGTACATGGACCGGTATGTTTGTGTTTGACTTTTTGGATTATGATTTGGACATGGACCGGTATGTTTGTGTTTGACTTTTGGGATTGTAATTTGAACATGGACAGGTATGTTTGTGTTTGACTTTTGGGATTGTCATTTGGACATGGACCGGTATGTTTGTGTTTGACTTTTTGGGATTTTGATTTGGACATGGACCGGTATGTTTGTGTTTGACTTTTGGATTGTAATTTGTACATGGACCGGTATGTTTGTGTTTGACTTTTTGGATTATGATTTGGACATGGACCGGTATGTTTGTGTTTGACTTTTGGGATTGTAATTTGAACATGGGCAGGTATGTTTGTGTTTGACTTTTGGGATTGTAATTTGTACATGGACCGGTATGTTTGTGTTTGACTTTTGGGATTATGATTTGGACATGGATCGTTATGTTTGTGTTTGACTTTTGGGATTGTGATTTGGACATGAATCGTTATGTTTGTGTTTGACTTTTGGGATTGTGATTTGGACATGAACCGGTATGTTTGTGTTTGTTTTTTTGGGATTGTGATTTGGACATGGACCGGTATGTTTGTGTTTGACTTTTTGGGATTTTGATTTGGACATGAACCGGTATGTTTGTGTTTGTTTTTTTGGGATTGTGATTTGGACATGGACCGGTATGTTTGTGTTTGACTTTTGGAATTGTGATTTGGACATGAACCAGTATGTTTGTGTTTGACTTTTGGGATTGTGATTTGGACATGAACCAGTATGTTTGTGTTTGACTTTTGGGATTGTGATTTGGACATGGACCGGTATGTTTGTGTTTGACTTTTGGGATTGTAATTTGTACATTGACCGGTATGTTTGTGTTTGACTTTTGGGATTATGATTTGGACATGGATCGTTATGTTTGTGTTTGACTTTTGGGATTGTGATTTGGACATGGACCGGTATGTTTGTGTTTGACTTTTGGAATTGTGATTTGGACATGAACCGGTATGTTTGTGTTTGTTTTTTTGGGATTGTGATTTGGACATGAACCGGTATGTTTGTGTTTGACTTTTGGGATTGTGATTTTGACATGAACCGGTATGTTTGTGTTTGTTTTTTTGGGATTGTGATTTGGACATCGACCGGTATGTTTGTGTTTGACTTTTGGGATTGTGAATTGGACATGAACCGGTATGTTTGTGTTTGTTTTTTGGGATTGTGATTTGGACATGGACCGGTATGTTTGTGTTTGACTTTTGGGATTGTGATTTGGACATGAACCGGTATGTTTGTGTTTGTTTTTTTGGGATTATGATTTGGACATGGACCGGTATGTTTGTGTTTGACTTTTGGGATTGTGATTTGGACATGAACCAGTATGTTTGTGTTTGACTTTTGGGATTGTGATTTGGACATGAACCGGTATGTTTGTGTTTGTTTTTTTGGGATTATGATTTGGACATGAACCAGTATGTTTGTGTTTGACTTTTGGGATTATGATTTGGACATGGACCGGTATGTTTGTGTTTGACTTTTGGGATTGTGATTTGGACATGGACCGGTATGTTTGTGTTTGACTTTTGGATTGTGATTTGGACATGGACCGGTATGTTTTGTTTGACTTTTGGGATTGATGATTTGGACATGGACCGGTATGTTTGTGTTTGACTTTTGGGATTGTGATTTGGACATGGACCGGTATGTTTGTGTTTGACTTTTGGGATTGTGATTTGGACATGACCGGTATGTTTGTGTTTGTTTTGGGATTATGATTTGGACATGGACCGGTATGTTTGTGTTTGACTTTTGGGATTGTGATTTGGACATGACCGTATGTTTGTGTTTGACTTTTGGGATTGTGATTTGGACATGGACCGGTATGTTTGTGTTTGACTTTTGGGTTGTGATTTGGACATATGGACTATGTTTGTGTTTGACTTTTGGGGTTGTGATTTGGACATGGACCGGTATGTTTGTGTTTGACTTTTGGGTTGTGATTTGGACATGGACCGGTATGTTTGTGTTTGACTTTTTTGGGATTTTGATTTGGACATTGAATGTATGTTTGTGTTTGACTTTTGATTTATTTGGACATGGATCCGGTATGTTTGTGTTTGACTTTTGGGATTTGATTTGGACATGACGTATGTTTGTGTTTGACTTTTGGGATTTATTTGGACATGGACCGGTATGTTTGTGGCTGACTTTTGGGATTATGATTTGGACATAGACCGGTATGTTTGTGTTTGACTTTTGGGATTGTCATTTGGACATGGACCGGTATGTTTGTGTGACTTTTGGGATTGATTTGGACATGAACGGTATGTTTGTGTTTGACTTTTGGGATTGTGATTTGGACATGAACCGGTATGTTTGTGTGACTTTTGGGATTGTCATTTGGACATGAACCGGTATGTTTGTGTTTGACTTTTGGGATTATGATTTGGACATGAACCGGTATGTTTGTGTTTGACTTTTGGGATTGTCATTTGGACATGAACCGGTATGTTTGTGGCTGACTTTTGGGATTATGATTTGGACATGAACCGGTATGTTTGTGTTTGACTTTTGGATTGTCATTTGGACATGGACCGGTATGTTTGTGGTTGACTTTTGGGATTATGATTTGGACATGAACCGGTATGTTTGTGTTTGACTTTTGGGATTGTCATTTGGACATGGACCGGTATGTTTGTGGTTGACTTTTGGGATTATGATTTGGACATGAAGCGGTATATTTGTGTTTGACTTTTGGGATTGTCATTTGGACATGAACCGGTATGTTTGTGGCTGACTTTTGGGATTGTCATTTGGACATGAACCGGTATGTTTGTGTGACTTTTGGGATTATGATTTGGACATGAACCGGTATGTTTGTGTTTGACTTTTGGGATTGTCATTTGGACATGACCGGTATGTTTGTGGCTGACTTTTGGGATTATGATTTGGACATGAACCGGTATGTTTGTGTTGACTTTTGGATTGTATTTGGACATGACCGGTATGTTTGTGGTGACTTTTGGGATTATGATTTGGACATGAACCGGTATGTTTGTGGTTGACTTTTGGGATTGTGATTTGGACATGAACCGGTATGTTTGTGGTTGACTTTTGGGATTATGATTTGGACATGAACCGGTATGTTTGTGGTGACTTTTGGGATTGTATTTGGACATGACCGGTATGTTTGTGTTGACTTTTGGGATTGTCATTTGGACATGACCGGTATGTTTGTGTTTGACTTTTGGGATTGTCATTTGGACATGAACCGTATGTTTGTGTTTGACTTTTGGGATTGTCATTTGGACATGAACCGGTATGTTTGTGTTGACTTTTGGGATTATTTGGACATGAACCGTATGTTTGTGGTTGACTTTTGGGATTGTCATTTGGACATGGACCGGTATGTTTGTGGTTGACTTTTGGGATTGTTTGGACATGACCGGTATGTTTGTGGTTGACTTTTGGGATTGTGATTTTGACATGGACCAGTATGTTTGTGGTTGACTTTTGGGATTATGATTTGGACATGAAGCGGGATGTTTGTGTTTGACTTTTGGGATTGTGATTTGTACATAAATCTGTATGTTTGTGGTTGACTTTTGGGATTGTCATTTGGACATGAAGCGGAATGTTTGTGTTTGACTTTTGGGATTATGATTTGGACATGAAGCGGAATGTTTGTGTTTGACTTTTGGGATTATGATTTGGACATGAACCGGTATGTTTGTGGTTGACATTTGGGATTATGATTTGGACATGAACCGGTATGTTTGTGTTTGACTTTTGGGATTGTCATTTGGACATGAACCGGTATGTTTGTGTTTGACATTTGGGATTATGATTTGGACATGAACCGGTATGTTTGTGGTTGACTTTTGGGATTATGATTTGGACATGAACCGGTATGTTTGTGTTTGACTTTTGGGATTATGATTTGGACATGAACCGGTATGTTTGTGGTTGACTTTTGGGATTATGATTTGGACATGAACCGGTATGTTTGTGTTTGACTTTTCGGATTATGATTTGGACATGAACCGGTATGTTTGTGGTTGACTTTTCGGATTATGATTTGGACATGGATAGGTATGTTTGTCTCTGATATTATTTGAAAAACAGTGAATCAGCAATCAGAAAGATATAAGTAATTCTTAAATAAAGAATAATAAACTGTGTCTGTACACGGATCCATATAACACTGATTGTACCTAATTTATTAGATCGTGCTGACGACGGTTTTTGTACGGATTACTATCGCACTAGACCTAACAAGATTAGTTTGCAGCTTCGGAGATTACTTCATATTCACATTAACCCCATTCTATACATTTATATACTCTTTTTATCAACATTTATATTATATTATATATTATATTATATTATATTATATTATATTATATTATTATATTATATTATATTATATTATATTATATTATATATATAGAGTATTACTAGTCAAAAATAAAAAGCAACCATACCAATCCATGTTCAAATCACAACCCCAAAGCAAACTTAATAATATTTAATAATACTATTGGTTACAAAATATCAATTTATCAAAAACATATCGGTCCATGTTAAAATCACAGTCCCAAAAGCAAGGCAAAAACAGAAAACAACAAAGTCGAAAATGCACACCTTCCCTAGCGAAGTTAGATCGGGTGCCCTCGAAATACAATACTCTTGTCTAGCCAGTCACACTCGCCAATTGCAAAACAAAAATGCGAGAATAAAAAGAACACGGATCCATTGAACGCCAAACATATCAGCAGATAAATCCAGACACAGAGATATCATACACATAAAAAATACCGCGATGACAGACAGAAAACGATAAGAGGGTCACGACAAACCCGTATCCAAACACCACCGAAACAACAACCCATTTGAAAGAAGCATGCCTCGTTGCACAAAGCCCCTGCATTGGGAATAAGCCCCACCACAACGTACCACCCGTGACACAAACGCGTGTCAAACATGACATTATTTATGTATAAAATGCAACATAAAGCATTATTCTATACAACCTAACCTTTGGATAATTGTATATTTGTATGGGACGTACTCGTCGGTCCTAGTGAGTATAGTCAGTCCCACTAGTATTTGGAAAGACACTGGTTTTCTGGAGGAAAAACAACTTACTCCCATCACTGTATGTTTAAAGTTCAATCTCTTCCATGTTCAATTGATAAAGATGTTATATTGATTTTCAATGGTAATTTGGTTATTGATCTTTCTTTGTTTTTTTTTTCTGGGGGGGGGTGTACACAATGGCTTAAGTAGACAAATATGGGCATTCTCCGGTATATGCCTATTTTCATATTATTCATTTCCTAATGCGAGACAGTACCGATGTGGTCTGTGATTTCAATAATAGTCAGAACGGTGCACAATTAGGACTTGCAAGCTTAATCATTTGCAGTTGTGGCAAATTTGATAATTTGGTAAATTTACAGGTCATATGTGCACTTTATTTTGGGACTGGATATAATTTTGTTACTTCTACAAAGTAAAAAGAGGCTAAAGTATCAAATTGTAGGACATGACTTGGAAATTTTAATAAAATGTTTTGAAGGTGAAATAATATCACCATGTCACGTGATCTGAGGTCAAAGATCAACATTTGATGATTTTTAAAGGGAAAGAGTGCAAAATTGAACAAAAGTGTTACGCTCAGTTTCAGAATTTCATCTTTTTCATTCATTGCAAAGATTATGAACTTAATGTTGTGCATGACACTAGACGTAATGACAAAATGACATCCTGGGGCGGGGTTAAATAATCACATTATCGCGTTTTAAACTACAGTACAGACCTGTCGAAAGTTTAACAATGAATTAACGAAAAGGAGACGAAGATATGAATAGTATTAGCAAGTGACGGAAATACAACCGAGAGATAGCTAGCAGCTGCCAGAAACCTGTCGATATATAGCTAACGGGGCAATGGAGGTTACTTGCTGTGTTGGCACTTATCTGTTAGCTTGTTGTTAAACTTTCGACGGGTCTGTATACCGTACACCGTGTATGCTTCCAGAGGTGACGGAATTCATAGAATCATTGACCTCGTTAGAGATTGACTTTGTATGGCATAAAATTGTACTGAAACGCATGCAAATGCACTGGAGCATAATTTTATGTATAAAGAACTATTCAATACTAAAGAGCTAAAGTACAGACCTGTCAAAAGTTTAACATTAAGCTATCGAATATTAGTGCCGAATTGACAGCTAATCGGTAGCCCTCGTTACTGTAAACGTAATTTTTTGATTTGGCAGGTTTTTTTACCCCTCAAAAAATAGCTGTACATATTTCGGCCATTTGGCAACCGTTATTTGACTTGTTTTTTTGTTAGCTCTGTGTTAAACTTTGGACATGTCTGTTTTGTATTATTATTCTTAATCAATATTTGAATGCAATAGATTACTCCTTAATAATGACAGAATTTTCCGACAACAAATGTCACCCTGCTGTTGTAACTACTATATTCAAAGATAGATGTCAAACCGTTTCCGTACCCAGCTTGTATCGTTTTTCGATTTATGGAATATCAATAAAATTGTTTCTATCTGAATAACATTGCTGATTATAGTGCGACAAGTTTGACCTGTCCGCTTGACCTTTAATTTGAATATTTAAACAGACACATCCATTGTGTAATCTAGGGGTTATATCAGTTGATATATAAAGATAGATGATAGTAATACTGGGTACCGGGTGTTTATGGTAATGAAACATGTTGTCTTCTCCAAATCACAGTTTATTAGCTCAATCTAATAATCAAATTAAAGATCAAATAGCCAGGTCAAACTTGACGCACTGACTACAAATGAAACCATACAGTACAGGCCTGTCGAAAATTTAACACTGGGCTAACGAATTCGTGCCAAACCGAAAGCTCATTTCAGCCCTTCGTTAGTTATATCTGGACAGCTTTTCTGCTGCTGTTATCTATCTCCCGATAGCTATTCTGTCATTAGCTATCTATATCTCGGCTAGTTGGCAGCTCAGCATCTACTCCTTTTCGTTAGCTTATATATTGGGGTGTTAAAAATGTCTTTTTTCAGATTACTTCTCGATTAAAATATTTGCATTTAGTTTTGACACACATATTCATCAGTAGTTCCAAAAAGAGTTTGAGTTAAAGTAAATCTTAGCTAAGGAATGTATTTATTGTTTTTTTTCTTTTAATAAACTTATTTATTTATTCGTTTATATTTATTTATTAATTAATTTATTCATTTACTTATTTATTCATTCATTCATTATTCATTTATTCGCATTTATTTATTTATTTATTAGTTTTTATATTTATCTATTCATTCATTCATTTATTTATTTGTTTATTTATTTATTTATTCGTTTTTATTTATTTATTTATTTATTTATTTATTTATTTATTTATTTATTTATTTATTTATTTATTCATTTATTCATTTATTCGTTTTTATTTTTTATTTATTCGTTTTTATTTATTTATTCATTCATTTATTCATTCATTCATTTATTTATTTATTTTTTATTTATTTATTCAGTCATTTATTTATTTATTCGTATTTATTTATATATTTATTTATTTATTTATTACAACAAAGCAATGGTCTTTGTATTCTTTAAATAATTAATAAGAAGAAGAAGAAGAAATAAATAAATAAAAAATAAATAAGTATTGAAGATAACAAGAACAATAGTTAAGACTACAAAATAATACATTTACCGACTTCTTGTTATTTATGATAACCAGTTCGACAGATTTATTAAGTTGTTGACATTAGGATGTACATAACTCTACACGTGCTGCCAACTTTTCTTTCCCCAATGATAACAATCTTTTCCACTCATTTGTGTAGGTCATCAATATTGACCTGTCCGTTTGACCTTTAATTTTATTACTCTTTATAGACGAGAACATTTATGTTTAGGGAACACATGTACAAAAAGGAACACTTTTTTCAAAGAGTGAACACCTGGATGTATTACCGGTGAATCCTAACACTACCTTAAAGCTGGGTGAATCCTTACGCATGGATATTCCTAAAAAGGTCAAGCGGACTGGTCAATGTTGTTTGACTTTAACCTTTCATTACTTCCTAAATATTATATACCCCCAATATATAAACCGAACATACTGAACTTTTAATTTGACTCCCAACACTTCCGTGTTCCCGAAAATGACTGACGATGTACACCGTCTAAGATGATGTAAGGGTCAGCCAAATCGGTGTATACGCATCACTGGACATTGGCCATAATATTGGTTGACCGGTGGTCAAGCATGTGGTTTAATTTACGAAACAAATCAACAATGCTACTATATAAATTTTTATTTAATTTTTCATATTTGTTTCTAATTTTTGGATATTTTACCGTTGCCGTGGAAACCTCTCAACAAAAATTGATGCTAATCTTACTGGATGGATTTAGATGGGATTATTTCGATCAACCTGGTCTGGATTTACCTGGATTTACGAGGATGTTTGACCAAGGGGTCAGGGCTGAATATATGGAGTCAGATAATCCGACATTGTCTTATCCCAATTACTATTCAATTATGACAGGTACTTGTTTTTTTATTTTGCATAATGTCGGAGTTTTATTTGAAATACTTCCAAGGACGTAGCTGAACATACGCACATTCGACCGTTCGTAAGTTAATTTTGTTAAACATCATATTTAAAAATATTAAAAATAATTATATGACAGCTATATTTTAAAACTTGAAAGCAATACAAAATTTAACCCTCGAAACTGAAACATAATGAACAAGACGATTTATGCATATGAATCGATGTTCAATTCAGTGGTCGTTTGAATTTCGTTTTGAAGTTTAGTCTAGAAACTTTGCAGATAAGGGTCGAAATTAATGGAAAACGCACCATTTTTTGTAAAAAAAAAATCAAAATTTCCTGGGGGAGCATGCCCCCATACCCCTAGAAAACGACGCATTTTTCACGTTTACAGTGCGTAATTTACCAACATGCTCAGCTACGCCCCTGACTTCCATCTGTTCTATCGTTGACCGTCCTAAAATCGAGAGCGTTCTAAGATTCGAGGCCATTTTTGTTTTCAGTTATTATACGCGAGTATCGTCTCTGCAGTGACGATTTCATGCATTTAAGACAAAATTTAGGTATTTACTGTGAAACTATCCAGAAAAATCAGTTGTCTATTTTTCAGCTCTCAAATTCTTGTTGCGTTAGCAAATTTAGTTCGTTTTCTATTAGAGTCTCGAATCACGAACGGTCGAGGATATTCCTCCCCCATTTCATTTTTATTTTACCTCAATTTGTAGTCTCTTTTTAATCTTTATTTTGACTGTAAAAAACTTAAATGATAGAATCAAGACTTTTCTGTGAAAAATAATATTTCCAAATTTTACATAGAATTTAAATCAGGAGTGTAGAAATGAAAGTCTTACCAAATAAGCCATTTGGAATATTTTAGTCCGTCGGAAAGAATGGGTTTGGGTAGAATGGTGATGTTTTTAACCCTCTTCCCTCCAGTCAAGAGCCTTTCACTTTTGTGCTGCTGCAGAAGGGAATAGCGCTCGGAGAAAACCAATCGACCTTCAAAAAGCAAACTGACAAACTTTCTCGCACTAGGAAATTTAAACCAATACGTAGTTAGGCGCTTTGAACTGCAAGCAAGCAATTTGAATTAGTTCTAGAATTTTGGAGGAAAGCTATAACGCCGACAAAAACTGTCCAGTACAGGCACGTCAATAGTTTAAGAATGATTTAACAAATAATAGAATGGACAATTTTATTGGGCCATTGGTGAGCTATATACGCCAGTTTTTCGGTCACTAGCTATCCATATGTCAGCCACTTGGCAGCTGAGCTTCGACTCCTTTCCACTAACTCAGTGTAAAACTTTCGACTGGTTTGTACTGTATATAGAATTAGCAACTGCAAATGCTGAAACGACGAAAAAAATCATATATGTCTTGGTCTTATATTATCAGGGGAGACAATTCATTATTCTACGATAATCCCTAGCGTGGAGTCATTTTCTTTAGTTCACTTTTAAACTTTTAACAGGTCTGTTCTGTATGTAAAATTGGTGACGGCGAGAGCTTCAATAATGACGAAAACCATATGCCTCGGCCTTATCAGGGGAGACAATTCGTTATTCAATAATCTATATTGTGAAGTCATCTGTTTTCAATACAGTCAAAACTGTCTATAAAGGCCACCCAGGGATCCAGTAAAAGTGGCCTTTATGGGTAGGTGGCTTTTATATACTGCTTCAAATAATATGAAAAAAAGAACAATTGGGATATAATTCTACTGGCCTTTATAAGCAGATGGCCCTTATATATAGGTGGTCTTTAAAGCAGGTTAGACTGTATCAATTATTTGGCATGCTACGGGTGTATACTGAATGTAAAATTAGCGAGTGCGAAGGATGCAACGATGACAAAAACCATAATTTATATCTAACATACCTTGGCCTTATCAGGGGAGACAATTCTTTATTTCAATAATCTACATATATATTGTGGAGTCATTCCGTTTTTAATAAATCATCATATATATATCTTTGTTTTTGGCATCTTATCGTGTTAAGATTGGTCATTTACATATGACCTTCCCAATGTTATTGTATGGTGGTCTAGAGACCTAAATTTTACATTACAAAAATCCAACATTCACTTCCCTTTCCCTTTTTCAAGTTTTGGTCCATCCCGGCCAGGGTTCGAACTATTGCCTCCCACATACAGAGCAATCACTCTACAAAATGAGTTACCTAATTAGTGGGGAGAAAGATTTTGGATTGACTAGTACCACTATAGTATAGACCTGTCGAAAGTTTAACACCGAGCTAACGAAAAGGAGTCAAAACTCGGCTGCCCAATGACCGATGTATAGATAGCTTTTGGTCGAAAAACTGCCGAGAGATAGGTGCATTGCAGACCTGTCGAAAGTTTAACACTGCGCTAACGAAAATGAATCGAAACTCGGATGTCGAATGACCAAGGTATGCATGTGGCCGAAAAGATGCACTACAAACCTATCAAAAGTTTAACACTAATCTAACAAATAAAGGCCAAGTCAGCAGTTCATCTTGTCCTCTAATTATCTATATCCCGGCAGTTTTTCGGCATGTGTTATAAATCTATTTCGCGGCAACCTTTTGGTCACTACATGTACCTATCCATATCTCGGTCAATTCGACTCCTTTTCGTTAGCTCAGTGTTAAACTTTCGACAGGCCCGTACTGTAATTCTTTAGTTTAGTGTTAAACTTTCGACAGGCCCGTACTGTAATTCTTTAGTTTAGTGTTAAACTTTCGACAGGTCTGTACTGTAATTCTTTAGTTTAGTGTTAAACTTTCGACAGGCCCGTACTGTAATTCTTTAGTTTAGTGTTAAACTTTCGACAGGTCTGTACTGTAATTCTTTAGTTTAGTGTTAAACTTTCGACAGGTCTGTACTGTAATTCTTTAGTTTAGTGTTAAACTTTCGACAGGTCTGTACTGTACTCGCTGTCACGATATAGGCAACAGGGGTCATGGTGATCTGCACTGCAAATTCGGGACTTATTCGACAGCTTGGTGTTAAACTTTCGACATGGCGGGAGTATGGATAGATATTGGTCAAAAAAGCTGCCGAGAGATAAATAGCAGCTGCCGAAAAACTGTCGAGATGTTAGGTAACGAGGGGCCGAAATGAGTTGCCTATTAGACACCGTTTGGTTAGCGTAGTGTTAAACTTTAGATATGTCTGTACTGTAGCTAACGAGGGGCCGAAATGAACCGCCTATTAGACACCGATTGGTTAGCTTAGAGTTAAACTTTAGACATGTCTGTACTGTGCATTTGCAAAATCGATCAGCTTATTTTTTTCAAATTTTTCAAAAGTTTAACTAACTTCATTATTCCCTTTAAAAGTCATTCAAGTAAACATGTAGGTAATTAATTAGTATTCATCCCTAATTTTAAAATGTTTAGGCTTGATAGCAAAAATACACGCACTATTATAAAATAAAGTATGTATAACATAAGTGTGTGTATCGCAGAATAAAAAGCGTATCATAAAGAAATAACATATATTACATAGAACCATGCATCTTGCGAAATAATTACTTTGCTCGGTGTGTTGTTGTAAGCGTCTTCTGTAGGGGCTCCAAGTGGCTCACTCTTTTTCGAACGCTAAAGAGGCGTCTTTAGCGTGCACCGAGACACCGTAACTCGGTTTTGAGTCTTATCCAAAAGACGACACTAGTATATTAGCTTTCGTTTACAGCTCTTGTATGTGAAGAAGATGAAAATTATCTCAGTAATAATTTCCAAGTCCCAGTGATGTCCGAACCCACAACCCTTGACATTGAAAGCCAGGGACAGTACCATTCGGCCATGTCGCCCTTTAAATACTTAAATAATATTTAAACTTCAAAACCTTTGTTTATGATAAATCCAATAAAGTCCAAACAATTTCTGGTAATTGTTATATATTTTTACATTTACACAATTATTTTATAAATCCTGTCAGAATTTCGGCTATAAATGTCGGAGTTTCATTTCGGGGTAGTAAATTTTTGAGGGCATTTCTACCAACAGGTAATATTTATATACATGTATAAGATTTTGACAAATTTAACCCTCTGGGCTGATGTTATCGCCAATGTAGTAACTTACCCCACGGGCAATTTGTTTAACCTCTAATACCACCTCCGTGGTACAGGGTGTAATAAAGAATCTTGAATCTTGAATCTTGGCAAGAAAACAAAATATAACTATATTCCTTAATTTTGAAGGACGTCTATTTGTGCTCTCCTGTTTTTTTATTTTTCACTGAAAAAAGCCTAAAATTGACGGACGGAATAAAACTATTTTGAAAATTTTTGTGAAAAACAATTCAAAACTTTTACATACATGTACAATTGCAATTTAAAATAAAAGCACTTCCCTTAATTTATTTTTATTTTTTTATTTATTTATTATTTATTTATTTTTTATTTTTTATTATTATTATTTCAAGTTCTTCGAATCACAAAATTTTTTATTTTATTTTATTTTATTTTTTTTGGTCGGTATTTTAATATTATTTCAAGTTCTTCGAATCGCTATGTAGTTGAGAAATCATTTTTATTTATTTATTTATTTATTTATTTATTTATTTATTTATTTATTTATTGTTATCTTTTATTTTATTTATTCATTTATTTTACTTTTAATTTTTTATTTTATTTTTTTTCATACTTATGTTTTTATTATTTTTTTCCTATTTATTTATTAATTTATTTATTTTTTGAAAATAAATACTATATGAATATTGAATTATTTAAAAAAGGTCATTTCATTACTTCCTCGTTAACACAACCTTTTTACATGTAATATTATAAGTACCTGTACAAATACCCTTAAGGGACTTTTAAGGACAAATGTCCGTATAGTACAGGCCTGGAACCTCGGAAATAGCGTCTGTCTCCTAGCTCTGTATGAAATGTTGGCCGCTGTTTGGAGCTTGACAGGCCTGTCGAAATTGACGTATCGCCGACCACGCCCACAATGTTCCGACACTGGCCGCCATCACGGTACCAAAACAGCGTCACGGCAACTAATGACGTACTAGTGTCAATGACGTCATTAAATGGCGCTATTCAGGCCGAGTTTTCATTCTTTTTGCGTGTAAATCAAGCATCCGGCCATGTGACGGCCATTTGTGGGCGTGAACGGCGATACGTCAATTGTACAAAGAATGATATCGAAGCTCGTCAAAAGCTTAAACACTGAGCTAGCAAAAAGATTGTCATGTGGCCTATAAAAAACTGCCTACATAGCTAGCGATAGAAAACAGCTACAAAAATAAAGCTGACAAGGCATTAAGCTGTCTGTATTGTATGTAATGTACTATATGTATATGGATAGCTAATGACCGCAAAACTGCCAAGACATAAATAATATCTGTCGATATAACTATAGTAGCAGCCAAAATATTATAAGTTATACAGGGCTTTGGCAGATTACACGGCCACATGTACCCCGTCAAAGATTTATGTACCCTGACCCGCAGTCTTTGTCACCCTTCAAAGCATAACCAGTTGGATCTTTTTAACTTCCATTTCGTATTTTGTGTGACTTGCGTACGTTGTCGCCATCTTTGTTTACCGTAACTCGACGTCAGAGACGAACGAGTTACTTCCCTTTACCGTTAAACGTCGCGTGCGTTCATGTACCCCGGCAGATTTCCGAACATAGTTCCATGTACCCCGGCAAGTTAACCAATCGCTATGCGAGAAATTTCTTTGAAGGGTGACAAAACAAATTACAAGGGATCCCTTCTTTATAATATAAAGGCCGCGGTGGCCTAATATGGATAAGACGCCAGTCTATTAGTCCATGAGTTCGAGTCCCGTCAGACCACACGTGGGAAAGTGAATTTTCCTTGCCGTTGCCTTTACTGGTTCACCCGGTATCAGTACAATGTGACTGGGGAGTGGTGCGCTTGTCTGTAGCGTACTGAGTCGCCCCGAGTGATTACTGGTACAAGGCGGGCCATAAAACACACTCGCACTTAACATGCACACACAAACTTGTTTATAGATTAATCCATAGAGATTAATAAATTAGTTCTCGTCGCGAATAGCTGAAAAAATTGTTGATGTGTCGCTAAAGCAACATTCAATCAAACAACCTTCTATATAATACTGTAATCGTATTTTCTTTCGTGTGTATTTATTTTCGCGCTAAAGGAAAAGACATGTTCGCGTAGTTGAATTTTTGCGTTTTTAAAATATGCACTATAACACGATAAACATAATATAATTTTTTCTTGGTATCAATTTTAAGGGCAAAAGAAACGACCGCGAAAACAGCGAAAATAAATACGTTTACAGTACTGTAACTTATACTATAAAAAAGGGCAAACAACTTTGATCTGTCCGCTTGACCTTTCATTCAATTATTTATCACGGACAAGGTGCATCTTGTGTATAGGGAACACAGGTGTTAATTCTGTATATTCACCTCATAGAGTAAACCTGTGTACTGTGTATGTATTAACTTGGATCTTAACACTATCCATTTATTGAGTGGACCCTCCTATATGAATATTCGAAATGAAACGTTAAACGGACAGGTCAATGTTGTTTACCTATACATGTTCTGTTTGTGCAAGTTACTAGAATGCGAGTAAATGAGGTCACACATCAGATTTATTTTGATTTATTTATCTTTATCACCCCTTGATTGTTTATTCCATGTCAGGTGTTGTACAGTACACACCTGTCAAAAGTTTAACACTAAGCTACAAAATTATTGCCGGGTCGGCAGCGTATTTCGATCCCTCTTTATCCCTCTTTAGGTATATCGCCTCAGATTTTCCGGCAGCTGCTATCTGTCTCTTGGCACGGCGGCTGCTATCTGTTTCTTGGCAGCTTTTTGGTCACTGGTTATCTACATGTATATCTGGATCACTTGACAGCCTATCTTCGAGCTTTATTATCTTTATGTTAAATTTTTGACAGGCCTGTACTGTATATATTAATTCCAGATGTCTTTTTTATAACAGAGAGACCGAAAAAAATGCAGAATGTAAACAAATCGATATTTAAACTTGATTTCCGTGATGGCCAATTCGTAGATCTTGTAACTGAAAGAGGCCAAAGACTGCGATTATTTAAGTAAATCAAAAACAGGCATACCAATTCATGTCCAAATCAGCAAAGTGGAAACAAACATGCCAATCCGTGTCAAAATCATAGTAAAGCAAAGTAAAAAACCTTGAAGCTGGCTCAGTGAGTTAAGTACGCGAACTTTCGCCAGAGAAGTGAGACCGATTGCACCAGAAGAATAAGCACATTCGTCATGTGTAAAATTAAAATTGAGATTGAAAAGGTGTACAATGCAATTTGAGTTAAGTAAGTATACGCGAACTTCCTCCAGAGAAGTGAGACTGGGTGCTCCGGAAGAATAAGCACATCCGTCATGTGTAAAATCAAATTGAGAATGAATAGAATACGGAACTTTGGTTTACAATGTTATTTGTGTAAAGTACGTATGTATGCGAAGTGAGACTGGGAGCTTAGGAAGGATAAACACATCCGTCATGTGTAAAATCAAAATGAGAATGAATAGAATACGGAACTATGGTTTGCAATGTACGTAGTTAGTTGTGGTTTAGGTCTTTGAGACATTTTTTTCGAAAGAGTTTTGCTTATTTTTTGCAGGGCTTCATTGTGAAAGTCATGGCATGGTGGGTAACTACATGTACGATGAGAAACATAAAGAATACTTCTTGATTGGCGCCAACAAAGAGCAGTTTCATTCCTACTGGTGGGATGACGGGGAACCAGTCTGGATCACAGCAACAAGACAGGTATACACACAAGTGGCGGATGTAACTAGCTAGACAGGAGGTTACCCTTCCGGAGCACCTGAGATGACAGATCACGTGATAATGATGAGGATGGGAGTAATGGGTGTTTAGTCGAGATTTTTCACCTATATCGAGGCGGTCAGTTCAGGAATAGTGGAGAAAACTGAGAAATCTAGAATGTCAAGAGAAAACCACGAACCTTCGACAGACGTTCTCACGCTAAAACCTCTCCCGTTCCGAGTTGGTTTTGAACCTAAGCATTGAAAGGCACTATGATCCCTAAGCACATGATTTAGATCACTCGACCACCGCCCCCAGCCACCCCCCCCCCCCCCCCGATTACTTGAAAAATTAAACAATTGAAACCAATTGTCACACCCGATGGTTCGGATGAGACTACCCCACCTTTGAACCTGTGCGAGATTATTTTTTCTATTTTTTTCCAATAAAATACTTATTGTGAGAACGTTTTACGGTCGGTTTGTTATAGAAGGTGGATGGGTACTTTTGTTTTCTCCACCAATCCGGAATCTTGATTTGCGTGTTAAACTATTACAACACAACAACGGTACTAAGTTTTCTAAAAATTGAAAAAAAACAGCGAACATTAGTGTGAATTGTTTTTTTAAGTGAAAAGTTTTAAGTAAATGGATTGAGTATCACTTTAATGTTAATGTTGGGCTTATGTAATAATAATTATTTTGCTTTACCCTACAGAAAAAGACGTCATATATGTACCATTGGCCCGGATGTGACGTCACAATAAGAAACCGGAAACCAACCTATTGTAAGCCATACAAAGGTGTACCACAGATATCTGATTTACAAGAATCCATCGCAGAAAGTATCCAACTATTCAAGCAAGATTCAGCAGATTTAGTCGGTAAATATACCACACACACACACACACACACACACACACACACACACACACACTTTCCCGGTATCTATAGGCATTGTTTTATTAAATTTATGATAATGGGTTTCGCGGTTGTATCACGTGATCAATATGCAAATTGCAAATTTCCGGAACAACGTCGTTTTTACGAGAAAACGTGGTCTGACGCGATTACATGCCCAAAGTAAATAATTGTTCCGCACAATCGTCAGGGCTTTTAAGTGGTACAGAGACAAAACCCCTTTGTTTTGTTTCCCATGTAGTTAACTCGTTTTCTAGTATTTTATACATGTATATTATTTTTTTGGCTAATTTGCATATTTTTTCAATAAATTTATCAACTTTTCTTTTAAGAAAATTAACTCCCATTATTTAATGATAAAATATAATCTAAGCAAGGGTACATGTCGAACACATTTTGTCCATAAAAGCTTTTATGCATTAATTTCTTGGATTTCATTTGTCTTTCGCTTCAAACAAGCACTGTGTCTAGTCTAAGTTTACAATAGGCAATTAAGGGATTAAATGGCAATGGCTAATGTATATACTTTAACAAATTTTCCTATCATCATTTATTCATTAATTCATTTATTCATTTCTCCAACCATTCATTCATTCATTCATTCTTCCATACTTCCATCAATTCATTCATTCATTCATTCATTCATTCATTCATTCATTTACTCACACATTCATTCATTCATTTTACTCACACATTCATTCATTCATTCATTCATTCATTATCTTTCAGGTATATATGTCGAGTTGACAGATAAATATGGTCACAAATACGGACCGAAGTCACAAAAATTAAACGACATTATAGTCCAAGTGGACAAAGAAATCTACAACCTAATGGAAAGTCTGGAAAATGAAGGTTTGGCCGATGAGGTCAATATCATGGTGTTTTCGGACCATGGGATGACCGACGTCACACCACAACGAGTGGTCAATATTACCGGACACGTTGACATGAAAGATGTAGACGTAATGCTGGACAGTGGACCTAACGTATACGTGTGGCCGAAATCTGGTAAAACTGATAAGGTAAAGGATCAAATTTAAATGTCATACGGATAAACCTAGCACCTTTAAGTTGCATCGGACAATGGCTAGGAAAAGTTTTGTCAGTTGTAAATCATTATTTTCTTATTTTTATATAACCTGGTACGTCATTTTCGATGAAGATATTTTTGCTCAGTAAATAAGTTCTAAAAGTCTTTATTATATTGTCATGTTCTGTTGCTTCTTTTGAATTTTTCTACAATTTTCCATTTAAAATTTTCACATGAAATAATCATGTACAACTATTGAACGCATTGTTTAAAATTAATGCGGTTTTCAGAGGGCTAGATAAGGTGTAGTTACCCTCACAGAGCACTCGGTCTCGCATGTTTAAATAAATTTGCCAGTCTTCAAAGTTTGGTTTCGGTATTGTGATTTCAACAGGGTCCGATATGTTTGTGTTTGAATCCGAGAAATTACTGTATCGTTTTGCATTTTCAAACAGGTGCATAAGGACTTTAAGGGACCGTTATTTTTATGTTTGATGGTTAGTAATTGTAGGTGTTTAGGGAAATAAACAGACTACTTTAAGTCGTGGTTACGAACAGTACGGGCCTGTCGAAATTTTAACACCGAGTTTACGAATTAATATTAAATCGACAGCTCAGAATGGCCCCTGTTTCGCAATATCTCGACAGTTATAATCTATCGCTTTCGACAGCGCGAGTTATTCATATTTCGACCACTCGCTAGTTTAATTTCGAGTCCTTTCATGCGCTTAGTGTTAAACTTTCGACTGGTCTGTACTGTTTGCTTGCGCTTTATTCTGACCAATTTGTATATTATACTTTTTTAACAGGTGTATAACGACTTGAAGAATATGAACAATCCACATTTATCTGTATACAAGAAAGAAGAAATACCAGAGGAATGGTTTTATAAACATCACTATAGAGTATCACCAATATTACTAATGGCTGAAGTAGGCTGGTATATCATTACGGTAAGAAATTTTTATGGCGTTCTGGCACGAACCACAGTTGCAAGATGGCTCTTTCGACCTTGACCGCTAACAAGGAAAGGCGAAGTTTTATTTTTCTACCTATCGCTTCTTCGCCTTCGCAACTTCGATTTTTTTCTCTTCAAACCTTCTCAACTTTGCAATTTTCACCTGTAATATTAATAATTTTCGGACATATTTTTTTCTATTTCTTTTTACAATAAGCGTTACGAACACAGCCGGAAGTAAAAATCACCTGTTATTATAATTTTAGAAATATCTTCTATTTTATTTTCAAATTAGCAGAAGTAGAATTTATCTGTAATAATAATTTTTGAACATGTCTTGTATTTGATCTCAAATTAGCGTTTTCGAACACTACCGGAAGTAGAATTCATCTGTAATAATAATTTTCGAACATATTCTGTAGTTGAATTTCGCAAATGGCGTTTTCAAACACTACCGGAAGTAGAATCCACCTATAAAAAAATTGAACATATATTGTATTTGAATTTCAAATTAGCGTTTTTAAATACAACCGGAAGTAAAAATCACCTTTGTTTAAAGATCAAAATTTATATGCAATATGTCTTTATCTTTTTTCAGCCTGCATTCCCAGTTTATTATTTTTACTTTGATTCTGGACCGATCAGTGGTCACCATGGTTACGAAAAAATAACAGAAGATATGCGTGCGATATTTGTAGGTAGTGGCCCAGGTATGTATTTGCATCTCAAACTACAGGCCTTTCAAAAGTTTACCACTAAGTTAACGAATAAGTGTGGAAGCGCGTGGCCTAGTGGTTAAGGCGTCGGACTCATGATTCGAAGGTCGTGGGTTCGATCCCTGGACCAGGCGATGTGTTGTGTCCTTGAGCAAGACACTTAATTTCACGTTGTTCCAGTTCACTCAGCTGAAAAATAAATAAGTACCAGCAAAATGCTGGGGGTTAACCCTGCGATGGACCGGCGTCCCATTCAGGGGAGAGTCTTGTACTCTCAGTTGCTTAACGCCACCCAAACCGGGATAAGCTCCGGCCTGATGGGCCTAAAGTCTCGGGACAGACTTTAACTTTAACTTAACTAACGAATAAGCACAGCATATGCAACTGATATGAACCTCTCGTTACATTAATCTTGACAGTTTTGCTAGCTGCTATCTATACCCCCCCCCTCAGTTTTTCAATCGCTTTGTGAATCCCTTGTTAGCTATCTCGACAGCATATCGGTAGCCACTGTCTATCTTTCGAGAGCTTTAAAGTCACTAGCTTTTCATACCTCGAATTTCGTCTCCTTTTTCGTCAGCTAAGTGTTAAACTTTCGACGGGTCTGTACAGTAGATGAGCGCATCCAATAAATCTGAAAATGTATGCGCTCATGCATTTCGATTACAGTACAGCCCTATCAAAAGTTTCACACATCGGGCTAACGAAAAGGGGGCGAAGTTCGACAGCCGAGTTGCTAAGATATACAGCCCATGACTAAAAAGCTATCGAAAGATAGAAACCTACTGACTAAAATCTATCGAGAGATAGCAAAGAGCAGTCAAGATGAGCTGTCGATTTGACACACAGTCGTAAATGAGATGTTAACTTTCGTCAGTCTTGTAATGTATATAAAGACAATTAGTGACTTTGAGGCCTAATGAGTCTGATTAAATAAAAATCCAAGTTTGCAGACACCGGATTAAATGCTAAAATGTAAAAAAAAAAAAGGTACCAATTAATGGAATGTTTTGTCCTATTTAGGGTCCAACTTTACAATGTATGATTCTTGAACACGCTAAAGAGTTTGTCCAACAATATACATTTTTTCCAAAATATGCAGTGCAGGCCTGTCAGAAGTTTAACATTGAGTTAAAGAAGAGAAGTCGAAGCTTGTGTGTCGTGTGATTGAGATAAGGATAGCTAATTATCAAGAAATAGAAAGTAGCCTACAAAAACATGTAGCTAAGGAAGGATCCAAATAAGATGTCGATCCGGCATAATTTGTTGGCTTACAGTAAACGTATTTGATTTCGTGTGTATTTATTTTTGCGATATAAAAAATTAAGACATGTCTTATAGTTGATTTTTTGCGTTTTTTAAATATGCACTGTGGCACAATAAGCACAATATAATTTTCGCTAGGTATTAATTTTCGCGCAAAATAAGCAAAAAATAGTACACCGCGAAATATAAATACGTTTAAAGTACTTTTGAACTTTTGACAGATCTGTACTTAAATAATTATAGATAAATAATGTTTTATTGGGCACGGTTGACTTATTACTAATTAGACATTTGGAGCGCGGCAAAATGCAATAATGGGAGCTTTATTTCCAAGTCGTGATTATTGTATTTCATATGTATACATGTATATCAAGACGGTTAGTTCTAGAAAGGTGAATGGAACCAGAGTGCCGGAAAAAACCATTGATCTTCGGCAAGCAAACTGCCAAAATTCTGAGTTTTGAACCTAAGCGACCTAGTCATTGTGATTCGTAATCGCTATTTAAAACCTCAACATTAGAATATTACCAGGAGACAAAACATGGAATTCTCAACTGTATTTATTACTAGTACCTAATTCTTAAAAAGTCTTAAAAAAACTAAGCAATGCACAATCGTTAAAATTAAAATTATTGCCTCAGGTGAGTTTGGTAAGATACATTATCATACTTTCTTTTTTTTCATTTTAACATCTTAAAATATCTGGATTTCTATAATTTTGGTTCGAGCACTACTGATGAGGAATTGTTTTCCGAAACGCAAAATTAGAGCAGTTTAGTAATATCTGCATGCAGCTTGTTAATCCTTCGTTAAGTTGAACTTTTTTATTTTCGAACTGATAGGGCGAGAGACCTGATTCGTAAGCGTCAGTTGTAGACTCCCAGCCTCGCCCACTCCCCATGGACCAATTAGTATGTTAAGCATGTTTATCACTCTTTTATTTTGTTTATTTTATTTTTAGGTTTCAAAAGAAACTACAGAGCCAGACCATTTAGTAATGTAAATCTTTATCAAGTGATGTGTAGTCTGTTAGACATTCAACCGTCTCCTCATAACGGGACATGGAGTGCTGTTAGTGAAATGTTAAAGTCTTCAGGTTCTATAGTCGAATACAGTATAGGTATATTACTATCAGCTGTAGCAGTTGTGATAATGAGTATCATTTGAACAATGTTAATAGTTTAAAGTAACATTTAGTGATCGTAAAATTGAAATGCCAATGAGACATCATTTGAACAAAGTTGATCGCTCCCAGAAACATTTATTGTTCGCTAAATTAGCTGTGGCAGTTGTGATTATAAGCGTCATTTGAACAATGTTGATAGTTTTAAGAAGCATTTCTTATCGTTATATCGAAATGCTAATGCGTCATCATTTGATCAGAGGTAATTGCTCTAAAAAACATTAACTGTTCGTTATATTGAAATGCCAATGTTGCAAAGTTAATTGCTCTCAAAAACATTAACTGTTCGTTATATTGAAATGCTTATGTGGCATCATTTGATCAACGTTAATTGCTCTCAAAAACATTAACTGTTCGTTATATTAAAATGCCAATGTGGCATCATTTGATCAAAGTTAATTGCTCTCAAAAACATTAACTGTTCGTTATATCGAAATGCCAATGTGACATCATTTGAACAAAGTTTATCGCTTTCGAAATCTTTATTGTTCGTAATATTGAAATGCCAACGTGGTATCATATGAACTAAGTTTATTGCTCTTAAAACTTTAACTGCTAGTGATAATGAAATGCGATGCGGCAGTTGTGAACAAAGTTGTTTCCTCTGAAAAAAACGTTAATTGTTTGTAATATTGAAATGCGATGCGGCAGTTTTGAACAAAGTTGATTGCTCTTAAAAACAATAACTGTTCGATATATTGAAATGCGATATGGCAATTGCGAACAAGGTTGTTAACTCCTAAACATTTGGCATTAGAAATATGTGAACGTTTAATGTAGCAATTGTGATAAAAAGTTTCATTTGAACAAGGTTGATATCTCCAAAAAAACACTTATTGTTTTGATAAGTCAAATTCGAACAAGGTGAAAAGTTTCTAGAAACATTTATTTTTCGTAATATTAGGATTCCAATGTAGCAGTTGTGATAAAAAGTTTTATTAGAAACACAGTTAATAGCTCTCAAAACATTTAATGTTCATAATATTGAAATCTGAAATAAATGTGGCCTTTGTGATTATAGGCCTCATTTGAACAAAGTTGATATATCTTAGAAACATTCAATTTTCAATTTTCATGTAGCAGTTGTGACAATAAGTTTAAATAGTATGCATAATTGTGTGAAATGTCACTTTAGCTGTTGTGACAATACGTTTCATTTAAACGAAGTAGGTAGCTCCAAAAACATTTACCAATTACAACAGTGAAATGTCAGTGTTTTCTGGAAATTTGCTGCAGCTAAGCAAACAGTACAGACCTAATGGAGATAAATACCATCAGTACATTGCAAAATGGAATAATCAAATGCTCCCATAAAATTAGGCGATTGTCATTGTAACTATAAACTTTACAAATTACCAAGAAATACACAGATTGAGAGAGAAAGAGAGAGAGAGAGAGGGGGGGTTCTGGTGTTCTTTATACATCATCAATAAATTGCAACAACTCCTAAAGAAGCCCAACGCCTATCATAGTCCGGCAGTTTAGACGTCTAACGAAGTCTGAAGATTGAGGCTCTCGACGAGAAGTCTTTTTTATATTATATAATGAACAAAAATAAACATACTCGTACTTATCTATGTCCGAATCACAATTCAGAAGCAAAGTAAAACTTTGGAACTTACAACTGATAAAATCATTCTTAAAACTGAAGAATGCATTTTACTTCTTGCTTGGAACCTAAATCTTTGGACTTCATTAGAAGTCGAAATTGTCAACACCTAATGAAGTCATTAGGCTTTGTGATGTACTGTATAATTAAATATTCGCGGTTTTGATCCTCTAAACAATTTTGCGGTAAGTAATCTTCACGGTTCTGACTGTATAGTAAAGTCTACCAAGGTAAATTAAATATTTTCTTTAAGAAGATATATTCGCGGTACAAGAGTTACCGTGAAAATCGCGAATATATTTTCCTCGCAAATGATTTTTCTTATACAGTACATCATTAACCACGTTAGTGATTTTTCGTTTAACTGTGTTAATTTTGTTTGTTGTTTATGGTTTGTTTCATTTGTTATATTTTACAAATAAGTAGTATAATTATAGACAAACAGTATTGACCTGTCCGTTTGACCTTTCATTAGGAATATTCATATAGGAGAGTCCACCCAATGCATGGGCCGGACTTCGAACCCACAACACCTCATTTACGGAGCGATCACTCTACCAAATGAGCTACTGCAGTGGTTGTAGATTTTCAAATTTAATCAGGCAGACAAAATAAACCCTAGTGATCCCTATACATTAATGAACTTGTCCATAATGATTATTTAAATTAAAGGTCAAGCGGCCGGGTCAAAATTGTTTTTCTGTATATATAATTGTTAAATTTAAAACCTCGCTATGCAATGTTTTCAATATTGTTGTTTTATAGATGTTTAATGTATTTATGTACTAAATAAGATTAGCCTGCTAACGGCAAAATGGTCCTTTTTATTTATCTTTTTGGTATCTTAATATTTTATCCAGGAATTTAAAAAATAACCGTTACTTTAATTTAGTTGTGGCATGTCTCCATGCTTACTTTGATGACATGTATTTTTAAAATTTGAAATTTCTCTAAAACTAAGGTATACTCCCTCATGCAAAGTATTTCCTTAGCTTAATTTGGTAAAATATATTTTGGTCCTTTGGGTAGCTTTTCAACGTCTTCAAAATAATTTTGGTTTCATAATTTTGGTCCAAGCACTATTGATGAGGAATTGTATTCCGAAACGGCCGTCTAGTGCTGTAAAATTAAAGCTGGTATAATATGTAATTTATACCACAAAATATTAAAATACTAAAGTTAAGTGAAAGAGAATAATATTGGCAAAGAATGACTGAATCCGAAACCAGAGCTGAGATTAATGCAATGATCGGTTATATGATGGTGTGAAGCACTTCAGTTAGGATAGTTTCATTGAAAACCGGGAGGTCGATAATATAGAATTCGGAGAAAAACATCGACTTTCGAAAAACATTTTCTCGAACTAGGATATTTAAATTTTGAATTCCACCCTAGGTGTTAAGAGGCCGTAACCAGGTGCGTTAGATTACTTGGTCACCGGTGCACCTAAAAGTTCTTGAGAGTTGGCGAGCATATAAAAGATATAGAAACTCGGATTTTAGGTGTCAACAGAAAGCCTCATATTTTTCATTCTGAGTGCAGTGTAGAGTGTTTACGACATGATATTAAATGCCCAAGAATATGAACATTTCAAATACCAACAAACACATGGAGAAGCTTTGAGAATCGTTTAGTATCAAAAAGTCTGACTCACAATACTAACTAAACAGGAGGTGCTTACCCTTCCGGAGCACCCGACCTCCTTTCCCAGGTGGAAGTTCACGTGTCTAACCTAACTTGTCAGTTCCAAAGTTTTTTACTTTGTTTCTGGATTGTGATTTGGACATGGATGAATATGTTTGTTTTTTATTCAAAAGTTTTAACTTTGCTTCTGGATTGTGATTCGGACATGGATTAGTATGTTTGTTGTTGATCACAATCAATTTAATGGTGATAGGTTCGAACTTCAGTCTAGTTGAATAGGTGCGACAGGAATGCTTGATGATTAACCTTCTGGTTGACTAACATCCATTATATTCAGTATAGGTCTGTGTAAAGTTTAACAATAAGTTACGGATAAGTGTCGACTCAACAGCTCATCTCGTCAGCCTGATAGCGATTTCTTTTAGACCACTGGCCATTCATATCACCCATTCCGCAGCAAGCCAAGACACGTTTTCTTTTCGTTTGCTCGATGTCAGTTTTTTGACAGGTTTATTATTGTACAAGTGAGGGAACGTTCTGAATTCTCCTTCGCTTCACTAGAAGTGCCTGCTTGATGAGCCGTAAGTCCAGCACATTTTTGTAACAAGAACTTCTTTAATAAAAAACAGACACACAAAAACGTATTTGTTATAAAATATTATAATTATCATTTTCACAATTTACAGTTATTGTTACAAAAAGTACAAAAATGACTAAGCACGACATGCAGTGAAAATAAAAAATAAAAAAATATATTGATAAGCTTAGATAAATGATAACCAAATTAAACTCTCTCCACACACACACACACACACACACACACACACACACACAGCACTAATGTAGTTGATAATGTAATTGATAGTAGAAAATTCCAATGCATCAGGTTGTAACTCATTTCCACCATGAAAATATGTTATTACCTTTGAATAATAGATTCCCAAAGCTTGGCGTCGCCTTCCGTCAATGTAACTTTATTTGAAAACATTGAGTTGATGACTTTCTCTATATCGATTTGCAATGATTGTTGCACTCAGAAAATATAAAAACACGACGTGGTTTTTTTTTTTATAAAATTCAATGAGTTGTGGTTGCGCTTTTAACTTAGTTATTTTATGGCGACGTATTATCTATACAAAGAAAAAGAAATACATGTATACTCAACAAAAACTGTTATGGACCACATAAAAAATATCATTTAATCATGTAGAACGTAAATCATAAACTTTCATATCCCCACTTCTCATATTTTCATTAAAAAGATTTAATTTCATGCACAAAAAATTTACTTCATGACATCATTTGAAACAAAAACAGAATAAGAACAAAATACAGATGGATTTTACATTTTCCAGCTTTTGGATTTTAATTTCAAATTTTACAATGGTCCCTAAGATATTTTTTTGAGTATATTAAACTAGCAAGCATGTACTTAATGAACGGTCAACGCATCGAAAAAAACAAAACAACGCACGTTAATGATAGAAAAAGGCAAAACACATATTGGGACTAAGGTCATAGCAGACTCAACATACTTTCATAAAAAATGTATTTATTAGTATACATATATATATACAAACGTAAACACGGTTAAAATAAAAGGAATTCACTGAATTCATTGATCGAAATGATAAAAACAAACAAAATCAACCATCAACATTTTAACGAAAGCTTAGAGCAGCACCGATTATGTCCAAATCATACCACAGTTAACATGAAAGGAATTCATCGAATCCATCAAAATAAACAAACACATAAACATTGTCATAAAAAGCACAGATCAGCACTGATTTGACTTTTCGACAATTTATGAAGAGATTAATAATACTTTACACTAGAACTAGAGAATTATCGTCAACTAACAAAGGAGATGAATTCTAATAACAACTTCCGGTTCAAGGGAGATAAATCATTTTACATTGAACTTTTGGAAATCGGAAAATTAATGAAATTAATGCGATGAAACGGGCCTCGCATTTTTCGCATTAATTTCTTGCTCACATTAATTTCTTGATTTACAGTATATTTTTGCATTTGAATAACAAGAACGAAGCAAGAAAACAGTAAAATAAAATGAATTTGCTAAAAATGTAGCCAAACAACATAATTATAACGAAAATGGTCAAAATTTGACAATAGTATTGTGTGTTTTCTTATTACATCACTTTCTATGTAAGGTAATAAAAATATATTTCTAAAATGGTGCTAGACTTTTACATTCAAATGTTTTGAATCGACATTCAATTAACAAAAAAAATTGGATTGAAAAAGAAATGCTCTATGAAAAAATACATATTAAGAATCGAGGTTATTATCACACAACTCACAGCACTAGACGACCGTTCCGGAACACACTTTTTCATCAGTAGTGCTTGGACCGAAATTGTTAAACCAAAACTTTTTTTTAATTTTTCAAGATGTTGAAAAGAAACCCAAAGGAATAAAAATAGCAGAGAAAACAATTTGCATAAAGGATTATACCTTAATTTTTAAAGAATTTCAAATTTAAACTAGCGACAAATTTAGACAATATTCTGACAATAATACACAAGTATAGCCTACTGAGTTTGTGATATCTTCGGGGCATCGGAGACACAAATAAAAACGTAATAACACTACAGCTATTAATTCAAAAATACTTAGAGTTTCAGAAACATTTATTATTTATATGATATTTTTTCTCAAATAATCGTGTTCGTAGAAAGCAATTTTGATTCGAACAATGCAATTGACGTTTCGCCAACCACGCCCACAATTTTCCGACACTGGCCGCCATTACGGTACCAAAGCAGCGTCACGACAAGTAATGACGTACTGGTGTCAGTGACGTCATGAAATGGCGCTTTTAAGGCCGAGTTTTCATTCTTTTCGCGTGTAAATATTTGACGGAACATTTTGGGCGTAGACGGCGATACGTCAATTTATTTATTCCAATACAGCCGTGTAGTGCTGTAAAATTAAAACTGGTATAATATGTAATTTAAGATTACTTTGAGCTTCAGTACATTTTCACTTCTACCATTTACAATATGTAATATCTCCTATAAGCATGTGTGCGTAGAAATATTGCACATTATGCAACGCAGTTGTAATGTTTAAAATATACAATACTGTTAAGTTGGTTTTATTCCATCTTTTTTCAACATTATTTCAGATAAAATTATAAGAATATTCAATATTCAATTTGTGAATATGTTTTATAAATCAACAAAGAAAATGTCATTTAATTCGACTTCACAGTAAATTAAAAAGCAGTAATAATATTTTCTGCCCAAGATTTTTTACATTGTGTTCGTAGAGGCCCTTACTTAGAGTTACATATGACATGTGCATTGTATATAAAAAGATACTTAGAATCAACACATGTCAGCCAGATGTAGCGACAAGCTTCATTTCCCTAAGAGACGGTCGTTTTGTTTTCTTTTGATCACAAATATTATAATTTGTCATTTTCAAAAAAACATACCATCATTATTAAAACACAGTTAATTGACGTATCGCCGCCCATGCCTATTATGTTTCGACACTAGCTGCCATCGTGGTACAAAAGCTGCGTCTCGGCGACTAATGACGCACAAGGGTCAGCAACGTTATTTTCATTCTTTTTAGTGTAATTCAAGCATGTCGGGCCTTTGTCGGAACTTTTGCGCGCTATTGGCAAACCCTCAATTGTTTCTTTTTTACAAAATAAATGCCTATCATAAGGTTTGACAAAAACATATTTGGGTTTATATTCTTTACATCTTTATCAATAGAAAATTAACAGAAGCAATAACAATACATGATTAAACATAAAAAAAGATTGAGACAAAAGGAATGTACAACGCAATTTGATATTTGTCAATATAATGATGAATGAAATATCATTTATATGTTAAAAAGTAAAATGAAATTGATATATGCGCTATGAACTGAAGAATTGAAGAAAACACAACGTCACTATTAAAACTAAAGATGGGACTTTTCCTTCGCTCCCTGCTATAATGGCTGATGTGGCTGGATCTATGACCACTTGGCCTCCTATAAATAAATAAATAAATAAATAAATAAATAAATAAATAAATAAAATGAATAGCAATGTAGAAAAAAGAGTGAAGGATTTATAACAACATCGCAATTTTAAATGTATCATGAAACTGAACCATACCGAAAATGTAAGCCATTATATATTTTTGTCACCAATTTTGCCATTCAGCTACTTGCAGCATCTCGCCAAAGTCGTTTACTGACGACTTTGTGAATTCCTGTTTTTAGAAACAACATTAACATGTAAAAGATGATGTAATTTACCAATGTTGGTCCCTAGAAAGCTGAGAAGTTTAGCCGAATGGCTTACCATTCCCGGTTTGATTGGAGATTTTCATCTAGAAGATAATTATAAGATCTTCAGAACACCTTTGATAAAACACAAAACAAGAACTATTATAATATATTGACAATTGGGTTACTTAATGTCTCATAATCATTGCTTCGTGTTAGGAAATCCGATGCTTGTAATTAAAAAGCAAAAAAAAAAAGATACTGTGGGCGTCATCAATACCTCACTAAATTATTCAGTCAATAACCAACTCAATGACTGTGGGCGTCATCAATACCTCACTAAATTTTTCAGTCAATAACCATCTCAATAACTCTAAAACAATTTTACTCAGTCAATATTGCTCATCCATTAATATTGCAATTTACTATTCAAATACGTACATACCTAGTGTGAAGTATACTGTTGGTCCTTTTTTGCCTTCACCGCCACGGCTGTAACCTAGTACTCGTAACTGATAGACCACATTCTTTTTGATGCCATAAATGACTCCATTCGTAACTTTATCCGTGACGACATCTTGTGCACTGTGAATGGTCTCACCGAATGGCCAATATCGCAGCTGAAACATACAAATATAGAAGCAATGCATTTAAATTGGTACTACCATACCACTTAATGTCATGCTGGCATTAGATACAGTGTTATCTAAAGTCGAGAGTATTATAATCAGTGTTTTAATTTTCTGTCCCATAAATGATTCCATAGGAAGCGAATTTAATACAATCGAAGGTTGTATAAATTGCATTTTTATCCCTCGCAAAAGAAGTTTAGGGGTATATAGGAATCATCTTATCTGTCCGTCTGTTTATCCGTCCGTCTGTCTGTCTGTCCGTCTGTCTGTCTGTCTGTCCGTCTGGTTGTCAGTCCCAATATCATGTCCGTTCCATATCTTCCATGTCTATTGATAGAATTTGATCAAACTTAAACTTAGCACAAATGTTAACCAACATGAGACAATGTGTCGCATACTAAATTTATGTGCATAAGACAAAGGTTAAGGTCGCGGGAAAATATTCAATGTTGGGGTCGGGAGGGGGGGTATTTGGCTCTCAAGAAACAGTTGTAGTTTCATTATTGTTTCGTATTGTTGTTTGGATTGGCCTTTGCTAAATTTAAGCTTTTATACGCGTGAGTTTTATACAACGACAATTGATATATGTAATTCTGCTTTCGTTTCTGCTCAATTGCTATTGAATGGAATTTGATGGATTACGCCCTAGTCAAGATGTGTTCACTTATACCGAAGCGGTCCACATATTGATACTTGTTATCTATTTGTTAGTAAAAAGAAGCTTAAATTTGATATTTATTAAAATCTGTTGTGCATTACTAGAGCTTTTTTCCTTTTTGTACATGACGTTTTTTCGTGCAATAACTCTTTAGAGATTAACAAAATTTTAACTCACTTGCTTCATGCTTGAATTTTGTGACAAACAGAAGTCATGTTCAATTTTGACTGAATTTACCAAAATACCAATATCTCAGCGCATAGTGTTTTAGTGTACCGCGCCAACCCTGACACGTAGTATCGGTTTTTAAGGTCTCTTCCTTAAGACCTTAAGACTTTTATTTCCGATTTATAAGTGTTTGACAAAACAACAGTCACTATTTTGAGGCATGGTCACATCCAATCTAGCTTCAAACCAACACTTCCCACAGATGGAACGTGAACTCCAGCAGCTGTAATGGTCTCGCAATCTTTTAGAAACATTTCTTAAACAATTGCCCTATCGCCGGTTATGCATTTTATGTTCCGACACTGGCCGTCATCACGGTACCAAAGTCAGCGCCTCGGCAACTAATGACGTATAGTGCCAATGACGCCATTACATAGCACAATTCATGCCGAGTTTTCATTTTTTGGGGGGGGTGTTATTCAAGCATGCAGGCTTTGTGGGTGTGGTCGGCGATCTGTCAATTGAGAACCCCAACTATACCTTATATCCTTTGATTGGTTCCTCATAAAGACCAGTACTTATACCTCTCCAGGTAACATATACACTATCAGAGCCGTGTGATGATACGTTGACAAATTCAGGATACATAAATGGCGCTGAAAAAAGAATAAACAATGTAGAATGATGACAGTTTTGATTACACAGGTGGCGGGTGTAGCTAGCTAAACAGGAGGTGCTTACCCTTCCGGAGCACCCGGCCTCACTTCCCTGGTGGAAGTTCACGTGTCTAACCTAACTTGTCAGTTCCAAAGTTTTTACTTTGCTTCTGGATTGTGATTTGGACATGGATTAGTATGTTTGTTTTTTATTAAATTCATTTAATGAAAATTAAATCACAAAAGTATAACGAAATATTTATTGTATAAGTAGATGAGTTATGAAGAAGCAACTTTAAAACGAATTCGAGATATTAAAAACGGTACTGAAAAAGAAGTAATGAGAATATATATCAACTAGAAAAATTGTGAGCCATAAGCTCACAAAAAATACCCCCCGCTCCCAAAAATCCATCGGATCAAAATTTTATATAGGAGGTGTACATCTACATTACATCACAAAGATTGTGTGAAAGTTTCTTGAAAATCCATTGAAGGGTTTAGGAGGAGTTGCGGATAAGAGATAGGTACCCTTAGGTGTAACGGAAGGACGGACGGACGGACACAAAGTCGGACACTCCTATCACTATATACCCCCCACTTTTTAAGTGGATATATAATGAAGCGTATGGTTACAAAATAAAATGAAGGTTAAGGAGGTTCAACGCAAATGTATAATAGTACCGCTAATTATTAATTCAAATGTGTTACGAAGTAACAACCTTATCTTGTTTTAGCAGTAATTCAGTAGGATAGCCAACCCGGCCAGCGCATTGATTCATCAAACAAAATTTCACGCGCAGACAAAGTGAAAAAATTGTCAAAAATTTGAATTCACTCGAGGCGGTAAAATTACATAATATTTATTTCACTGCGAGTTTTTAATACTATTTGTAGTATTTTATCGTCTTTTGAGGACAAAAGTCAGTCATTAAAGACGATTTTTATCAAAGTCGGTGAGAAATTAACAATGTAAATCGTAATTGAATGTAAGGCATCGGCGAAAAATTGAAAATTGAAACTTTAAAACATATCATTCTGTGTATGCAGTTCCTCATGCACCAAAGATGTTTTTACATGAACGGAAAGAACTTTTTCTCACGGTTATTTTGATGTATAATTTGTCAAATAATTTTCTTTACACAAAAAACGTACCAGTTTCAAATGTCGAAAAAATCGATGACATTGCCGGATTCTCGATCATGGGCCGCCCCCTTTCCGGCTAATTTGATACAGAAAAAATGCTAAGACAGCTTCCTTATTGTATGTAATGTATAAATTTGATAATCGAGAGACGCTGTGGAGATATTTTTGTTGAAATAAAGTAAGTTTTTTCTTAAAAATATTGTATTTTAACTCCATTCCTCGTCTAATCTGCCGATTTTTTGGAACTACTTCCAGTCGGACATATTTGATTAGCATTCGTCCCGCTTCGATCACAATTTTAGCATGCAGAAAATGTCGTCGTGTATTTTGGACAAATTAGTCAAGCTTTTTTGCCTTATTTGTCATGTATGATCAATCTGCATGGCTGTCGAACACATTAGATACGCATATGTTCTAATTTTACCCATATGGACTCGGGATCTGTACCAATACAGTGTACAGTGCAACCTGTTTATGTAGGGCTAGTTAGGGACTCAGAATTACTGAAAATTACCAACTGATTTTGCTTTGCTGGCAAAATATAAACAGGACCTGTCTGTCATATCAGTACATATCATTGGATAAATAAGCTAGCATCATTAAAGAGGGTTAGACTGGATTTTTCTTTATGAAATATTTCCCAAAATGAGGAAACATCTCCCATGTTAGTTTAGCCAGAGTCAACACAACACTGGTCTTTATTATTTAAATTTTTGTTTCTGTTCTGATGCCAATAACCCCGGCATTATTATTTTAGTACAATTTAGACATTAAAAGTTGATTATTTTGCTTCATTAAAAGTTTTAAGTCAACTTTACATAGCACAAATAACATTTAAAATAGACTATGTGGAAGTAGGAAATAGGAAAAGTTAATACCAATCATGTGGATTTCATTTGACTTGGTTAAAAATTTAACTCCATATTATAATGATTAAATACAGATCTGTAAAATATTTAGGAATTTAAGTAATTTCTGTAAAATTGTAAAATTCTGATAAATAAATATCACCTTCTTTCAAGAAAATTCATGGGAACTGGTTTGATAATAACATTAAGAAATAAGTTTATGCAAATGCAGTGAAATTCATGACACAGTGTATCCAAAATGGCCATTATTAGTTTGAAAGAATTCAAAATAATTGTAACACACTAGGCCTATTCCAGATATATTGATTTATCAGTTAAATTTAGAATTGATTGGTTGGTATACACACTCCATTCAAGATTATTTCAATTATAATCAGGTAAATGAGATTAAGGGGGAAACTAGATACAGGGATGAAGATTTGCAGGGGCCCAGTAGCCAATGGCTTCTAAAATCGAGTGTGGGTCACTTAATGTTTACACATTTAAGCCATTTATTACTGTTACAAATTCTTTTATGAAGTGAGCTGGCCCCAAACTCAAAATAGTTAGGCTTCATCCCTGAGGTAAACACACCCCTCAACAAGAGAACTGGCAAACTTTCTGACAAAGTAAGATTTTAACCTATGCTGTTACCTGTATGCTACACTTTAGACAAGGGTGCATGAAAAGCATTTCATGTGGTGAAAAAAAGAGGTATTCAGTATCAAGAGAAGCATTCAATTCATAAATGTGTAATGGTATATAATTCCAAGTATGTTAAGGATATTGATATGTTTTGATTTTTTAATTCTATATAAAATGAAACATTCATAAATGTCTGATGATATCTAGTTCCTAGTGTATTAAAGATATTGTTATGTTTTAATTTTACATGAAATGAGACATTCAACATTATTACAATTTTTATTACAAATTTAGTTTAGGCACACATAATACATTTTTCTTTGAAAAATGTTCCATTATGTGTAAACAGTAATAACCATGAGTGTTCATTCTAAGATTTTTTTAGATGGGTTCATTTCTAATAAAATTCCTCTAATAACAAGTTGAATAAAATCAATAATTTTGCATACATCTAATGTTTGAAGTGACTTGTAGTCTTTTAGGCTGATGTAAAAGCTTTTGTAATGAAGTATTTAAGGTAGTTCCATACCATGGTGACGTCGTCGTTTTGTGCGTACGGTCGAAATGTCTGATTTGACGTCTATTTTATCTATGACGTCACGAATGTGTGGTCTTCGGTGCCTACAGAATTATGGCGGGAACACTGTTATGCTACCATTCAGTAGAATAATTTTCTGCATTCACAAAAGATTAGAATTCACAATATCAATTCTGTGCACTATTTTTAAAAAGAAAATTTATAGTGTACATAACGGAAATTAGGTAGATCTACACTGTTGAGAGTACTATTCTGAATAATTGAAAGATTTGAGTACATTGTTTAAATTTTGAAGACGGCATTTTAAATGCCGGTTATGTTTGGTTTTTTTTTGGTGATTTTAAATACAAATAGTAGGACACAAACTGACGATTCTTCAATAAACATACTGTATGATAATTTTTCTCGGTGTCAAAATTTAGCAGTTTGACTATGCTGTTGTATTTGCGTTTCATTCAACGTCCTAAAATCAAGAACGCTTCATCAATGTATACGAATTCCCTTTCCTCTTTAACTGAGCTGTGTTTGGTAACGGTTGCTATGGGTTTCTATGGGTGACAGACCATATGGTATTTAAATTGGTTTTCTTTTGCACAACCAAATAGCTCACAATCAGTGTTTATGTTTATTTGTTAATACCAAATGAAAAACATTGAGTTCAAAATAGTGTACTAGGGCATTATTGGTAGCTTTTAACGTAAGGAATGAGGCTTTTTTCTTGTTTCAGGATTTTGATGCAATTTTATGAAAAAAGTAGCTTGACGACCCCCTATTTTTTGTTTCCGAAAATCAAACTTATATATTCATGTGCAATATATGTGAAAATCAGGGGTCGTATTCGACTTAGTTTTTTAAAAATCTGCAAATTAACGAAAGGGTGTTACTTTTAGTTTTCCGGAAATTTAATGTTCTCTCTTGATAGGTGGCGCTGTAGAAAAATACCACGTGACCGGAAGTAAAATTCCATTGGTTTAAATAGTCTTCATGACATAATGATTATTTCAAATGCAAGACACTTTTGGTTTCTAAGCATGACAAAAAATTATTCAAGCTTATTTGTTGATAACAGTAGTTATACTTTGATCATTTATGTCGTGAAAATGGCCACCAGGTGGCGCTTCAGAACTTCTTAAGCAAGTCGAATACCTGCCCTGAAATTTTGGCATGTTGAATGGTTTATGCCCATGTACAACATATCAAAATTTCAATATGTGTTTTCAGGCGATTTGTAAAGTATGGAACTACCTTAAAAGTTTCATATAACGTAGCTTTTATATATGACAATGCTATCAAATATTTTGAACTTGCATTTGAAATCTAATTTCAAATGTGGTCCACTATGGCCTTTACAATGGAATAAAGGATCAACAGCCCCTTTCTAGAATAAACACTGCCATATAATCCCATAGTTTTTGATTTATTTGTAAATGATTTATCAATTTATCACAGCCAGAACAACTAGAAAGTACCTGTCCGTCATAAAATCACCTGTTTGTGTAGTTTCTAAATTAAATTTGACAATTTAGACAATTTTAGTCCTTTTAAATGCTATTATGGCCCACTTGCCATTCATTTAACAAACAACAGTATGACAAAATTTCTAACTATCTGCCTGTTCATAAATTTTTTTATTAAATATCTTTTATTTTTTAAATGTTAATTTTGTTCATATAAAAATATTTGTTTTATTTTTCCAAAAAATATCTGAGGTTACTTTCCATGGTACCCATGCCACATTTCATGTTAGTACCTTGAGGAAAGACAAAATGCAACTTATTTGGATATCTTTTTATGTATTTACTCTATTTATCATCACTAACCTGCTCAACATACTGTGTCCCAGCTCTAACTTATTTCTCTGTAGAATGTCTGATTTATTTATTTATTTATTTATTTATTTATTTATTATTAACTGCTGACATATTGTGTCCCAACTCTAACTTATTTCTCTGTAGAATTTCTTATTTATTTATTTATTCATTTTTTTATTAACTGCTGACATATTGTGTCCCAGTTTTAACTTATTTCTCTGAACAATTTCTGATTTATTTATTTATTTATTATCATCTCTAACCTGCTAGACATTTTGTAACCTGCTCAACATACTGTGTCCCAGCTCTAACTCATTTCTCTGTAGAATTTCTTATTTATTTTATTTATTTATCATTTATTTTTTTTTTAATGTAGGCCCTATTTATTTATTCCTGTTGGGGTCCTAAAGTATCTCCATCAACAAACACATGTCATATGATGTGTGCCAGATGAGGATGCATGTTGCAAAAAAAATCGATAAATACAGTACAGACCTGTACAAAGTTTAGCATCCAACTAACGAATTAGTGCCGACAGTCCATATTGGTTCCTCGTTTGGTGTTTATAAATATCGACAGCAGTTGACATCTATCTTTCAGCAGCTTTTTGACTGCTACCTTTCCATACCTTAGGCACTCGGCAGTCGAGCTTTGAATTCTTTTGGTTAGCTTAGTGTTAAACTTTCGACAGGTCTGTACTGTACATTGCGTATACTGTGTATACAGTAGACAGTTGACCTATATATTTCACACGGGGAACGTTGTTTACGTCATTACGTTGGAACAATGCTTATCAAGGTCGCGGCCATATTTGTTTTCATTGACAACAAGACGTACTGAAATAATGCTGTTGGATTTTTGCGATTTTTGCATATTTAACCCTCATGCACCAGGTACGATAATTTACTTGCGTAAACTATAATAATTTTCTGGCATTGTATTAAAATTTTTAGGGAAAATATTTTTTACTCAAAAACGTACCAGTTTCAAAAATGGAGAAGAAATTTCTGTTGATTTTCAAGAGAAATCGGTTATAGTCGGGATATCAGTAATTTTAAGTCAATGTGGCGTTTTATCTCGGACTTTTTGATGCATGTAGAAAGTTTAGTTAATTCCTCACACGCTTGCATCATATTCGTAGCTAGAAATGTTAATTTTATGGTATAAAAACGATTCTGAAAATGGCGAATTTTTTTCGGGTTCAGACACTTGCCAAAAAGTAATCCCTTTTTATTTACCGCGGAAGGTCTCAAATTTTAAAACCAACGCACAATTTGGACTTGGCTATCCTACTGATTATCAAGCTTATAATACCAAAACATACTTTTTAGCATACTGGCGTGCAAGGATATCGTGGGACTAACATATGCAAACATGTTTTAATAAGCTTACATGTCAGAAACTTGAGCGTGAAAGTTGAGGCTGACTTGGTTCCCTAAAGTTTGTTTAAAATGTTTTACAAAAAGTGTAAAATCGTGCAAGAAAAATACGTCCTAACATGCTTTGAGTGGCTTATCTGAGAGTGAACGCTGTGACTGGTTTGGTTAGCTAAATTTTATATCAGAATTGTCTTATAGATGGGTAAAAAATGAATAAGAATAGTTTATGATAGACATGTGCTGTGAAATACGTGCTTACACATTGTATATGGCTTTACTTGTTTTATAAAAGCGACTACCGTGCTTAAAGATATGTTACAAATGGTGTCAAAATCGGACAAGGATACTTTATCAAGCATGTGTGCTGACTTGCTTTGAGTGGCTTACCAAAGAGTTAAGTGTCGAAATCTTGTGAGGCGCTTGGCTCGCTAAAACTTGTCTCAAGAAATGATTTAAAATTGGTGTAAAATTTGAACAAGAATAATTTCTCAAGCATGCGTGCTGACTTGCTTTGAGTGGCTTGCCTAACAGTTAAGTGTCAAAACCTTGTGAGAGGCTTGGCTCGCTTAAACTTGTCTTAAGAAAACTTTTAGAAATGATGTAGAATTTGGACAAGAATAAATGTTTTGTTACAAATGGTGTCAAAAATAGACAAGGATAATTTATCAAGCATGCATGTTAACATACTTTGAGTGCCCTTCCTGAGAGTTAAGTGTCAATACGTAATGACAGAATTGGCCGACTTGTTTGTGTCAAGAAATGATCAATGGATGTTGTAAAAACTGCACAAGCTAATATATGATGAATAGCTATAGGTCTTCATATGTTTTGAATGACTTATCCGAGAGATACGTGCTTACACCTTACTTCACTTGTGAGCTTGTGATTAATCTTTGGAAAAATCACTTGCTGCTAGTGACTTACCCGAGAGATACGTGCTCACACGTTGTGACTGGCTTGGTTCGCTTTCTCCAGCCGTATTAAACACCTGAACCGTTATCCAGTAGTCACTGTTTGGTATTAGACCAATCACCATACCTTGTGTCAGCTCTGACCCGTAAACATAAGTGGTACCTGATTTAAAATCTGGTTGCTCGGCATCTTCAAAATTAATCTTCAATGAAATGTAAAAAAGATAGCAACTGAAATAAATGTACCCATTTACATATAAACAGCACAATTTTTGGGAAAGGATGAGATTCAAAGTTTTTTACTGTGATTTGGAAATGGACCCTCGTGTTTAATTATCAAACAAACTCTAATACATGTGTCTTTATTTGCTTGTTAAAATCTTAAAGTCATCATTAACTAAGGTATACTGCCTAAAACAAAGTATTTCCTTAACTACATTTTGGTTTTTTGTATTTTAACCACTGCGAAAAAAATCGGTTTGGTCAAAGTACTACTGATGAGGAACTGTTTCCGGAAACGGCCGTTAGATGCTGTAAAATTAACACTAGTAGAATATCGGAATTGAGCAAAAGAAAAACCGAGAACAAGTACTATTCCGTTGTATCCCCTTCGGTTAAACAGGGATGGTGATGGATTACCCACGTGGCGGATGTAGCTAGCTAAACAGGCGGTGCTTACTTTCCGGAGCACCCTGCCTCACTTCCCTGGTAGAATTCACTTGTCTAACCTACTTCATTTCCGACGGTTTTTCTATGATTAACCAATTTTATTATAAGTCTCAATTATTATGATATTACCGTGTTTATAATAATAATCATCACAAGCAATAGATAACGTAAAAGATGAAACAGTGCCATTACGATGACAATTTGCATGTATTCCAGTTTGTGTCCAGTGTTAATAATTTGCAATGAGTTTCACATTATCTGTCGACAACTACGGTAGCTCAGTGATAAAGTGCTCGCTCTGCATGTGGGAGGTCGTGCGTTCGACCCCTGATCGGGTCTGACCCAAAACTTGAAAGTGGGTAATGACTAGTCTTTCGCCAAGCACGCGGCATAACGAAATGAAAGTCACGTTTTTTCGGATGGGATACCATCAGCGCAATGCACAGGCAAAATTTCTGCACCTTCGCCTTTAGCAGGCGACGTCTCGATTTAAGCAAAAAATTCTTAACTGGGACGTTAAATGCCATTACTCTATTCAACTCAAGATACATGACACTTATTCCGAATTTCGTCGATAATTTGCAATCAGTTTCACATTATTTGTCAGTTTCAAAGTTTAACTTTGTTTTAAGAATGTGATTTGGACATGGATTAGTATCTTTGTTTTTGATGTATGAAACATGACCATGAAGTTTTTTATTTATTAAGGCATTGACTACCCACCTCAAAACCCATGATAGTTCCCTTCACTACTTCTCTCGTATTTGGTATTTTGTCCCAATATACAATTATAGCTGTACTGTTATATTCATAACCGTTGATATTTGTAGGCACTATAGATGGCACTGAAAAAAGAAAATCGAAAAAATAGTTAAAAATTACAACTTATTTTAACTTCAAATGTTGTAAAAGTTTAAGGATGGTGAAAGAAGCTGGAATATCTAAAGCATCATCCTTTGCCAAGTAAACTGTTGAATTTTTCTTAAACTACGATCTGCTAAGAATTCTACCCTAGGTGTTCAGAGGCCGTACGCGAGATCATTCGGCTACCGATGCACCTAAATGGGAAATAGGAACATGAAAAAATAAGTTAATATTAACTTCTATTTAATTACTTTTAAAACGTACTTCATAATGCTACAATACTAAATTAACAATCATAACGAATATATACCATTCATTATACTATGACTGCTTCATGGACAATTTTTAACTTGTGTGTAGTAATAAAAAGATTAAAGTTTAAACACTTCGAGAATATAAGCTGTAGGAGAACACTGTTAGGGCGTCAAGTAATATAAAATTTAAAACCTATTTGAAAGCAATACTCGTTTATTCTTTTCTTGTCTTTTACCTTAAATAATAATATTATTTTTTTCATTATAAATATGTGTCATAGGCCCTGGTAACACTTAACAATTTAAAATTCTAAAAAAATTCAAATTTGGATGCTAAAAATTTTTAACTGAAAACCTAGAATAAGAAATAATCAAAATCGCTTTTGGAATTTGAGATTTTTGACCAAAAATCTAAAAAAGTCAAATATCCAAAATCATTTGCGGTTTTTAGAATTTTAAATTGTTGACCAAATATCTAAAATATGTTTTCACTTAAAATTTCAAACAAATTAGATTGTTTAGTCTTACAAGCACCGTCATATTGTAACTTTTAGATTTTTTTTAAAAATAATTCCTCTCGTTTCGTAATTTTTCAATATTTCCTCTATAAAATTCAAACTAATATAATATGACAAATACTATGAACTTTCTCAACAATCCAACAACCTGCAAATCTACTTACTTCCTTCCGCAGAATACACAAATGCTAAGGTACTATTCGGTCCAGATCCGATCTCATTCCAAGCACCAACTTTCACTTCATATTCCAAATAGTAGTTGTTCTCTCCAACTGAATGAGTGTAAGATGCCACGTCACCCGACAATTTTTTCTGTTATAAATAAGAAAATACGTAAGACTTTTGACACAGTGCACAGAAATGTTTAATAGATACATTCCACTTATACTTTCTCATTGTGTCCAGGGACTCTTCAAAGAAGGTACATTGATTTCAGCTGCCATCTACATACTAATTTTACCATTCAATAGAAAAAATCTTTACTTCTATTTCATTTAATAAAAGATGAAAAACAAACATACTAATCCATGTCCGAATCACAATCCAGAAGCAAAGTATAAAAATTTAGAACTGACAAGTGAGTTACACACGTGAACTTCCACCAGGGAAGTGGGGTCGGGTGCTCCGGAAGGGTAAGCATATCTTTAGCTAGCTACACCCTCCGAGCTTGTAATCAAAACTGTGTGAAAGGAACATGAAACTATGAGACTATGGAACTATGTTAAATATATCCAGGGCTATCCTAGACACACAATCCTAGATCAAATAAAGGGTTTACATGACTTTGAATGAATTTTATAGCACTAGACGGCCGTTTTGAAATACAATTTCTCATCGGTAGTGCTTGGACCAATATTGTAAAACCATTTTTTTTTCAAGATGTTGAACAAATATACAAAAGACCAAGATATATTTTACCAAATTAAGCTACGAAAATAATTTACAGGAGGGAGTATACCTTAGTATTTGAGGAATGAAGTTGTTACATCCAATTTACGCAAAATTAAATGATATTTTAATAATAGACTAATAACAACTTCCCTAATGAAATTGCTTTTTACTGAAAAAAAATTGCTTTTTATATGTCTGCTTTACAACAAGCAAAATGAATCCAACAACAACATTAACTATAAACTATCAGCTGTGAGCTGTTTTATCACGTGTATAGTGTTTTATTGTGATTCGAGAGTCAAATATTCTGAAGATCATCCTTATCTTATTAAAAGTATTTGGAAAACTTTATATCAAATGGTTCATCGCATGACTGATAGTAACGTACGATGTACACTAACTCACGCGGGCCTACATATTCATTAGGTTTTTGTCCGAGACGATGGTGCGATTATATGTTAACTGAAATGATTTCGTCTTCACATAGGTGTGGTCTTGATATACAAGGTATAACTTCAAAATAAGCACCAGGTATACTTAGGTAACAGACAATATGGATTTGGTTTTTTCTGAGATATTATATGTAGAATTCCTGGTTTTCAATCACCTTAATGCACAAACTCCAACTGGCAAATCTTCAGTTTGTTGAAGTCGGTCAGAAATAGGAAGAAGAAGAAACAGGAATCATACAAATTATTTTGTTTATATTGTATATCTTACATATTGCCACTTGTCTGTGGAACCTTTCAACCGCCAATAAAGATTGTATCCTATTGTTTCACCACACCAGTCCTTCTGAGCCATAGGCTAAATAAAAAAGGCAGTACTGCTTAAAATACTCAAATCTAAAACAATCTTTAACTTAAAAATAGCAAAATTGATATCTCTTTTAAATATTTTTTTTTTAATTTTCAAGATATTCACGAATTGAAGATGACACTTGGATGAGCACTTCAAAACTTCACTGATTGATATTTTATTTATTTATTTGTTTTTGTGTTTGCAATTTTTTATAGAATTTTAAAGTAAAAAAATACGCTTTCAATTTCACATTTTACAATTTCGAAAATTCGAGATAAAAACTATAGAGTAAGTACAAGTTAAATTTTCAGTATACCTGCCAGCTCATGTATAATACACCCACTGAACCATTTCCACCACCGACGTTAGAGGGAGGCAAAACCGGTGCTGCTTTAGGTAGCGTATAGTATGCTGCAAATGTAAAACAAATATAGTTATATATTATACCAGTTTTAATTTTTACAGCACTAGACGGCCGTTTCGGAATACAATTCCTCATCAGTAGTGCTTAGACCGAAATTATGAAACCAAAATTATTTTATAGATATTGAAAAGCTACCCAAAGGACCGAAATATATTTTACCAAATTAAGCTAAGGAAATACTTTGCATGAGGGAATATACCTTAGTTTTTGAGAAATTTCAAATTTGAACTTGCAGGAAATTTAGACAATTATAGTATATTTCTGACAATAATACGAAATTATTGCCTACTGAGTTTCTGATATCCTCGGGGCACCAGCCACCAGCAGAGATATCGGCTCAGGGGTTTAAATTACATATTATACCAGTTTTAATTTATCAGCTGATATTTACCGGAAAAAAGTGTACAACTTTTTATCAAAATATTTATATGTGTTCTTACAAAATCTATTGCAGCATTGAGTGCAACCTGGCTAGAGAAAGAACGAAAATTCTTGCTGACCGCAGTTTGTAATCTGGCGAAATAACAAAATAATTTTAATAGACCAAGCACTACTGATGAGGAATTGTATTTCGAAACGGCTGTCTAGTGCTGTAAAATTAAAACTGGTATAATATATAATGTTTTAGGTTTACAGTGACCTAAGAGACTTGGATGGCCGAAAAACTAACGCCCGCGCTTTCTAATTATAGCGTTAACGAACAATAGCAATCGGAAAAATCCTTGTGAGAAAAATGTTGGTTTGCTACCCCCGAGGGTTGGTGTTTTTCTAGACACTCTGGTTTCCTCCACCATCCCAAAACTGACAGCCTTAATATTTGTGAAATAATCTCGACTATAGCGAAAAACAATATTATTCCATTCTACAACACTGTATGAATATCTCCAATCAAAATGGAGATGTTTTATTCATCAGTTTTTATATAAGCTTTGGTTTCCAGTTCATCAACATTTTCAAAGAATTATAAGCTAATATAAATATTATAAACTGTTATAGCGAGACCATGATTATTCAATGATAGTACAATTTGGTATTTCTTTTTTCTGGAATACAAGAAATAAGGTTCGAGCACTACTATTTTATTTCGAAACAGTCGTCTACTGCTGAAAACTAGAACAATATTAGTTATAATTACATATGACATACTAATAGAATCTTACACCGGTAACAGGGCAAGACAGAGATATCTCAAACGAGGATGAATGTTTTCCTGTCCAGAACGAGCTTTACATTGAAAATATTAACCCGAGTTTGAGATATCTCTGTCTTACCCTGTTACTGGTGTGGGATTCTTTTTCTCATACATTTGCAACAAAAAAACATGATTTATAAACAAAAAAATGCATCAGATATTCAGTTTTCATGTCGCCATCCGTGCCTGCTGAAAATGACGTAATCATTTTTTGTTAACGTTCTCACGTAAAATGATTATGACGTCATCAATTAAGCGTGTGTAAGTGATTGTGATGTTGAGACATTGTTGGTTGACTTCGGAACTTTTCCCAACTGATTAAGTCCTCCCAACGATAAATCCAGAGCAGATATAACTACGCGGGAAATTCAGGGTGTAGCCTGTCTCAACCCTAGGGTGAGACAAGGAAATCCCACATGGGTAAAAGGCAGGATTTCCATGTCACAGGTGTGAAAAAAAATATATCTTACTGGATGGTAAACTAGCTGGTCCTGGTTCGGGAAAATTATTCTTAGCTCGAATCCTGAATCTGTAACTAGAGAAAGGCGTTAGTCCATCAACAACTAGCGTTCTTCTATCTGTTAGTGTCGGATGCATTATGTTTGGCCCCTCGGGTATTTCTAGATTTAGAAATAAAAGCAAAACAAACGTTTATACATTAGTTGAATACATATACAACAAAGGATGTCATTATTTTATGACATAAAACCAATGTTTTGTATTAATATATATGTACCCAGTTAGGCTAAGTATGTTTTAACCTTGACCTTTTCCGTTTAATGAAAATATGGCTGCCAAATCCAAGATGGCCACCAAAAGAGATAATTTTAAAATTAAAATGCAATAACAAATTAACTATTCAACTTTTAGAGTTGAAATTTGATATTTGAGCAAATAAATATTTTTACTAATTTGAACAAACTGTGGTTGTAAAATTCAATATGGCCGTTATTTTCAAGATGAACGACTTATAATCATCATACAGCTCTTTAAACTTATTTAATGTAATTTAAATAATTTATATTACGAAGCCGAAACATTTTTCAAGTTTTCAATTATTTTATTTGAATCAATTTAATAGCTATGATTTTTGACTTCTGCAATTAAAAAGTCTCGATTAGTTATTCACTAGCTTTTTTATATTATTCATTTCACACATGGCGGGTGTAGCTACCCAAACAGGAGCAGCTCCGCCTCAGTTTTCTGGTGGTGAACAGTTAACGTATTTTTTTAAGATAATATGAGATTGTATTTAGTACTTGACCAGACTTTTACTACAATACCCCTACATCCCATCTGGTCCAGGGTAACGTGGTTGAGTTAACGTATTTTATCAAATTCTTTAAGTTTTCAAAGTTTTTCTTTGTTTTTTTTTAAATTATAATTTGAATATAGATAGAAGTGTTTAAAAAGTGTACTTATACAATCGAATTATCGAACAATGGCTACAATAATTCAGTCAGAACAAAATATTCTAATTCATAATATTTCCGATCATTCCGCAAAATATATCTGAACAAAATAATAATTAATTGAAAATGTACAAGTTCTTATCACAAGTATCATTTATGCATAATTTCTTAAAAAGTTATTCATACATACCTGAATAAACGGTGGGTATAAGTTATATTATCACATCATCACTGATTATCTATCGAATCCTTTTTTCACTTTGAACAGTTATTCTATAAAATTCTGTTAAAAGTGCATTCTCTGATGACAGTTTTACATATTGCAATAGAAAATAATTCAGGCACATTTATCTGGTATCAAATATGGATTTTACCTTTGACTTGGACTTTCCAGTTTTCATCCAATGAGGTCGACGATTCTAAAATGTAACTTATAACAGATGAACCATGATCTGGAGCAGTTAACCATGTGACTTGGATTGAATATGGCGTCGCTGTGTGTTTTTCGCAGTACACTCGGGCCGGTTCACCCGGGGGCCCTATCACTGTCAAGGTAGCCTTTCCACTTGCACGTTGTGTTGTAGACCTAGCAATACATTCATAATCTCCGGCATGATAGAAATTTGCGTAGTTGATGTACAGACCCCTTGTTCCTTCATTTTCACCCTGAAAAAGAATCAATTAATTTCAACAACATTGTATCGATATACACGTTTTAAATGTGTTTTGTCCTTCTGGAGCACCAGACCTAATTGTCATATAGAAATCTCGTGTGTTAAACTGAATTTGCTAATTTTAAAAGTTTCGACTTTGTCTTTAGATTGTGTTTAAGACAACATTGATCGATATTTATGTGTTTTGTGAAAAATGGAGTTGAGCTTTAAACAGTCTTGCAAAACTCTTTTAATTTCATTTTAACAAACATCATGAATACCTTATGTTAACATACTCTTAGAAATTACCACTACCTGTAGGTTCTTGAATTAAGGAAGAACACAGTTTACTCGAAAAACATCGACCTTCAGCGTGTGAACTGACAAAATTAATCGCATCATTATCTATGCCGATCAGGAGTTTGACCTAGGCGATGAGAGGCGTTGCGTTTTCTACACACAAGCTTTAGATCACTTGACTACCTAGACCTACTGATCACATAGTGGAACTTACCCTTTGATAAACATTTCCAAATTTGTTGTCAAAATCTATGGTTTGTCCGTTAAATTTCCACTCGTAAACCAGATCATACAAGTTAGAGTCGTATGAAGCTTCACATCTCATGAATGCAGTTTCATTGGCATAAACAAATGTGTTATTTGGAGGTAAAACCAGTGAAATTCCCTCTGAAATACAAAGTTTACTAGCAATCAAGCAACTTTTGCTGTTCTAGAAAATCGCACGTTTTAACCTGATCACATAAACGAAATAACATACTTCAATTTTGCAATTGATGAACAAAACAATGAGTTTTGGTAATATAATAGCTAACATGATTCTGAAAGAAATATAAAAACTGGATATGTGTGCAGATGTTCATTACACTGAGTTGTGGTACAATGTATTTCTGCAGTCAATTAACAGTAATAGTAATATAATTAATATCTTAAAAATTACCTTTACTGGTTTACTTTGTTTTGAATAGGATCTAGTACATATTTTTTTTTTATTTAAAAGCTGTAGAAATTGTATTATATTTAAAATAATTATTACAAAGTTCTCAATATGTCTTATTAAAAACTGCCGTGTTCAAACGCTTTTTAATGTGTTAAGACGAATTTGGACAAATTGTGTGTGTGTGTGTGTTGTGTGTGTGTGTGTGTGTGTGATATTTTTTATGTGTTATAAATTTTACCTGCAACACTGACTTTAGTTGTGCTTTCGGCTTTACCATTGGTATTTTCAGCTGAGCATGTGTAAAAACCATCATCACCATAGGTGACCTGAATTATTTTCAGGTATCCATTTAGAAGCATCTGTTTATTTCCGGAGGAAGTTCCGGGAGATAGACCCATTGCCTGATTATTTCGTTTCCAGATTATCGTTGCTATAGGAGCGGCTTCCGGTACACATGGTATCGTCAAGTTACCGCCTGATCCGGCAAGCATCGATTTTGGTAGCGGGTGTTTTCGAAAGGAAGGTTTAAATGCTGCAAAGAATAACAAATAAAACTTATTCGCGAAGCATCTTTTTCTCAAGTGAGAACACAGTTACATGATACCAATAGTGAAAGAACTTTGCATTCCAGATTGGATCGCCTCGATTAAAGGTGGGATCTGAAACACCATTACCAAACTCCAAAACATAAGTCAGAAATAGACACTATACAAAATTAAGAAAGTTGCGTTGGAACACATTTTACCACCTGCATTTACTATTCACATGACAAAGTACTTGAAGAGTAAATTCTTGGCAGGGCAGTCCAAATGAAGTTTAACAAAAACATAACAAGCCAATGATCAAATCACAATCTAAAAGCAAAGAAAACACTGGCAAATAACAGTGTAGTGATACTTACAACTGAAAAAGAACTCACCCTGATACGGAGGGTTGTACATACATACTTTGTATGTAATATGTATTTATCCAGGATAATTTTGGATATAAATATTGTGCTGACGACAATAACAAGTTATCACGGCTTAGATTGAAAATTTAATACTGCCAATTTCCCCGCGTGAAAGTGCCATGCTTAAATGTAATGGGAACATGCAATAATATTAACTTACATAATACTCGCAACTGTGCGTTGCTGAATGTGGTCCCGTGTACATTGTGAGCACCACATTGGTACATCCCCATATCAGATTCTGCTAGCGAATTAATCTTCATAACGTTTGCTACTATTTCCAATTTTCCGGCGACAGGCTGTAATGGCTGCGAGTTCTTGTACCACGTGTACGTCGCTCTGGGTTTCCCAATTGATTCACATCTCCATGTTAGTTCACTGTTAAGATCAGCGTGGACATTTTGTAGCGGCGACACAAAGTATGGAGCGGCTATAAATAATATTATTTAAAAGTTAGATCAATTCAGCTAAAAGAAATTTTGCTCTTCACTTATTTGAAACGAAATGGGTATGGAGAGTTGTTAGAAGGTTTTAAAATGTGTTTTATGAAGTAGAGACTCAGGTATTGAACCCAAACAGCTTACTATCTTTGGTGTGATTGGAGGTGTTAATCTGGTTTATTTGTTTGAAACATATTTAGATACTTTCTTATTCCGTTTACATGTACAGCATCACTGGAGAATTAAAAACGATTCTAGACTCAAGAAGCACTACACTTTATTTGTACCATTATAGTACTCTCTCTCTCTCTCTCTCTCTCTCTCTCTCTCTCTCATAACCGCTTACTGTAAAATGTATGTATCTAATTGCCTCCAAATAATGACAAAGTTTCTCAAACTCTCTCTCTCTCTCTCTCTCTCTCTCTCTCTCTCTCTCTCTCTCTCTCTCTCTCATCACCTCCAATTGACATAGTTTCTCTCTCATTGCTTCCAAATGAAAAATCTCTCTCTCTCTCTCTCTCTCTCTCTCTCTCTCTCTCTTTTACCTGCTATGGTCAAAGTGTAACTTTTTTCATGAAAACTTCCATCCAGCCTGCTCACGTGACATGTATATGTTCCCTCATCATCAATATCTACATTCTCTATGGTGATTACGCGGTCAAGGTCGCTGTACTTTGCACGTGCTGGTATGGATTTTCCTTCCCGTCTCCAAGAGTATTTCAGAGGCAATCTGTAAATAAGGAAACATAAAAATATTTTCAAAATCGAATTTTAAACGTCTCTGTGGTATAACACTTTTAAATTTCAGAAAAAATGCGCTCTTGTCTGGCCCTCGAAATAAAGAGGGCAGAACACTAATTGACGTATCGCCGGCCACGCCCACAATGTTCCGACAAAGGCCGGACATGCTTGGACAGATGCAAAAAGAATGAAAATTCGACCTGAATTGTGCCGTTTAATGACATCACTGACACGTGTACGTCATTAGTTGCCTTGACGCTGCCTTGGTACCGTGATGGCGGCCAATGTCGGAACATTGTGGGCGTGGTCGGCGAAACGTCAATTGATTCATTTAGCGTCATTATAATATTGGGAATATCCTTGTTGCGGTATTGTTTTACTTCTCGTCTCCAAAAGTAATTCACAGGCAAACTATAAATGTGGAAACATAAATGTATTTTAAACATCTCGGTGGCCTAGTGGTAGAATTACTGCCTAGAGAGTGATAGGTCGGGGTTCAAACCCCGTGGAGTCGTACGCAAGAAATTAGATATTCCAACCACGCCTGGAGCCTCATTATCTCAATATAGCTTATTTAGAAAACAAATTCCAACCACGCCTGGACCCTCATTATCTCAATATAGCTTATTTAGAAAACAAATTCCAACCACGCCTGGACCCTCATTATCTCAATATAGCTTATGTAGAAAACAAATTGCAACCACGCCTGGACCCTCATTATCTCAATATAGCTTATGTAGAAAACAAATTCCAACCACGCCTGGACCCTCATTATCTCAATATAGCTTATGTAGAAAACAAATTGCAACCACGCCTGGACCCTCATTATCTCAATATAGCTTATTTAGAAAACAAATTCCAACCACGCCTGGACCCTCATTATCTCAATATAGCTTATGTAGAAAACAAATTGCAACCACGCCTGGACCCTCATTATCTCAATATAGCTTATTTAGAAAACAAATTCCAACCACGCCTGGACCCTCATTATCTCAATATAGCTTATGTAGAAAACAAATTGCAACCACGCCTGGACCCTCATTATCTCAATATAGCTTATTTAGAAAACAAATTCCAACCACGCCTGGAGCCTCATCATTATTATAGCTTATTTAGAAAACAAATTCCAACCACGCCTGGAGCCTCATTATCTCAATATAGCTTATTTAGAAAACAAATTCCAACCACGCCTGGAGCCTCATTATCTCAATATAGCTTATTTAGAAAACAAATTCCAACCACGCCTGGAGCCTCATTATCTCAATATAGCTTATTTAGAAAACAAATTCCAACCACGCCTGGAGCCTCATTATCTCAATATAGCTTATTTAGAAAACAAATTCCAACCACGCCTGGAGCCTCATTATCTCAATATAGCTTATTTAGAAAACAAATTCCAACCACGCCTGGAGCCTCATTATCTCAATATAGCTTATTTAGAAAACAAATTCCAACCACGCCTGGAGCCTCATTATCTCAATATAGCTTATGTAGAAAACAAATTCCAACCACGCCTGGACCCTCATTATCTCAATATAGCTTATTTAGAAAACAAATTTCCAACCACGCCTGGAGCCTCATTATCTCAATAGCTTATTTAGAAAACAAATTCCAACCACGCCTGGAGCCTCATTATCTCAATATAGCTTATTTAGAAAACAAATTCCAACCACGCCTGGAGCCTCATTATCTCAATATAGCTTATTTAGAAAACAATTCCAACCACGCCTGGAGCCTCATTATCTCAATATAGCTTATTTAGAAAACAAATTCCAACCACGCCTGGAGCCTCATTATCTCAATATAGCTTATTTAGAAAACAAATTCCAACCACGCCTGGACCCTCATTATCTCAATATAGCTTATTTAGAAAACAAATTCCAACCACGCCTGGAGCCTCATTATCTCAATATAGCTTATTTAGAAAACAAAAAGGCATAAATATATTTTTGGCTTCCTTTGTAATATTAGTATTGAATGTTGTAATTTAATTTTATAGAGTCAATTTCAATGGGGTTCGCCGCCGTACCACGTGATCAATACCTCTTAACGTTTGTGCGGAACATTTTGGAAAACGTCAACGTTACAAATTCCTGGAATAACGTCGATTTTACGGGAAAGCGTCATATTGTGCGATTCCATGTCCATTGGAAACAAGTGTTTCAGACACGTTAGAAGGTATCACGTGGTACAGCGGCGAACCCCATTCAACGAGTCAAAACGTTTGCTCGTTCTCTGCATAGAACTAATTATTCAATTTCTATTTCTGATCATATCCCATAGATACCTTCACCACACATTGGATGTTATTTTTTATTTCCATTGGCAAAAGGTGCGCTGATGATTGTAAGGAATTAACTTACCGACCATATGCTAGACACTCCAAACGAATCCGTTCACCACGCATTGGCTGTTTTGGATAAACGGTAGGAAAATCGTTATGTATCTGTGGGTGATAGTTGGCGGCCGCTAGAAAATAAAATTAGATCAAACAAAAATTGTAGCAAAGCTGTTTGAAATATTATGGAATATGTTAAACAAAAAATAATGCTGGCGAGTTGAAGGCTGGTCTTAACTAACATGCCCAAGCAATCGCTAGTCATACACAGGTAGACATCATCACTAGTACTACAGCAATATTTCTTCTATCCCGGTGAAAATTAGAAATAGAACATAGACAAAATCATTAATATTTACTGTAGGAACCACTCTGTGACAGTGAAATACTCTTTAGTCGTAACAGGAAATCTGTATGCGCATCCGCGATTGTCATAAAGTATGTCTGGAGAATAGAATATGTTGGCGTTATGGGGATTGTACATGGCGAAAATGGCAACGTTTACACCGGAAGTGATGTCCTTGGTGACGTTTACGCCATATGCGCAACAGAATCCGCCATTTACCTGGTTTTTCAACATGTTAAATCCCCATAGCGTCAACGTTTTACCCTCTGCAAATATATTCTGGGATAATCGCGGGTGCGCATACAGATTTCTTGTTACGACTAGGTACAAGTAAGTGAAAAATATCAATTTTTATTCAAATTTATTTGATTTTCTATGGATATGAAGAGTATTTCACTGTCACAAACAGAGTGGTTCCTAAAGTAGTTTCACAGGCAATCTTCAACGTGATATATTATAAATATGCAGGGCTTGTGTATAATTTCCAAAATTTACATATGATTTCAATATCAGCATAAGTTGTGCCAGGAGTAAAGATGGCCTGAGTAAGGCAAATACACTTTTTTACATACTAAAAGTACAAAAATAGCCAAGTTAAAATATTTTCTTCTTGAGATTTTATATTGGTTCTTGGTCCAGAAAATGAGCTTCATCAATCAATTCTTTAAACCAATGATCAATACTTTCCAAAACATTATAATCTTTTTTGGAAAAATGTTACTTTAACACCCTGATTTTGACATCAATTTTAACATGTTAAAAGAAAACGTTTTCACTTACTTTCCCCGGTTACTGTGAGGTGCATCCTAGGACTAATTTTACTGGTTGGTTGGTCTATTGTTAACAATTGACCTTGACCTGCAGCCAAGGTCACGATGCAGTGGAAATCCCCTTCGTCCGATTGTTGTACTTCCGAGAAATAAAGGTTCCCGCCGGCTGACAGGAAATAGTAATTGTTCAGCTCTGAGAAGAGAAAATTTCCATTCTTTCTCCATTGGTAAGTAACAGCTAGAATTAAATATAAAATGTTAATAATGAAGCATGCTCTGGACTGAAATCCACAGGGACATAGGAAGAGATGGCGCCCAGTAACAACATGGCGGAGAACATTAGACAACGATTTGAGGTTGATCCGAATGTCATGGGGAGAGGCCAAACGAGCTGCAAATGACCGGGACAGATGGACAGATATTGTCGAGGCCCTATGCGCCTCCAGGGGTGCAGAGGATTAAGTCAAGTAAGTCATGCATTTTAATAAACATGAATTTAAAAAGAGCATCACTAGATTGCATCCACGCAGTTATGTATATAGTCAGTTAGATCACTGTGTAAATTGTCAGTTCGAACCCCTCGCCGGGTCTGAACAAGATTTGTAGAGGTAACGGATCTTTCGGATTAAACCTTAAAAACCGACTGCCCGAGACACGTTAGGTATGTAACGGTAAAGTATTATCATTTCTGCCGTCTCTTGATATCTTTAAGATATACGGGTTCATTATTTTAAAAATCCTCAGAGACGGAGAGGTGTAATGAGTGCGCTTACGTATCACCATTGCTATCAGTGTCTAGCTATAGGTTCGAATGCTACTCTGGCAGACCCAAGTGTGAGACAGTTTGTTTGTTCGCAAGCCATAGATTTATGGTTTACATCGGGAATTCCAGTTTTTGACCAGTTTGACCACCACCTAATATCGAGAAGCCGAGCATGAAGAGCCGAGTGGTCAGTTTGCTTGCGGAGGTCGGTGGTTTTTACGGGGTACTCCAGTTTTTCTCCACAGTAGCTAACACGAATTCAACCAGGTAATCGGGGATCGAGTAATCAGTTCGCTTAAGAAGGTAGCTTGTTTTCACCAAGAAGTCCGGTTTTCTCCACAATAGCTAAAGAAAAGTCAGACAAATGATGAAAAGTCGAGCAGTAAGGTTCATTTCTACCTACCCGGTTTAAATGATGGTGGTATACAATTTAAAACCGTTCCTTGATATAGCGGAACATTAAATGTCCCTAAAGGCACATTGGAAAACTGTTCTAAATCTGAAAAAAAGAAAACAAAATATATCAACCATTATGATTTTCGACATTGCCATAAGTTCAATGCTTTTTTCCAAATCACTGTGTTTATAGATAATCCAATAAACTGGAATAATGCTGGATATTATTTTCTCTGTATGCGCATCCATGATTATATAAAAGTATTTCTGTAGAAAGAAAAATATTGGCGCTTTAGGGATTTACATGGCAAATATACGTCATATGCGTAACAAGATCTGTCATTTGACTTGTTTTTTAACATGTTAAATCCCCATAATGGGGTGGTGATGGTAATTGTGGTGTGGTGTAGTGGTCTGAAGATTTTGGTGGTAGTGGTGTGATGACGGTGGTGAGATGGTGGCGATGTGGTGGGGTGACTGTGTATCTAATACATATCATTTTATCTTCAACTTACATCCCCAGGTCAGCTCGATAAAGGAACTCAGAATGGATCCATATTCATTTTCAGCTTTACATTGATAGATTCCTATATCTATTGTTTCATTCGGTCTGGCTATTGTCAGTCGTCCATTACTCAGCGTGTACCGGTTGCTAAGCGACGACGTAATTTTCTGCGTGACGTTAGTTCCTATTTCCCGGTACCATGTATAAGTTGGTGCCGGGTTCCCTGTCGCTACACATTCTAGATAAGCAACGGTTGTCCTGTCGGTAAACAGAACGTCATAGGGTTGAGTAGTTAATACTGGCCCCCTTTGGGCTTTGTTGGGGTCGTTGACATCTGTTCCATAAGCTGAAATATAAAATATAAATATAAAATGCTAAAACTTCTAAAATAACAAACTGAAAAAATAAAAGTTAGAAGTAATGAAAAGATTTTTATAATAATAATAATAATTTAATCCTAATCCTATTGCAATATTTGTCATTCTCTAAATGTTGCATATTTTAATATTTTGATAAGTGAACACATTTACGTAACATAAAACAATATCATCACAGAGACATTCAACATTTCATTCCTTACGAAAAATATGCGAGATTCCTTTTTGGTAATATGCAACTACGGTAGCTTAGTCCGAAAACTGATCGCTTTACATTTTGGATGTCGTGGGTTCGAACCCCTGCTGGGATCTGACCAAAACTTATAAAAGGTTGACTGTTCGTTCGCCAAACACTCGGGATTTAGAAACGAAAGTCACTGGGTCATTCGGAAGAGATTTAAAAAACTAATGCCTCTTGTACCTTTTGATAATACTCTAAGAACTTGTCGTTGCCATGTTTTCAAGATTAAAGTCAAATGTAAATTGGATTTTTTTTTGGGGGGGGGGGGGGAGGGAATGAAAAAACATAGTTACTAAATTCACTTACTGAAGTCACGTCCACTCTGTACAATTCTCTGAATCTCAGACTCTGGAATTTCACAGATGTATTTAGACTGGACGTTACCATTTATCTTGGTCCAGCCAAATTTCATGACAGGTGCTCCTTAATTGATAAAAATGATAAAAATACAATTAATTATAAGCAATCCCGATGAATTTAATATAAACAGATTAGAGCTGACACCATATCTGAAATATGTTACTTATTCAACATTCGAAAATATTTTCGTTTTGTTTATAAAACATCAAACAAAATGAATTTCATCACATTCCACGAATGAATGTCACTTCCAAGTATGGTTACCCCCAGTGCCTCGGAACACATTGGAAAATACTTTTATAGCATGCGATTACATATACAGTCCAACCTGCCTTAAAGGCCGCCATCTCTATATAAGGGCCACCTGGTTTTAAAGGCCAGTAAAATTTTATCCAAATTGTTCTTCATTCATATAATTTGAACATGTATATAAAGGCCACTTTTACTGGTTCTTTGTGGTGGTCTTTATAGACAGGTTTGACTGTATATGCAATTCGGAACTTTAATAAGGGGAGGTCTCAAAGTGAATAATCTTAACTAAGAAAATTTCTCTAGTTGCAAGAGCGAGGACTACATACCTGTGAACTGATAAGCTATATGTATAGGTAATGTATCTTTGTCTGCCAGATTGTTCCAGTACTGATCTGTGTCGGTAGCAAATGTACCATCACCTTGCCATTGAAGTGTTGAATCCATATACACCCCACTTGTCCACCAATCAGCATTTCTACAGAATATTATGTTTAAATTACATGTTATACCAGTTTCAATTTTACAGCTGACTAGACGGCCGTTTCGGAACACAATTTCTCATTAGTAGTGTTTGAATTTTTTTTTCAAGATGAGAAAATATACAACAAAGAACCAATATGTATTTTACAAATTTAGCTAAGGAAATACTTTACACAAGGGAGTATGCCTAATTTTAACCATTGAATTTTCTAGAAATTACGTTAATTGTGCAAGATTTTCCATTATTATAATATTGCCAGTGATTTCGCCCTTCTCTGATTGGTTGAGAACGCGTTTGACAAGCTTGAATAAATCAATATGGCCATTGCGCAAAAATGCACGCAACGTTATGCGACGTAACGTTGAAAGATTTGCAAAAGGAATAAAAAAAATTCAATATGTGTTTCAGGCGATTTGTAAAGTATGGATCTACCATAATATGAGTGGAGGAGTTTTTATACCTTACGTAAATTTAACAAGTCACCAACGGAATTACAATATCTTTGATATTAAATCCACCACATTTGCTGTGTCTAAACTCTTCTGGTGTGTTTGAATGGCAAATGCACGTGCGAAACTTACAAATAAAGTCAAACACGTGACCGTCAATCAGAAAAATGAGGCCGAGTGTTCCGGGAGAACAACTCATTTGTTCCGGCCGTGATGAGGGTAAGAAGTTGTGTGACTCTATTTTGCTTACCTTTGTGTATCAATTTGTTGTAGGTGTTTGGATATAAAATCATGTTCTTGGAAATCATTTACACTGACAAGTGATGCTCCCTGACCCTGCAAGTATACATAAAAGTTGGTGTGTTAAAAAAGCTGCACCAATTATACTGAGGAAAATCACTCAAATAAGTCGGCGCTAATATAAACAAATAAACAGTATTTTTTGTTATCATGTCCCCCAAACGAAGTGGGCTCTTATATTGGTAACTTCATTTCTACCATCAACAATTTGTCCGTCATTATTAAAAAAACTATTTAATGTGTGTTCAGATTTTTATGAAACTTCAAACGAGCAGTCTTTGTGTGGATTAGATGAGCTGTTTGATGATGCACATGGTTTGGAAAACATGGATTTCCAAGTTGTGGGTTGTTTTTGACATTTTGTAATGTCTTCCATTTTCAGCTATATATTTAGTATAATTGACGTATCGCCGGCCACGCCCACAATGTTGCGTCAAATAGCCGGATACTTGATTTACACGCAAAATGAATGAAAACTCGGCCTGAATTGTGTCATTTAATAGCGTCACTGAAACTTGTACGTCATTAGTGGCCGTGACGCTGCTTTGGTACCGTTATGGCGGTCAGTGTCGGAACATTGTGGGCGTGATCGGCGTTACGTCAATTGATTAGTTAATAATAGACGGACACGTATATTTCATACATAAAAAGCTTCCGAGAAAAAGCTGTCTAGATACAGCTAAAAGTGGGTGGAGACGAGCTTCACCATTTCGTTCGATTAGTTAAACTTATAACAGATCAGTCCCTGGTTTCACAATCATTCTTTAACTAAGATTTCCCTTAACTTAAATTTAGCATTTGACAATCTTCTTCTGAACTAACAAGTACAACTTTAATCAACAAATTGAATATCAACGTTTTAAAATTTCCGAATATCTTAAAATTAACAAAATTGAAGTTAAGGAATGAAACCGGGTGCTACACTTTATCTGTCTTACCTGGCATGCTTTCACAGCCTCGTCATAATGTAACATTGGGTACATTACAAACTTGTAACATTTACCATTGTATTATAATGTCTAACCATATCTGTCTTACCTGACATGCCTTCACAGCCTCGTCATAGTGTAACATTGGGTACATTACAAACTTGTAACATTTACCATTGTATTTCGTCCATGATAACGGGCAGTCTGAAAGTATATAAATCACATAAAATAAATCAAACCATGTCGATTTAGGCTAACCAACTGCTAAGTTTTACTGGCCTTTAAAAACAGGTGACCCTGATACAGAGATTATCTTTAAGGTAGGTTTTACTGTATAAATAAAAACCATGTCTTCGCAATACCCCCACTTTTTGGTTTTCATCGGGTACTCAGGTTTCCTCTACCGTCTCAAAATTGAGGGAGAAAAATATATGTTAGTCAAACCATGCCTTGTGTGTTTTGCAATGCTCCAATTTTTTTCTGGTTTTTATCGGACACTGTGATTTACTCCACTACCAAAAACTTGACATAAACCACACCATGTCAAACGTGATTTTGCAATACTCACACTTTCCAAAATTAAGCAACACAGAATTTAAATTAAAACAGTTTGGAAAATTTCCATGGTCGAAAAATCAATTCGTATATTAAAAATTCGTAATTCGTAAATTAAATATAAGCCCCTGTTGTTTTCCCGTTTGTTCGTGATACAACAAAATGCAAAGTCAATCAATCAAATTTAGTATGAATGAATCTTTCATATTCCAATAATTATATAAAATACAACAGCAAGCTAAAGGAAATTCTTAATTCCTTATTTGTAATTAGTTACACTTACCCATAAGTCTTTGACTTTGTCCATTTTGAAAGTATAACAACAACAAAACTAATAACTTGTACAACATCTTTCCTCAGGTGATTGTCATTTTCTGAATAAATAAATAAATAAATAAATAAATCAATAAACCTGAAAGAGTATGAACTACGGTAACTTTATACAACTAACAACATGCTGCTTAAAAATAAATTGTTGACTCAGGAATATTGCAAATTTAGGCTTATCAAGGATAAAAAAGTAAGAGTTCCTTTTGTAACCCCCCCCCCCCCCCCCCCCCCCCCCATTATATTCTATGAAAAAAAATTAAAAATCGTTTTTACATGAATGTTCAAAATGGCTGTATGGTGTATTTTTCTTAGCAACAAAATTTTGATTTCTCATGTGGAGGATATACGCAGCTAGACAGAAGGTGCTAACCCATCTGAATACCCTGCCTCACTTAAACATTCGCGTGGTTAGCTTATTTTGACAGTTTTCTTGGGTTTGTCCGATTGGCTGGTATGTATGTGTTATGTTTTCATTCGTTCTGGCAATGATGGGAGGGTTTGGTATACTTAAAAGCCAATTTGTATAGCTGTTTATTTATTTATTTATTTATTTATTTATTTATTTTATTTTATTTATTTATTTATTTATTTATTTATTGCTTATTGTTTGTTTATTTACTTGCTTATAGACTTACTTATTTATTTATATTATTTATTTATTTATTTATTTATTTATTTTTTTATTTATTTATTTATTTATTTATTATTTATTTATTTATTTATTCTTTTTTAAATGTGTGTGGTAGATCTGTTACCAAATTATTTTAAATTCACATAATTTCTCAGCTCGTGCTGATGATTTACCTTACTGACCCGACAACTAAAATCAACTTGGTACAAACATCTCAAATTCAAATTTAAATCTTCTTCAATTTACAATGTACAGTACGGGCCTGTCTAAAGTTTAACACTAAGCTAACGACTTATTTAGGCCTCTTGTAATTGACGTATACCTCGGCAGCTTTTTTATCTCTCGGTAACACGGGCACTGTGGTAGCTCAGTTTGTATGGTGCTCCATTCGTATGTATTCTTGAGTTTGAACCCCGGTCGGATCTGTCTAAGACTTGATAAAGGGAAGTGGCTGTTCTTTCACCAATCACTTGACCTGTATCTCGATAGCGTTTCTTTCTCTCGGTAAACACGTGCAATATGGTAGCTCAGTTGTAAGGTGCTCCTTTCATATGTATTCTTGGGTCCGAACCCTGGCCGGATCTGACCAAGCCTTGATAATGGGAAGTGACTGTTCTTTTGCTAATCACTTGACATATAGACAGGAGAGTCATGAGGTCCTTAGAAAGGACAGAGACTTTAAAAACCGATACCCGTGTTACGGCAGGTGTGGCACGTTAAGGAACCAATCCATGCACATTGCACTGAGCGCATTTTTTGCAGTTCAGAAATTTTCTGTCACTTCACCTAAAGCTGATGACGTCTCAATATAAGTGAACTGGGACGTAAAATTCCATTCAATAAATCAATCAATTTATCGGCAGTTTTTCAGCTACATGTGTCCATATCTAGGGCTACTCGGCAGTCGAGCTTTACCCAATGTTATACTTTTGACAGGACTGTAATCTCTCTCGTGTTGAATTGACCTTTTGTAAATCGAGACACTTTGGTAAAAAATTTGATATGCACCTTTCTATCTGGTCGTGAAAAACAAATAAACAAACATCCCGAATTTATCTGTTTTAAAATAGATATCCGTGAGTGCGTTTTAACTACGACATGTCTTAGTTTCATCATTATTTCTAAGCTAACATTTTTCTGAACTTAAATCTGGCAAATTTTCAAATCTGTATATTTTTGTTAATGTTTTTAAATTTTGTTAGGATATTCAGAAATTTAAGGTATCATTTCCAAAATCGCTTATACATTTCCTTTATCTTAAAACATTTGTGTTTAGTTTAGTCAATATTAGTTGTAAAACAAGTATGCCAGATTTAGTAAATATAGGTTAAGAAACGATTGTTAAAATAGGGATATGTGTTTAAATGGTAAAAGTTTTATGGCCGTCATCACAGTATTGTTAATAAGTTTGATGTCTCTGTGTCCAGGATTGCCCTGGATATATTTGACGTCTCATAGTTCCATGTTCTTTTCACACAATTTTAATTACACACGTGTTGGGTGTAGCTAGCTAAACAGGAGGGGCGTACCCTTCCGGAGCACCCGGCCTCACTTCCCTGGTGGAAGTTCATGTGTCTAACCTAACTTGTCAGTTTGCAAAGTTTTTACTTTCCTTCTGGACTGTGATTCGGACATGGATTAGTATGTTTGTTTTTGATATAACAATTTTGAATATATTTGTTATCATCTACCAAATTATGCTATGGTAGCCCATAAATACAATATTTTAAATATATTTTAAGCAAATAAAAATGCTCTGAATTGTTGGCTAGGTTCGGTAATTTTTATTTTATATATGAGGAAGCTCCCTCTACAGAAGTAATTCGGCATCAGATTTTTGAAATTATGATGGCACCATTATGATTTTTTTTCCAAAATTCCGTTGTGGATACTCTGACCCACGAAATAACATGTCGACGAAATAAAATATATTACAGACTAGCATTGAAACGAAAACAACAAACCATGAATTAACATCCGAACAAAATAGTGGCATTTTTTAGAACAACGAAAATATATGATTTCACAGAATATTGTTGAACAAAAATCAAACATTGCAGTTTTAAGAATCGAAATGCACTCGAAATACTAGTAATCATTTTCATTTTAAAAATCTTAATAGTTGTTTATCTTAAATATAATAGATTTTAACATACAAACAACAATAAACTAGAAAACTGTTAGCCACAAGCTCACAAAATTCCCCCCGCTCCCAAAAATCCATCGGATCAAATTTTTAAATAGGAGGTGCACATTTACATTATATCACAAAGATTGTGTGAAAGTTTCATGAAAATCCATTGAAGGGTTTAGGAGGAGTTGCGGATAAGAGATAGGTACCCTAAGGTGTAACGGAAGGAGGACACCCCTAACACTATACTCCCCACTTAAAAAAATAATTATTTATAATTAAGGGGGGTATAATAAAGTCTTGATTCATTGCCACTATTTGTTCAGTCAACTTAAAGGAGTTTGGCGAATTTAAAGGTTTTGGATTTGATGATTTAATGCCATCATTTGTTCAGTCAGATATAAAGGGGTTCCGTGGAGCCTTGAACCGGAAATGATAAAGTTTTTGGGGTTATCACGAAACAATAAGAGTTGAATTGAGTAATGGTGTTTAACGTCCCAGTCAAGAATATTTCACTTATATCGAGGACGTTGCCAGCTATAGGCGAAGGTGCAGAAATTATGCCTGTACTTGCATGCGCTGATGGCATTATACAGCAGTGTTCTGTAACGTGCAAAGCCCAACGTGACACGGAACCTCGTTTATTTAAAGTTCCCATCCGAAAGAACCATGACTTTCATTTCGTAATGCCGAGTGCTTGGCGAAAGAACAGGCACTGCCCACTTTCAAGTCTTGGGTCAGACCCGGCCGGGGATCGAACCCACGATCTCCCACTTATGGAGCGAGCACTCTACCAATTGATCATGAGCTACCGCAGTGGACGAAACAATAAGAACAGCTTTAAGAAAAAGCAAGAAAATGTCACAATAGTCAGAATAAAAATAAGAAGAAGATATAAATATGTCTCCAAATAGTATTTAAACATCAAAGGTATATTTGTATAGCACAAAATGAAAAAAGAACTAAATACTGTTATAACATAAGTAGTTATTGGAGTTTGAATACCTCAAATGTTGCGTACATAATTAGGTCAAGGTAACCTATATACCTGTAATTCTTTTTTAAATTATACAAAAAGTATATCGTTACCAAAAAAATGTTAAACAGCAGATAAAGAGGTAATCTTCAATCGTTCAAAAATACAATACAGTCCTGTCGAAAAGTTTAACACCGAGCTAAGAAAGAAATACTAGTTCGGTTATGGAGCTGTTGATAGCTACATGTAGTTTTCGAAAAGCTATCGAGTGACAGATATAGGTAGCAGCTACCGCAAAACTGTCGATATATACCGGCGGCTAACGATGTGCCGAGATGACATGCCGATTAGGCGCTAAATTCGTAAGTATAGCACCGAGCTAAAGAAAAGAAGAACAAGTTCGACTACCGAGTGATCGAGAATATGGATATCTAGTTGTCGAAAATCTAAATAGCAGCGGTCAAAAGCTGCCGTTTAGCTAAGGAAGAGCCGAGATGAGATGTCGATTCGGCACTTACATAATTTCGTTAACTTACGATGTGCCGAGATGACGTGTCGATTCTGAAGGCGCTAATTCGTTAGCTTAGTGGTAAACTTTCGACAGGTCTGTAATGCACACGTTTAAAAAATATTTTTAACTCGCGGATAGAACAGCACTGTTGTCTCAATACTTCACCTTTATAGTGTGTTTTAGTAATTTTGTTAAAAGAAACAAAAATATTGAAAGAAAAAAATTTACTCGCGGTTAGATAAGCGTTGTCTTATTTCTTAATCTTTGCCTTACAGAAGTTTTAGTTTTTAGAGAAGTTTTATTTACAAAACAAAATATTGAAAGAAAAGGCTTGTTTTTTACTGGTTGGAAGAAAACATTCTCCAATACTCCGCCTTTACATTACAAAAGTTTTAAGAAGGTTTATTTACAAAAACAAAAATATTGAAAGAATTTTTACTCACTTACATATGAATGAATTGTGTCACAATAGTTTGACATCACAGAAATAGTGTTTTATAAAAGTTTTATTTAAAAAAACAAAAATATTCTTAAATCACGATAAAAGGTGAACAAAATACATGTATGGTGTTTTAGAGCATTCAAAAAATTGGAAGACAAATCCTTTTGGGCGTCATCACAGTATCGTTTCTCTGTATCTAAAACTACATGTAATTGATTAATTATTTTATTGTATTTGATTTTTTTTAAATTTGCACTTAAAAGTCCTGGTCATTACCGAATGAGCTGCTGATCTGTGGACAACTCAAAGTGCCGAGAAGCCGAATGAGTTGCCGAGCTGTGGACAGTTCTAGTTGCCGAGGAGCCGAGAGTAGACAGCTTTTCGGCTCCTAACTGTGTACAGCTCGGCCCCTCGGCAGCCGAGTCTCGGCTCTTTTCGTCAGCTCAGTGTTAATGTACTGTATACTGGATATATCTGACTTATATTTGACACATATTCACATGTTCCTTTATATTTATATTCCACACTGTCGGGTGTGGCTGGTTAAAATGGTTGCCTACCCTTCCGGAGCATCTGGCACCAAGTTCACGTGTTTATAAGTTAATTCGCCTGTTTTCAAAAATTTTAATTTGCTTTTTAATTGTGGTTCAAACCATGAACATGTGTGCTTGCGTTTGGTTTGAATGCTGTATTTGTTTGTAATAAAAAATTCCTTAGACTTAAATTCCAATCTTCTTATCTATTTTTAACCCTTCAATGTTTATTTTAGGTTATTTAAAAAGGTTTGGTCCAAAGATCAAACCGCCTTGTCATTCCACTTCCTTTTATGTCTCGTCCGAATAGATTAAAACATGGGCCAGTCAAGCGGTCGTCGACAGAGTCAATAATTTTGGTTTAAATTTAAATTGATATCCCCACCCCACCAAACCCCCGAACGTTAGTACTAATGAAGAAAAATTGGGAGCATTTTATCTTTCAACCAGCAATCAATCTCATAACAACATGATGTATTCAAATTCGAAATCCGAAAGAACATTCATATTTTCATGGTTTAATTCTAACACCATCGTCGAAAAAATACCAATCCGTATTCGAGTTATAAAGAACCCCTTCAACATAATATAATACACAACACGTGTTTCATAAATGCGTTCAGCAAATATTGGCGCGAGTAGGCGCTTCGGCAATGTGTTTCATACGTGGATTGTGTGGAGGCGCTTATACTTCCGGAACACCTGGCCTCACTTCCCTGATGGAAGGTCAGATGTTTAACTTAATTTGCCAGTTTTCCGTTTTTTTTTTTTTTTTTTTACTTTTCTGTTGGAATTGTAAAATGGGACATGGACGAGTATGTTTGTGTCTGATTTCCTAAATAACATGCATGTAGGAGCCGATGATGTTTTCTTTCATCACTACATAGGCACCTTCGTGCATGTTTCTGCGTTTCACATTTTTGCATATGGAATCCGGGATTATTTTAATCTTTGAAAAGAGAGTTTTTCACCGATTATGTTGACAGTCTGGATCTTAAAGTACAGACCTGTCGAAAGTTTAACACTAATCTATTGAAAAGAAGTCAAAGATCGGATGCCTAGTGGCCGATATTTAAACAGGTAGTTGTCAAATGAGAGATAGATACCAGTTGAGTAATGGTGTTTAACATCCCAGTCAAGAATATTTCACTTATATTGAAACGTCCCCAGCTATAGGCGAATGTGCAGAAATTTTGCCTGTGTGTTGTGCTGATGGCATTATACGGCAGGGTTCTTTAACGTGCCAAGCCCATTGTGACATGGGTCCTCGTTTATTTTAAGTTCCCATCCGAAAGAACCATGACTTTTATTTCGTAATGACGCAAGATTTGAAAGTGTGTAGTGACTGTTCTTTCGCCAAGCACTCGGTATTACGAAATAAAAGTCACGATTCTTTCGGATGGGAACTTAAACTAAACGCAGTCCCGTGCCATGGTAGGCTTGGAACGCTAAAGAACCCTGCTGTATAATGCCATCAGCGCAACGCACAGGCAAATCTACACCTTCGCCAATACCTGGCGACGTCTCGATGTAAGTAAAATATGGCTGGGAGTTAAACACCATTACTCAACTCAACTCTTTATCTATCTCTCGACAGCTTTTGCAGTAGCTGCTATCTCTCAGCAGCGTTCCGTCTACTAGCAATCTATGTCTCTGTCCCTCGACAGCGCGAACTTTAACCTTCGACAGATCTGCAATGTATGCTGCACCATGTTTTACATGTAAACATAATGTAATCCATTATCCATTTGAAAGTTTTAAGAGAATCTGAAATATCTATGGTGGCCAATGAAAGGCGTTAATTGAAATTGAGTGAGTGTTTAACATGCATCACAGCCTCTTTGTCATACCGTTGTTGTGTGGTCTTCCAAGCCCATTATTGATGGACTAGGCTAAATTACGCAGATTTTTATTTATTTATTTTTATTTATTTTTATTATTATTTTTTTTAATATCAATTATTCTAAAACAAATTAGCACATGACATATGTGTCATATACCATTTTTAAAAATTTAATCATAAGATAACAAAAAAATGTCATATATCATTTTTTTAATACATTTTATGAATACATTCAGAAAATGGTATATGACATGTGTCTGGTTAATATTCAAACACCCACCCACTAAATAAAGAATAAGGGCCAAATCGGAGCGCATCTTGGTTCTTTGTTAGCTATATCGCGACAGCTTTTCGGAAGCTACTATCTTTCTGTAGTTTTCGTCCACTAACTATCCATTTCCCGACTACTCGGAAGTCGAGCTTCATCTCTTTTCGTTAGCTCAGTTTTAAACTTTTGACAGGTCTGTACTGTATCTCTGTGGTTCAGCCACTAGCTATCCATTGCCCGACTACTCGGAAGTCGAGCTTCATCTCTTTTTGTTAGCTCAGTTTTAAACTTTCGACAGGTCTGTACTGTATCTCTGTGGTCCAGTCACTAGCTATCCATATCTCGACTAACTTCATATCTTTTTCCAAAACTCAGTGTTAAACTTTTGACAGGTCTGTATTGTACCTTATATAATACAAGTGTATTAATTTTGGCGTGTATGCATTTTAGCGCAAATTATAATTTGAGGAAATTCGCGTGGATTTGAATTAGCGAAAATCTCATAGTTTACCTTCTGCAATTTCATCCTATTTAATTTAATAATGGTGGGTTTAAGTTAGAGGTTAAGTTAATTTATAATCGCAGAAATCGCTAAAATAAGTACCCGCTAATTTTGATACGTTTAACAGTATGCGATTTCAAGACTCGGCATCAGCGTGCCACGTGCGCACGTAATGATTACCAGGTTCGCATGCGTGATTTTTATTTCTTTATGGACACGTTCAACCACCAAACCAAAAATTCTCAATTGTTGCGATTTCCTTAAAAACTATGTTTACACCACTGTGTCTGAAATTTATCTTTAAGCAAAAATCACAAAAGCTTATTAAAAGACTACTGTCGGAGCGAGTCTGTTTGTGACAGTGAATACTGCTTTATTTCTAAAGAAAACCAAATAAATTTGAAAAAATTGATATTTTTCACTTGCTTGTACCTAGTCGAAATCTGTATGGGCATCCGTGATTAGCGTAGAATATTTCTGCAAAACGTTGGCGCTATGGGGATTTAACATGAAAACCAGGCATATGGCGGATTCTGTTACGCATATGACGTAAAACCTCACCAAGGACATCATTTCCGGTGTAAACATCGTCAGTTTCGCTATGTAAAATCCCCATAGCGCCAACATTTTCCTTTCTACAGAAATCACGGATGAACATACAGATTTTCAGTTAAAACTCGGCACAAGTAAGTGAATATTATCAATTTTTATTAGATTTCTTTAATTTTCTTTGGAAAAAAGCACAATTCACTGTCACAAACAGACAGGATCAGACAGTAATTCAAAGAGTATTCAAACAAACAAATAATTATGAATTTCACAAAGTTTATCATATCCGGTTTTATTGGAGATGTTCATTTAGATTTGTTTGTTACAATGTGTAAAAACCTAATATCACTATCTAGCCATTTAAGTTGAGCATTTCCTTAAGTATTCGAAAAATCTGAACATAATCACATAAAAAAGCAGAGGGTCTTTAAAAAAGAATCGCCAAAAAAGACGCGTCAAATTTACAAACAGAACATTCAGAGACAGTCAAATCGGAGTGTAGAGAAAAAGACACAAGTACACAAAAATGGAAATATTAAAAAAAAAACGTAAAAAACTGAAGCCTAAAAAAGTCACGCGAAACTGAAGTTTTAAAAAGGCAAGCAAAAGAACCTCAAAAAGTCACGCAAAGCGAAGTTTCAAAAAGTATGCAAACTGAAGCTACAAAAGTCACGCAAAACTGAAGATCAAAAAAGTCACGCAAAACGGTACCTTCAAAAAAAGTCACGCAAAACTAAAGCTTAAAAAAGTCACGGGAAACTGAAAACTTCAAAAGTCACGCAAAACTGAAGATTCAAAACAGTCACGCAAATCTGTACCTTAAAAAAGTCACGCAAAACTGAAGCTCCAAAAAGCCACATGAAACTGAAGATAAAAAAAGTCACGCAAAACAGAAGCTGAAAAAGTCACGCAAAACTAAAGCTTAAAAAAGTCACGGGAAACTGAAACTTCGAAAGTCACACAAACTGAACCTCAAAAAAGTCACGCAAAAGTGAAGCTACAAAAGAGTCACGCAAATCTGTACCTTCAAAAAGTCACACAACACAGAGGCTTCAATCATGTCAAGTCAAATACACCAAACAGAAATACTTTTAAAAAGTAACGTCATCTTCAATATGACACGCAAATCCGAGACGCGTCAAGTACAGAAAAATAGAAAAAAAGACTTGCAAAGAGAGGCACCGAAAAGACACGCAAAACAGATATGCTTTAATAAGACACGCAAAACCGAGACGCTTCAAATAGAGACATTTAAAAAATACAAGCAAAACAGACACGCATAACAAAGACCCTTCAAAAGACACGCAAAACAGATGCTTAAAAACACTGAATTTTAACACAGCCATTTGGAGAAAATGAAATATAAGCTTTATGTATAGTTTGAACAAATATGAAATATTAATCTTAAATTATTGATAAACTAAAGGTGATTTAAATTATAATAATTCCTATTTCTCTTACCTGTTAAGATGTAAATTTCCTTGTTAATTATCAAATAATATTTAATTTGATAACACTTTGTAAAATAATATTTTTTAAATATAAAATCCGTGAATAACCGTTGATTATTAATGAAATATTTAAAACAACACAATTATTACAAGAATTTCTAAACTCTGTTTTTCTGTTCAATTAATTGCATAACAATGATGGAAAATTTTGGGAAAAAACCAACAACTGTCAATTTGAAATACCAGTTAAAACCAGTAGTTACTTGAATCTATAAGGCATTTTTTGTGTAAAAACATCGTTTATTTGTTATTTGACACTTTTTAAATAAATAACAAATACACACTTTACGTAACTTGTTAAAATTTGTTTATTTTACTTAAAAATTACAAAAAAAGTTTAAATAAATGTCAAGGTTTTTTAAGTATAGAACTGTGGTCGATGATGAATGGTTTGTGAAATTTGAATCCTCAGACTTTGTGCAACCTGGTAGTTTTTGACAGACAAAAACAACTTGGACAAAAAATGAATCATATCAAAAAAGATCCTCACCTACAGTTTGTAAGGTCTCAACGGGGCATAATATGTACGGAGACCGTAAGGGGACACTGTCTTAATTACCTCGTGATTCGCATACTGCAAACGTACTTAATTTCGTGTGTATTTATTTTCGAGATTTATGACATTTAGACATATTGGCGTAGTTTTATTTTCACGTTTTTTCAAATATGCACTATAACACAATAAGCATTTAATAATTTTCGCTTGCTATTAATTTTCGAGCTAAACAAACGTCCGCGAAATAAGCGAAAATTAGTACACCGCGAAAATAAATACGTTTCTAGTACTTCGCTATTTTGCATACTGGCATAGGTGTAGTTATTCGTGATTCGCATATTGGCATAGGTTGAGTTATTCGTATGGTTTCGTATATTTGCAATAGTTTTTCGTAGTTTTGAAATAGGATTTCGATTTTTTTAATGATATTCTGTTTTTAGCGAAATAATTATTTCATAGTATCGAATTAGTATTTCGAATTTTCGGAACAGTATTTCTTATTTTCATAATAGTTATTTCGATTTTTCGCTTAAGCTAATAAAGGAATTAACTCAAATGTGTTCCGAAATAATATAATATATAATTTCGAATATAAGAAATAATATTTCGATTGCTCGAAATACCAATTCGAAAATTCGAAAAAAAAAAACATTTTGAATAACAATCAACCCTGTCCATAAAGACCTCCAAAGGGAACTGGTAAAAGCTACCTTTATGGGCAGGTGGTCCTTATACAGGTCAAAATAACATGAAGAATAAAGAGCGATTCGGATAAAAATTTTACTGGCCTTTACAAGCAGATGTAGTTGGCCTTTATAAATTAAACATCTTCAAACACGAATATAACAACTTTACTGGCCTTTAAAAGCAGGTGACTGCTATAGAGGTGACTTTTAGGACAGATTTGACTGTTCGTTATGACTTTTAACTTTTGTCGCCTTAGCGGTTCCGTATATTCGTCACTGGAGCATAACTTTAAGTCGAACAATCACATAATACTCGGGGTCTTATTCAATTTAGTAATTTAAATGTCATTAAACTTAACACATAGAGTTGAGTAATGGGGTCGTACGCTATATAACCACTGCGGTAGCTCAGTTGGTAGAGTGCTCGTTCCATAAGTGGTAGTTCATGGGTTAGATCCCCGACCGGGTCTGACAAAAGACTTAAAAAGTGGGTAGTGGCTGTTCTTTCACCAATCACTCGGCATAACGAAATGAAAGTCTCAGTTCTTTCGGATGGGAACTTAAAATAAACGAGGTGGCTTGGCACGCTAAAGAACCCTGCTGTATAATGCCACCAGCGCAACGCACAGGCAAACTTTCTGCACCTTCGCCTATAGCTGGCGACGTCTCGATATAAGTTAAAAATTTTCGACTGGGACGTTAAACACCATTACTCAACTACTCGTACGTTATATTCAAAATACTTCACTTATATCAAGAGAGCCAGTTCGAGGATTGTTGAGGAAATCGGAGTACCCTGAAAAAAAAACACCAATCGTCGACAAGCGAACTGACAAACTTTCTCACACTAGGATTTTCGCGAATGAGATTCGATCTGTTATATTCGACTTTTTTATCTCAGAATTAAATACATTTAAAAAATTGATATATGACAAACCTATAAACGAATGATGTCTTAGAACAGAGGGATCTTAAGTCATATACATTTTTTAAAATTTAATCATAAAATATATTTCAAAAATGATACATAACACTTCTATCCTTGTGGATTTTAATAGAGAATATAAGAATCCATTATGAGTATCCATGTAGGATAGGGAAATCTCACCCGAGGGGTTGAACATTTCAGTCAGAGACGAGGCTTGCCGAGTCTCTGACCAGAAATGTTCAACCCCGAGGGTGAGATTTCCCTATCCTACATGGATAAACTCATAATGGATTATTTTTCTTCCATTTTAGTGCCAATATTTGGCTTCAAGTACGATGAACATAAACATCGACGCCATGTTTGTAAAATCTAACTTTGTAATTCGACATTCTACTTTAAAATAAATATGGCCATTGGATAGATCGTACCGGATTTTGGTTTATACAGAATGTATAAACTACAAAACAAAGTGGTTCATTAAAAAATCCAATATTTTTCATTTGAAACGCACTCAAAATTTCTAAATTGTGAAGAAATGGATGTCATTTTCCCGCAAGATGACGTCATGTTCTCCATATGATGACGTCATGTAATTGTCTTTTGATTGTGACGTCACTAAAGGTCACGTGGTCATGTGAGATACGCGTATCTCACATAGGGAAAAACCCTATCTTACATGAGCGGTTTCTATCCATGTGGATTTTAATAGAGAAAAGGGTTTTCTATCCCAGTGGATTTTAATAGAGAAAAGGGTTTTTCTTTGTCCTAAGCCACTGATGGATTGGTTCGTCACTAGTATTATGGACTGTGTGGTACATGGGGTATATATCTGCAGGCGCGGATCCAGACGGGGGCACACCCGGCCCGTGCCCCCCCTAAATTTTTGGGTATTCATAATAAGAAATATTTTACCAGTCCATAAATGCACCCGAGAAGAATGCTTTTTTTAATCTTTTAAGTGAAATTTGAAGTCCCCTTATTTCCCACTGAACGATGTCGCAGCCTCTTCACCATACCATAACATGGGGTAAGGACTTCTCTGTATAGCTTTTGTCCCCAAACACAAATTAAAAATTTGTCAGTGTGCCCCCTCTAACATAGAATCGTGGATCCGCCACTGATCTGTAATGTTACTCACAAAGTGTACTAAACCTCTAAACTGTAAACCTTGCTTTAAATGCAAAGTACAAAACCAACATCACACTACATGAATTGTTATATTTTGATTGAATTTTATAGCTGAAACTGCTGATGTGAAGAAAAACAAAAACACTATACAATGGGCACATCAGTCATATTTACATGCATGACCATTTGATAAGTCGCTTTCCTCTTATTGACCGCGGCATTCGCCTTTTAATTTCAATGTGCGTTTCTGGTGTGGGTTCGACCCCGTTTGACCGAAAATGAGAAAGGATTTTTCGTTGTCGTAGGTCTCAACTGAATAATCAGATACCAGTATAATGGAGTGAATAGCCTGCGATTTTCCGAACAAACAAACTAGCTCTATGGCGATCGGTATTAGTTCTTGTTGAATGTTGCTTAACGCCGCATCAGCAATTTTTCAGCTATTCGCGACAAAAACTTATGGATTGATCTATGAAAAAGTTCGTGTGTGCATGTGAAGTAATGGTGTTTAACGTCCCAGTCAAGAATATTTCACTTATATTGAGACGTCGCCAGCTATAGGCGAAGGTGCAGAAATTTCGAAAAAGTCCGTATGTGCATGTGAAATGAGAGTTAAGTGATACAACGATAAATAGGAAAAAACTGTCCCGTCGCTGAAAGTATGCTGATTCGGCGTAAAACAACATACAAAAGACTAAGCGAAAAACCTTCATTATTATTAGTCACCCCGTACTGTGTGATGGTTATTACGCCTTTAAAATGATTGATACAATAAAATTCTAATAAAGTAATGCAGTACAGACCTGTCGAAAGTTTAAAATTAAGCTAACGATTCGTGTCGAATCGGCATTCATCGGATACCCTCGTTAGGTTTATCTCAGCAGCTGGTTATGTGTCTTTCGGCAGTTTTTCGGTCACCTACTGCTATCCGTTTCTCGGCCATTCGGCAGCCGAGCTTCGACTCCGGGATCCTTTTCCTTAGCTTATTGTTAAACTTTCGACAGGTCTGTACTGTGTTGCGTAAACAAGTGCACGGTAAATACTAATTGATCATTGTTTTTTCCTCTTTTTTTCTAATAGTACATGTGGTTTATGAATAATTCTAATTGACATTACATTTACGTTACGTGATGACTGGCAGGTAGTTCAGAAATGCAAAAAACTGTTCATTATGTAGCAAAAAGTTTTGAAAAAACATTTATCCATCGAGACGGATCTTTGTCATTTCCGGAAAAAGCCGCCCTTGTGACTCTGGGCCACAGTATTTGCCAAAATACATAAGGTATACGTAATACTAATCTATATTCAACTTATACATTTTTTAAATATTTAATTTTAAAAATTCACAAATTTATAATTATCCCCACGCCTCGCATTTCGAAGTAAGTGGGGAGGGGGAAGTAAATTTCATTCGTCCAACCACTCGTCAAGACATTACCAATTGTCCAAAGTAATTCTCCAAAATAATGGAGCAATTTTTTTTTACGAAACTACATGTATGTGCAAAGCATCAAAAATTAAAAGAAATGTTCCTATCATTAACCCGAGTCAGTCTGCTTATTTTTCTAGGAGTTATGACCCTTTGAACATATAAGCGCATTTCACAGAAAATGACCTTTTGGCGGGGAATCCTAATTCACTTTATACCATTTAAATCAAATTTACGTTTAAGATTAGAACTCAGTACATGTCTGCCGAAAGTTTAACAATAACCCAACGAATAAGTGAGGAATCGGCAGCTCATATCGGCTTCACGTTAGCTATAACTCGAGAGCTGCTATCTGCCTATCGGCAGATTTGCGACCACAAGATATACATATCTCGGCCGAGGGCTTCGATTTCTTTGCGTTCGCTCAGTATTAAACTTTCGACAGGTCTTTAATTACTGGACGTATATGGTTATATCAAAGTTGTGTCCATTTCACTTAACAACATAACTATTCCGCATGGTTCATAAACTATATCTGGGTTACTTTGACAAAGCTGCCTTTATCTTATTTCCTACCTATGACAAAATCGCTGATACGACTTATTCGGGTATAAAATAAAATAGATTCCTGACAGTTAAAGAGAATTGAGCAGTGTACGACTGTTTATGTCAAGAACAATTTGGAACGCTTTGCGCCCCTTGCCTTTCCCCTAGACTTACCGATGGATAGCATTGCAAGTCATCGCCCGCGCCTCCAGACTTAGCCAGCCTGCCTTTCCCCGGGAAATTTAGAAAAACAATATGAAGAAGAATCATAGAAGTTTCGGCGTAATGCTTCTATATTATACCAAACATTAGTATTAAACATATAGTATTACAGAAAACCTTATTTTAATACCATCTCGCTTATTGAAGCACTATTTTGAAGTACCCAAATCTGTTCTTTAAGAGCTTGTTTTATCGCCAAATCCTTTTAAAATGCCAAAATGCGACTAAACAAATGATGGTGATGAATTGATATTATACCGTTTATTTATTTATTTATTTATTTATTTATTTATTTATTTATTTATTTATTTATTTATTTATAACCATTATTATTATCTAAGGACTCTAAACTATTCAGTGAATCTCCGTCTGTCTCTCCATCTGTCCGCTTCATATCTTCCATGTCTGTGGATGGATTTTTATTAAACTTGACACAAATGTAAACTAACATAAGCCGATATGTTGCATACAATATTTAGGTGCATAATTCACTAATGACAACATGACAAGGATAAAATCAATGCGGGGGTATCAGTCAACTTCACTGACAGTTTTAGTTATTATTTCGCGACCACGATTTGAAGTTAAACTATTTAAAATCTAAAAACTTCTGACCATTTTTGTAATATCTATAATCAAAAACAAGATATACATGTCCATGTTTCAATCGCAATAAAAAAAACAAAGAAAAAATTGCCAATTAAGTTAAACTTCCACCAGGAAAGTGAGGCCGGGTGCTCCGGGAGGGTCAGCACCTCCTGTTTAACCAGCTACACAAGCCACATATGTAATCGAAATTGTGAATAAAAGGAACATGGAATTACATATAAGTTAGTTAGTTAAAGTCTGTCCCGAGCCATTAGGCCCATCAGGCCGGAGCTTATCCCGGTTTCGGTGGCGTTAAGCGACTGAGAGTACAAGACTCTCCCCTGAATGGGACGCCGGTACATCGCAGGGTTAACCCCCAGCATTCTGCTGGTACTCATTTATTTTTCAGCTGAGTGAACTGAAACAACATGAAATTAAGTGTCTTGCTCAAGACACAACACATCGCCCGGTCCAGGGATCGAACCCACGACCTTCGAATCATGAGTCCAACGCCTTAACCACTAGGCCACGCGCTTCCACATATGAGAAGTCAAATATACATAATGTATCAATGATGATTTCATTAATGGATATTATCTTAGTTTTCCACATGGATTTTTTGGTGTTTTAACAAAATTTAAGTAATTATTTAAAAACGAACCCTTACCTTATGTCAGCTTTAACGAAACATCCTCGATGATATTATAAACTCAGTAGGCAGTACTTTTTATTGTCAGAAATATACTACTGTCTTAATTTACTGCTAGTTAAAATCTGAAAATTCTCAAAAACTAAGCTATACTCACTCATGCAAAGTATTTCCTTAGCTGAATTTGGTTAAATATAACTTAGTTCCTTTGGATATATTTTCAACCTCTTCAAAAAATTGGTTTCACAATTTTGGTCCAAGCACTACTGATTGGGATTTGTATTCAGAACGGCCGTCTAGTGTTATAAAATTAAAATTGGTATACCGTAACTTGTTGTACAATAAATTCCATTGATGGTTATTATTAAATCTTTCGAGCGGACTTTTGATGTCTTCACAAAAGAGGAAATATTTATTTTAAAACGAAAACTTATATACATATACCATCCATGCTGTACAGACCTGTCAAAAGTTTAATACTGAGCTAGCGAAAAGCAAGGAGTCGAATTTCGACTAGCACTTTCGAGTTGTCGAAATATGGATAACATGTGTCAGAAAAGCTGCCGACAGATAGACAGCAATTGTCAAAACACTTGAAATATAGACATATTACAGGGGATCTAGGTTAGCTAGCGGTTCAGTACCAATTCGTTAGATGGGTGTTAAACTTTCGACAGGCCTGTGCTGCATATATGATCTTTATCCATTAATGACCAATATCCCAGTCTTTCAACACGGACTTCAGATGTTTAAATTTAGCGCCAGGTACCGAAGTTTCCATGACGTCATCGCTTGTCATATATACCGTTTAGTCTGTTACGGAAATATATAATGTCCTCACGATTTTAAAATTTTAAAATATAATGTTTTACAAAATAATTTGCATTACTGGTAGTTGTATTTTTTGTTTAATGATTAAATTAAATTCCTAAAATATGATGTTTTAACAAAAGTTTGTATGTTTTTTGATTAATTATTTTGTTTTTGTTTAATTATAAAATAATGCACATATACATGTTCATTATATATACAACGTTGAATGATTTTAAACATCACTAATGTGGTGTAGTACAACTTTTATGGATGGTTTTGAATATTTAAAATCAATGTTATGCGGAAGCGTGTGGCTCAGTTGATAGAGCGCCGGACCTCTAGATTTAAAGGTCGTTAGTTCAAATTCCGACGGGGCATGTTGTGATATTTAGCAAGTAACTTTATTCCACATTACTGCCGACTTACTTGGTACCGGTGGAACTACAGCCTCTGAACTGCGGTCTTGGTGGGCTGAATGCGAGCTAGTTAAGCCTAGCTCTATATCACTGGAAATTTTGTGGATAGTTATCGACGAAAGTAGGGAGTTTAAAAAATAGTGATTGTGTGCTAATCTCAATTGAGTGTGTTAAAGAACTATTGTTAAAATTAGACGCTACTGACCCCAACAAAAATTATAGAACTACACCACAAATTGTATTTAGTACTATACCAAAGTATACGTAGGTATGCAGTTATACAATTAGTAATTCGTGTGCTTTCTGATGCTTTTGTCATATACCATTTTTTTATTTAATTATAAAATACATACAAATAATGGTATATGACACTTTGATAGTCCGATCTCATATGCTAATTTGTCTCTTTCATGGACTCAGTGCTCGCTCTGTAAATGGGCGGTCGTGGGTTCGAACCCCGGCCGGGTCTGAGTTCATTTTTTTCATTTCGTGCTATACAAATATACCTTTGATGTTTAAATACGATTTAGAGATATATTTATATTCTCTTTTTATTTTTATTCTGACTATTGAGACATTTTCTGGTTTTTTTCTTATTGCTGTTCTTATCGTTTCGTCCACTGCGGTTGCTCAGTTGGTAGAGTGCTCGCTCCGTAAGTGGGAGGTTATGGGTTCGATCCCCGGCCGGGTCTGACCCAAGACTTAAAAGTGGGTAGTGACTGTTCTTTCACCATGCACTCGGCATTGCGAAATGAAAGTCACGGTACTTTCGGATGGGAACTTAAAATAAACGAGGTCCCGTGTCTTGGTAGGCTTGGCAAGATAAAGAACCCTGCTGTATAATGCCATCAGCGCAATGCACAGGCAAAATTTCTGCAACTTCGCCTTTAGCTGGCGACGTCTTGATATAAGTGAAATATTCATGACGTTAAACACCGTTACTCAACTCAACTCTCTCATGCACTCCTACTTTGTGATCAAGGAGAAAAATTGGTACATTTCTGCAGTCCGATTTCTTCCTGAGCGGAAAAAAAGTATTGACTGAGGTTCAAAACACAGAGGCGGACTGGACTCGACTTAGTCGGTTCTACTGTCTGTATTTCCATAAATTGAGTGCACATGGTTTTTATTATTTATTTCTTTTAAATTATCATTAAAATGCATTTAATGTGCACTGACCTAACCAAATTATATTTTAAAATAAAAACATCATTGCTCAGTTCTCCTGTACAGAGACATTTTGCGAAAATTTGGAAATTTGATCAAGTTTATACATTCAAAGTTACATCAGGGTATTTAGGGTCAGATAGGTCATTGTTGTTCGGGTTTTCCAGGTGTTATTATCATGAATATTCAAATTATGACATAACATTTATAGTTGTTCAGAGTAAGAAGGTAAAGTAGGGATAATTTTGACATAGTTATATTTCTTGTTTTTAAAAAAGTTCAAAAATTGCTCTATGTACAGAATCAAATTCACTTATGGATGAATGAAAAATATTATTCCTATTACGTCAATATATTTAGTTTATTGGAAAATACGACTTTATTCTTGCATTTTCCATGTGCACTGATTTTGTGGAAATACAGTAGTGTATTGGAAAGGTCTCAGTAGGTTCGTGTCCCGTTTGACCGCTACAATTTTTTCCTTTCCTGTACAATATCATTGATAACCCCCCCCCCCCACCCTCCCTAGTTAAGTTCCAAGTAATGACCAACTCATTTGAAATGGTCAGTCTTGAAATTAATACTTGAGGTGTTGTTTAATAAACTGAATTTTCTAGGAATATATTTCAAATGCAGTACAGACCTGTCGAAAAGTTTAACATTGAACTAACGAAAAGGAGTCGAGGCTCAGCTACCGAGTGACAGACTCGGATATGGATAGCTAATGGTCGAAAAAATGCCGAGAAATATCTAGCAGCTCTCGAGATATGGCTAACGAGGGATCAAGATGACCAGTCCATTTGACACTTATTCGTTAGGTTACAGTTAAGCCTTTGACAGACCAGGCGTGAGTTTTACTAAACTTCGTAAGTAAAGATTTTTTCGTAAGTTAGGTTTACGAAAAAAAAACTTATGAACTCATTAGTAAAACGGGTTATTCGTATCTTAAGTTTGAACTTACGAAATTCGTAAGTCTAAAAATTTTTCGTAACTTACGAATTTTAGTAAAACTCACGTCTGTACTGTAGCATGCATATGGTTTTCAATAAATTTTATATCTTATCGTTTTTTTGTAAATTCAAAAAATAATAATAATAAAATCAATCAATTAATCAAAATTAGCTACTTACGTGTTAGACTGATTGACGTTTAAGAGCTCACACTTTTAGTGGTATTTTGACATTTAAGTGTTGTACGGCTAATGTCAACATGACCTTGGTCATATCGAAATCTCGGACACATTTCGTTTAAAATCGCCCATAAATTATATTATTGTTTATCTGTTCCGGATGAATGATTTCGTGTAAATATACACGTATTTAAATATTTGTATTTGTGATGTTTGAGATCAATTGTACTTATAGGAGTATAATAGCCATTAGTATAGTAACCTCACTCGATTTTTTTTCTCTTTTTTTTTATGCGTATACCTTTGACGTCATTGATTGGCTGCTCGAGCGATTGTAAATGCATGCAGCACACGAAAGAGTTATATTTATTTCAGTATTAAAATAGCAAAGTAAGATTTTCAAAAAATGCGAGTTGTAAATATATTGTATAACCATTGAACTAACTATCTAGTAAAGGCAAAACAAACGAATCATAACGGGCCACTAGCCCAGCACGCGTTGATCACTGTATCCGTTTGCTTTGCATGTTAATGGAGGTTGTACTATAAACGTTATTTCTAGACAGTTCAATGGTTTAAATATTGTTTATATCTAAATTAAGATATTTCATTTTTATTAAAGTATAACTACTCGAAAGGCAATTAAGTAGCTATCCGGGTATTTGCATGTATAATATAGACCTGTCGAAAGTTTAACACTGAGTTAAAAAAACGAGTGAGGCTTGGCTGCCCATGCCATATGCTGAGATATAGCTAACGCGGGGCCGAAATGAGCTGTAGATTCGGAACTAATTCGTTTGCTTGGTGTTAAACGTTCGACAGGTCTGTACTGTATGTATGCAAGTTGAATGACTCGAAGCTAAAATAAAATAAAGAATTTGTAACCATTCCAGATAACCAGCCCAGACCTTGATTAACAGAAATGGTCCTAGCCTCACAATTAGCCCAGGCCTCGAAAAACGGAAACGATCCCAGTGTCACAATCAACCTAGGCGTAGATTAACAGAAATGATCACTCTTTCACAATCGGTCAGGGTCTCAATTAACAGAAATGGTCCCAGCGTCACAATTAGTCCAGGCATCGATAAACGGAAACGATCCCATTTTCACAATAGGTCCAAACCTCAATTTACAGAAATGATCACACTTTCACGATCGGTCCGGGCGTCAATTAACAGAAATGGTCCTAGCCTCACAATTAGTCCAGTCCTCAATAAACGGATACGATATCAGTTTTACAATCGGTACAGGTGTGGCCGTGGATTAACAGAAATGATCACGGTTTCACGATCAGTCCAGACCTTGATTAACAGAAATGGCCCTAGACTTACAATTAGCCCAGACCTCGGTAAACGGAAACGATCCCAGTGTCACAATCGATGCAGGCGATGATTAACAGAAATGGTCACGGTTTCACAATCAGTTCAGGCCTCAATATAACAGAAATGGTCCCAACGTCACAATTAGTCCAGGCCTCAATAAACGGAAACGATCCCAGTTTCACGATCGACCTGGGCGAGGATTAACAGAAATGGTCCCAAGCTTTACAATTGGCCAGGGTCTCAATTAACAGAAATGGTCCCAGCGTCACAATTGAACAGTGTCTTGGCGCATTGTTTGTTTCCATTGGTATATCGATTATTTGTTGAAAAATCATAGTGCCAAACATATCAAATATGTTGTCTACCAATTGCGTATTATACCAGTTTTAATTTTACAGCACTAGACGGTCGTTTCGGAATACAACTCCTCATCAGTAGTGCTTGGACCAAAATTATGAAACCAATTTTCCCCAAGAAGTTGAAAAGATAGCCAAAGGATCAAAATATATTTTACCAAATTTAGCTAAGGAAATACTATGCATGAGGGAGTATAACTTAGCTTTTGAGTATTTTCAAATTTTAACAGCAGCAAATTTAGACAATAATATATTTCTGAAAATACTACACAATTATTGCCTACTGAGTTGGGGCAACATCCACCGCCAGAGATACCAGCTCAGTGGTTTAAATTACATATAATACCAGTTTTAATTTTACAGCACTAGACGACCGTTTCGGATTACATATATTAGATTGACATATATTAGAATTACATAGGCTATGTAATGTATATTGTACTTAGTTGCCCGGGCTATTGGTTGGTACAAAACTTTTTCCGATTTAAATTTCATTTTGTAAATGTCATTGGAAAGGATAATGGATATTTGATCATTATCAACTTCCATGTTAACGAGGTGCTGAATTCGTGTCAACATTTGATACCTAAGGCATCCGTATAAAGACGGTATCTATCAGGTCACGTCAAGATGGACATTCAGATATCTAAATCACATTTATACACTATAGTGAAATGTCGTATTTCTGGAGTGGAGATAAATAGGTATTCTAATTAGTTGAACAGATGACTTGAATATTAATATGTAATGCAGTACAGCCCTGTCGTAAGTTTAACGTTAACCTGACAAACAAGTGGCATAACGGCTTACTATCTCGTTAGCTAGTTAACTACCTAAGGGAACCGGCAATAGCGGTCTTTATGGGCAGGTGGCTTTTATATACAGGCTCAAATAATATGAATAAAGAACAATTATTGTTCATCTTTAATGTTTAGAGACAGTCGTTTTCATAAATAATTTTTATGCTTTTAAAATCTTTGAAACCTAATATTGATATTTTATTTTTAAAACAAAAAGCGCATCTAAAAATATTTTTATTTTTATTTTTTTATTTTTCTGTCATTCTCTTACATAGAGAAAATTCTACAATTTTTACTAAAAATCAGCTGTATGATGTTCCCTTGGTTACCCCATATGCATATATTAAAAGGTTCAACTAAGGTCAACAATTACAATGCAAATTACTTATATATTACACTTGTTATTGGATCGGTTTTCACAAAATATCTATTTTAGATTACGTAAAGTATGTAATTTTGAAGTTTTTAAGTGTTTTGGTTTGTAAAAAAGCATTAGGATCACATTGTATGAAAGTTGAAAAACTGATTTAGTTTATGACACAGGCGTGATTCAGGCGTGAATATCAATGTTTTAGAACATGGGGTCCAATACGGGTGTCTTAGTTCTTAGTCTAATCACGATATTTGTAAATTTGCTGATTTTTTCTCTATATACAGAAATTAATGTAACTATTTCAATTTTTCATGTATTTTTCCTTTTTAGTATTTTTGTTTTTAAACACAAATATTGTGGTTATTTTATGAGACACCAAATAAAAACATAGCAATTTTAGTTAATGACTGTCTCTAAATATAAAAGACGAACAATAGAAAAGAATTCTACTGGCATATATTATATATATATATATATATATATATAATATATATATATATGCAGGTGGCCCTTATATAGGGATGGCCTATAAGACAGGTTGGACCGTATCTCGACAACTTCTGCGGCATTTATTATTATTTATCATTCGACAGATTTTCATAAACTGCATGTAGCTATCCAAACCTCGGCTATTCGTTAATAAACTTTGACACTCTTTCGTAAGCTTGGGTGTACACCTTCGACAGGTTTGTGCGTACTGTCAGGTGCGTAACTACCTATACGCTATTACGCCACGGCGTCCACATATTTTAAAAAAATATGTTTTATACTTTCTAATATACTATCATTTCTGCTCGAAATATTCCTTCACAGAGAACACATAGTAATGATATCAATTCTCTTACAAATACAATAAAACCATTCTTCCCACTAGTATTCTTTAGCAAAATCACTCGCAAAACTTCGCCTTCAGATTCCACAAATTTTATTCTAAAACGCCACCAGGTGACACCATTTGACATCAATATTTGATATTCCAAAGCCCCTGACCCTCTCTAGCACGCATTTGAATCCACGTAATTTTTTACCTAGCTACGCGCCTGACTGTACATGTATATTCACTGTAAAGATTGTCCTATTTCTGGAGCGGAGCTAAATGATCTAGTTGTAACTGATGACTTAAATACTAATTAATACGAATTAGTGATTGTGCAAAAGGTAATCAAGCAACTTAAACTTGTACATAGACATATAACATCGGGGAACTGGACAACGGAATATTTGAACACGCTAGATGGTCAATATTTATATGTTGGGTCATATCATTACGGCATAAGTAAGCAAAGTTGACCTTTCCGCTTGACCTTTCATAAGGCATATTCATATCAACGATAACCACCCAATACATGGATGAGTTGAGAAATGCTATTTAACGTCCCAGTCAAGAATATTTCACTTATATTGAGACGTCGGCAGCTTTATGCGAAGGTGCAAAAATTTTACCTGTGCGTTGCGCTGATGGCATTATACAGCAGGGTTCTTTCTCGTGCCAAGTCTACCGTGACATGGGGCCTCGTTTATTTTAAGTTCCTATCCGAAAGAACCGTGAATTTTATTTCGTAATATTGAGTGCTTGGCGAAAGAACAGTCACTACCCACTTTCAAGTCTTGGGTCAGACCCGGCCGGGGAACGAGCACTCTGCCATCTGAGCTACCGCAGTGGTTTCAATACATGGATGATGTTAAGATTTCCAGTTAATATATAACCAATGCATGCTTTCAGTAAAGAAGACAAATTAACACCTTCTGTTCCCTATAAATAAATATACTGGTCGTTAATAAATACAGTCAAACCTATCTGTTAAGGACACCCAAGGAAATCAGAAAAAGTGGCCTTTAAGGGCAAATGTCTTAATATACAGGTTCAAATAATATGAATGAAGAACAATTCGGATACAATTCCACTGGCCTTTATAAGCAGGTGCGCTTTATATATAGCGATGGCCTTTTATGTCAGGTTGGACCGTATTTAAATTTAAGGTCAAGCGGACAGGTCAATGTTGGGTGCTTTTTTAATATTATCAAGACATATCATGTTTACTTTCCTGGAGAAAATCTATCAAACTTAATGAAATGACAGTACTGTCATGTGCTGATTTTGAATTTATATTAAAATAATGCATTCAAAATCAGCACATGACATTACAATTGTGTTCCTTACCACAATTACTGTGTCATATACCACATTTTAAATGTATATTTTATGATTAAATTAAAAAAGTGGTATAGGACAACTGGAATACAAACAAATTTAAATAGAAGGAAATGACACGTGACAGAAGGAAAAAAATGTAACATACATGTAAAAACCGCAAGTTAAAGACAAAAGTAATATGGAACAAAATAGATTTTTTTAAAATTATTGTCACATAAAAAATAAACTTCTCGTATCCTTAATCCTTGTTGTTTATAGTTTATAGGTACTCCTTTTTATTTATTTATTTACATGTACTTATTTATTTATTTTAGTTTAGTTTAAACATTCAATATTTTATTCAGTAAATATATACATAAGTAAATAAACATATACAAATCTAAAAAATAGGATTTGGAAACAGTCTCTATGTTTATTTGTTTATTTATTTTAATACGTGTTATATACGATCATAAGATCATCAAAATTCATTTTTTAGACTTTAGATTCATTTTATATCCGTATTGAAGTTTATCATCGATTAAAAAAAAATTCGAATATAAATTGTGTTGAAAACACTGCGGGCATGATGGACTCACAATGCGACAGTATTACATAATTGGTTTATCGCTCTAAATTCAAACTTTAAGAACACATTTCAGGTGCATGTACAGTCAAACCTGTCTATAAAGGCCACCCAAGGGAACCAGTAAAAGTACAATCAAACCTGTCTATAAAGGCCACCAAGGGAACCAGTAAAAGTACAATCAAACCTGTCTATAAAGGCCACCCATGGGAACCAGTAAAAGTACAGTCAAACCTGTCTATAAAGGCCACCCAAGGGAACCAGTAAAAGTACAGTCAAACCTGTCTATAAAGGCCACCCAAGGGAACCAGTAAAAGTACAATCAAACCTGTCTATAAAGGCCACCCATGGGAACCAAGTAAAAGTACAGTCAAACCTGTCTATAAAGGCCACCCAAAGGAATCAGTAAAAGTACAGTCAAACCTGTCTATAAAGGCCACCCAAGGGAACCAGTAAAAGTACAATCAAACCTGTATATAAAGGTCACCCAAGGGAACCAGTAAAAGTACAGTCAAACCTGTCTATAAAAGCCACCCATGGGAACCAGTAAAAGTACAGTCAAACCTGTCTATAAAAGCCACCCAAGGAAACCAGTAAAAGTACAGTCAAACCTGTCTATAAAAGCCACCCATGGGAACCAGTAAAAGTACAGTCAAACCTGTCTATAAAAGCCACCCAAGGAAACCAGTAAAAGTACAGTCAAACCTGTCTATAAAAGCCACCCATGGGAACCAGTAAAAGTACAGTCAAACCTGTCTATAAAAGCCACCCATGGGAACCAGTAAAAGTACAGTCAAACCTGTCTATAAAAGCCACCCATGGGAACCAGTAATAGTACAGTCAAACCTGTCTATAAAGGCCACCCAAGGGAACCAAGTAAAAGTACAATCAAACCTGTCTATAAAGGCCACCCAAGGGAACCGGTAAAAGTACAGTCAAACCTCTATAAAGGCCACCCAAGGGAACCAGTAAAAGTACAGTCAAACCTGTCTATAAAGGCCACCTAAGGAAACCAGTAAAAGTACAGTCAAACCTGTCTATAAAGGCCACCCAAGGTAACCAGTAATAGTACAGTCAAACCTGTCTATAAAGGCCACCCAAGGTAACCAGTAAAAGTTACCTCATATAATATGAATCAAGAACAATTTGGATACAATTTTACTGGCCTTATATAGAGGTGGCCTTTAAGGCAGGTTGAACTGTATATTTACACTCCTTCTAAAAGACAAAATGAGCCCGAGTTACTATTATCACAATCTTATATTATTAAAGTAAGACGGATACAGAAAAGAATGACCAATATCCCAAAACAATGTAAATATAGGGAAAACAGTAAGACACGAATGGTGAAAAATAGGGGGAGTCACGAATGGTTTATCATTCTAAATTCAAAATGTGCCATACATGTACATATTTCAAAAACAATGACAGTCCTAAACGACAAAGGAAGCCTTGATGTGATCGAAGTCTATCACTAAAGCTATTAGAGATAAATAAATGTTCCTTTCATAAAAATATGTAAAATAAAAAAATAAAATAAAAATAAAAAGGGGGGATAGGGAAAAAGTAAGACACGAATGGTTTATCATTCTAAATTCATTTTCAGGTAAACGGTGCGTTCCCTCTAAGAGACAAAAGAAGCCTTTATGCCATCAAAATCTTAGACGAAAGTTAAGAGAGATAAATAATAGAATAACCAATATCTTAAAAAATATGTAAAAATATGAAAAAATAGGAACAAGTAACTCACGAATGGTTTATCATTTAAGTTCAAAATGCTCCATACATATTTCAGGTGAACTTGCAGTCCTTCTAAAAGGCAAAAGAAGCTTATGTCATCAAATCTAAGCCGAGAGTTAAGAGAGATAAATAATAGAATAATCAATATCTTAAAATATAATAAAAATACGAAAAATAGAAAAATATCACCTACCTTTACCCAAAATATCCCGGTTATTTTACATTGTCCTCTACGGCGTCAAGCGGGAACTCCACTATCAGTAGCCGAATAAGATAACGGAGATTTGTTAAACTTTTTTTTTATAAAATCCACCAGAATTTTTTTCCTAATTTTAACAAATTAATCCAATTTGAATATTTCTGCAATTCAGGTTGTTTTTAGGACATAAATATTATGATAATTTTGTCCATACACGAGGACGCGTTCGGACATTACAGGGTGGTTCGGAAGTATTCGTACGGTCGTATTCATGTAATTGATATAGACAAACATTAAGGGATTAATTCTGTCCCGATTTACTGATAATATTTGAGCTATCAGAGATATGTGATGGCCTCTACTATCAAATAAGTTTACGTGTGTTGTCTTGTTTCAGAATTAAATTGAGTTCTTTAATGGTGTTTTACGCCTCAGTTGATATTCTTTCACTAATACCGAGGTGGTCAGTTATGGGATCTTGGAAGAAACCGGAGCAACCGAAAAAAAACCGCTTACTTTCGGCCATTAAATTTTCACTATCCCTGAGCTGACCGTCTCGATATAAGCGAAAGAATTTTGATAAGGGTGTGAAACTCCATTACTTCATTCAACCATCGCAGAATTGACCGCTTCAATACTAGTATAGGTGAACGAATCTTGACTAGGACGCAAGATTCCATTACTCCACTCTGTCATTGCAAAACTGACCGCCTCAATATAAGTGAAAAATTCTTGAGGGGCGTTAAACTCCATCACTCCTTTCCACAATCGCAGAATGGACGGGTGAAAGAACCTTGACTGGGAGATAACTCCATTTATCCATTCCACCTATAACAACATTGCATACAGGTTGCTAAAAACGGCTCATTAACTTTTGGGCCACCCTGTAATTACCTTTTCGCAACGACTACGGATTGTGACGTTTGGTGGCGATTAGATAACGTTTAAATTACATATCTATCTCCCCCCGATAACTGACCGTCGGGTTCAGTAGGACATATTTAAATGTTTATTTAGGGGGTCACCATGGTAACGCCAAAATTACATAACTATTTAAAATCTACATTTTTTTCAATCCTCACTAGGTTAGAATTTAAGTTTTAGTTTTTACATTTAAAAAGAAAAACACGGAACAAAATTAAAATATTTGGTTGTGTTATGTTAAATTTTAAGGATTTGTTTACCCCTACGCGTACCTTTCGGGTTTGATAAGGATAGTTTTACAAGGGGCTTTAATAAAATTGATAAAAGCAAATGAATTAATATCTAAATTTGTCGTCCTGTTTGAGAGATAAAATATTTCAGTTGATGATTAAATGTTTTCAGAGGTTTATACTCGGCGATAGTTGCGCATCTTCGCTCCATTCGCCCTTGTGAGCCTGTGGCGTGCAGCGCGCATACGGAACCAAAGCGCCTCTTGCCGTCTAGATTTATTTTCAATTCTGTGAGAAAAATATTACACTTGATTCTTTTCATGTTGATTCTAAAATTATTTTGAGCAAATAATACTATCAAAATCTTCAGTCTATTCAACCTTGGAAGCCTCGATGGTCTAGTCGCTTACAGTGCTTTTAATTCCAATTTTGTGAGAAAAAATATTTACAGTCCAACCTGCTTTAAATAACACCTCTATATAAGGACCACCTGGTTAAAAAGGCCAGTAGAATTGTATCCTAATTGTTCTTTATTCATATTGTTTGAAACTGTGTATAAAGACCACCTGCTCATAAATGCCACTTTAACTGATTCCCTTGGATGGCCTTTATACAGTTAATTGACTGTAATACTGATTTCAGATGTTATTTGGAGTAAAAAAAAACCTGCTATTTTTGTTAGTTCCGCATAAATCTGCGCTAGATCTCTATTCGCTCTCGGGAAGAAGAGCGGCTCGGAAGCCGAAAGGTCTAAAGCGCGCTTAGGGAGTCGGAGCGCCTCTCACAGTCTAGGCTCAAATTCTACGTGGACACTCTAATCATTATACGAGAAAAGATTATTTCAGTTGGTGATCCAGATGTTATTTCTCGGCGATAGTTGCGAATTTTTACTCCATTCGCCCTTTGTGAGCCCTTGTGGTCGAGTGTTTTACAGCCGTTCAACGGACCACAGAGCCTCAAACACTGCCTGTAAGTTTGTAGAGTGTTTGCTTTGTAAGTGGGAGGTCGTGGGTTCAAACCTGACCGTGTCCGACCCAAGACTTGAAAGTCACAAATGGGTAATGACTGTTCTTTCGCCAAACACTCGGTATAACGTAATGAAAGTCACGAATCTTTTGGATGGGAACTTAAAATAAATAAGATACCGTGTCACGATAGGCTTGGCACGATATAGAATCCTCAGGATAATGCCATCAGCGCAAGGCATAGGCAAAATTTCTTCACCTTTGCATATAGCTGGTGACGTCTCGATAAAAGTGAAATATGTTTGACTGGGACGTAAAACACCATTACTAAACTATATTGGTTCAATTCCTACTCGGACAGATCTTAACTGTAGACCATTCGACCTCCGAAGTCCCAATTTGAGAAAGTTTTTTTACTTCGATTTTGAGCATTCCGTTATCCTCCACTTTCCCTAAATTGAGACTTCCCATATAAGTGAAATATTCCTGACTTGAATGTAAATCTCCACTAGTCTAACCTCATCGATTTTCAATGTATAATAGTAGCACTTGGTTTCTAAAGTAATGAATCAAATCAACTTTATTGATTTTATGGCATATTCACTGACGTACCTTAGCTTTATCGAACCTAGAATCCTTTCATCTTTATTGGTCAAGACATTATCATTAATGCCCCTTCAAGTGCTTTTATTTGCGATGGTCATTATTAATTTTGACCGGAGTTGGTAAACAAGTGTCATTTTTACCTGTGATCTTAGTTGGTCAAGTGGCTAGTAATAGCTTACAGATCGATTTTCAACAAATTGAAGTCTTATGTCAATATTAAACATCAGCAGTTATATTTTAAACCCCTATGTTGGCAAACCCGTATAAGCCGATGATATTATTGTATAGAGAAACAACATTGACCTGCCCGTTTGACCTTCATTAGGAACATTTATATATAGGGTGATCAATCCCTAAAATATACAGTGCTGAACCTGTCGAAAGTTTTACACCATGCGAACGAATTATGCCGACCGGCAGCTCATTTCGGCCCCTCGTTATCAGTACCTTGAAAGCCGTTTTTCGTAGTTGAGTTGAGTAATGGTGTTTTACGTCCAAGTCAAGAATATTTCACTTATATCAAGAGCTATATACGAAGGTGCAGAAATTTTGCCGGTGCGTTCCGCTGATGGCATTATACAGCAGAGTTCTTTAGCGTGCGAGCCTACCGTGACACGGGGCCTCGTTTATTTTAAGTTCCATCCGAAAGAACCGTGACTTTCATTTCGTAATGCAGAGTGCTTGGCGAAAGAACCCACTTTCAAGCCTTTGGTCAGACCCGGTCGGGAATCGAACCCACGACCTCCCACTTACGGAGCGAGTACTCTACCAACTGAGCTACAACCATACTTTGACAATTTTTCTATCTCCGCAGTTTTTAGTTACTAGCTCGGACACTCGGCAGCCAACTTTCACTCATTTTCGTTAGATCAGTATTAACATTTCGAGGGGGTGTACTCAAGGTAGTGTTAAGATTCGTAGATAATACGCGTACCCATAATGAGGACGAAATGAACACCTGTGTTCCCTTTACATAAATGAACTAGTCCATATGGTGGAGGTCAAGCGGACAGGCCAGTGTTATTTGACTCTATATGACTGGAATATTGAGGATTCGAATTTTTTTCTTATTTCTATTCTATTGTTGTCTTGTCTTTTGCATGCTAGTATAATGCAGATAAATAAAAAGTACCACACATCTCATACATACACGAATTTGTTCTTAGAATAAATAATCCTTTGAGCTCAATAAACTTGCTCTCGTTAGTTTAAAGATTGCTGATGCGACGTTAAACAACAATAACAACAACGATAGTTTAATGACAGATTTCTTGCAGAGTATATTTTTCTGTTGTTGTTGCTCTAGCTACATGTATTATTTACAAGTATGCGCTAGTCAGCCGCGGATATTTGTATTCTGTCGGCAATAAGTAGCTACTTCGCATATAACTGACGACGTTTTGATATAATTAAATACTCTTGACTTGGACATGTAGCATTTTGACATTTTAAACGTGTTCTTAAGTATTGTTCGCAACAGGAAAATAAAAAGAGAACCATTTTTAATATTTATATTACTAAAATTTTTATTATATTTTTTAATTTGTAAGTCTTAAACGGCTGCCATTATCCATGGTTATCTTCTTAATGGTATCCTGCAATATCCAAAAGAAATATTAATAACTTATTCAAGTAATTCAGTGATGAAAGCATGCCTCGTCTGAGATTATTTGAACAAGACTCTCGGTTTGAAACATCGGGCAGTGTAAGTGTAAAGACGGTAAACTCGATTTTGAAACCTAGGTAACAGCGTCTTCTTGTAGGAGATGGTTGAGATTTTTTCCTGATGGAAAATAGAAATGCTTTACTATCAAACAGATTACTAACACTTCCGCAGCACCCGGAGCACCCGGCCTTACTTCCCTGGTGGAAGTTTACATGTTTAACCTAACTTATCAGTTTCAAAGTTTTTACTTTGCTCCTGAAATATGATTCGGACATGGATAAGTAATTTTTTTTATTTACCCATTTTCATGTTTGAACCTTTCGTAGAGTTCTTGGTCTTACATTGTCTTTTCGTGGTGTCCCGGAAGTTGAATGATGGATAGGGAAACCCCATTCCGTTTTCTTACAGGAAGTCGCCCAGGTCAAAATAAACAGGAAGTTTCGGTACTCCGAATACTTAATACAAGTAGCAAATTTATTTCCAAAAAGAGCATAACTTTCTTTTACATAATCTTATTTGAATGATAGTAAGAAGAAACGCAAGTTTTCACTTCTAAGAAGCAATAGTTTACGTGGAAATGATCTTAACGGGCGTGGTTTCATGACGTCTTGTAACGATGGAATGCTTTCGCCGTACAACAAAATACGGCCAATTTCTGGCAACGTTTCATCAAAGTTAAACAAAGGAAAATTATTATTATTATATTGATCAGTAATAAATAATCAATATTTATTTTTATACAGTAAAAAGATTTGAACAATGAACATAAGCTCCAAAGGGCTTTTGTTCGACTATAGATGTTTTCTTCTTTTATTTTTTTTAAATCATAATAAACAATAATATTTATTTACCGTTTCCATGGTACCGGTTGCATGCTGAAAAATAAATATATTTTAATTAGTGAAAAGGATACTACTAATAGTTGTGCTGATATATCCTTAACATTTCAATTATCTGTTAACTCAAAACATATTTGGAATCGCTGATTGCACCAATGCCCATCATTCTAAATTGAAAGAACGCTTTAATCAAATCATAATGTTGTCATTTAAAAACGGTAAGCAAGGATATTCTAGTGCTGAACACAAATTCTGGTTATTTTATCAAGAACCATACAGAGTCCAAAGAAAAATATACTGGAAGATACCATCAACAATATAACATTCCAACAAACAATCAGCATACCAACGGGCACAAACTGTGCACCATTGCTTGCTGACTTTATTATTGTATTCATATGAAGCAAGATTTGTGTAGAAACTTGTTAACTCGGGAGAGAAGACTGTCGCTTAATCATAAAATTCAATAAAGATGTAAAGATGTCTTAATAATCCTACGCCTGGAGAATAAGTGAATGCTAAATATCCTATTGAGCTTGAAGTAAAATATACGACTAATTCTTCAAGTCCTGCTATATATTGGTTAGAAGTTTTGATGCTTAAATTAACTAGAACTGTCTCTTAAAGCCAAAAATCCCCGCCTCAACATTTTATGTTTTCCGGCGACCTTGACCTTTACCATATGACTTTGGTTCAAGGTCACGACACACCTTTGGACCATGACGATTATTCAAGTGAAGTTTTATGACAGTCGTCCAAAGCAGCTATGAGATATGACCCGGGTACGGTTATACACGGATAGACGGACGGACAGACAGACAGACATGGTGATTCCTATAAAGCCCCTCAAACTAGTCTGCGGGGTATAATAAGCCAGTTTTCAACGTTTTGACTTTGCTCTTGGGGTTTGTGGTTTTGACATGGACCAGTACGCTTGTGTTTTGATTAAATATCATCAAAGAAAAGCTTTACCATTATGAGCTGACCCAAGATCTTCCGGCGGTAGCTCCCCTACGTTGAAGTCGGCAAATTTCTGGCGACACATGGCTCTGTCTGCGTCGTTGATGTAGGGCGTGTCACTAAGGCAACGCGCGAAGTATTTGCCACATTTTGTTTTGAGGTCTGAATCTGCGTCGGCACAATGATAGAAAAACAGCATCTTATTTTTACTCCCCGGAGCTTGAAAGTTGTAATGGATCCATTCTTCATCAGTGCAGGTCACTGGATTAGAAAGACAAAAATCAACGGACATTAACAATGATATCACCGCTGTACCACGTGATCAACACCACTTTATGTTTGTGACCGACATTTTGGAAAATGCTTACGTCAAGGTATCAGTGAAAAATCCAAGTACATTGTAATTGTTTCGCACATCTATAAGATGTTGCCACGTGGTACAGTAAAAAAAAAAATAAAGCAAACGCGCCAGAATTAATCATGATTGTTTTTATAGGTAGGGCTGCGACTTTGGTTAATGTCATAGGAAGCACCGCATGGCAAGGCATCCACCACCTAAAACAAAACGCAGAATGATGCATTTAAAAACATTTCAATGGTCAAATAGATAAATGCAGTCAAACCTGTCTATAGAGGCCACTTACGGGAACCAGTAAAAGTGGTCTTTATGGGCAGGTGGCCTTTATATTCATTACATGTATATACAGGTTCATATAATATGAATAAAGAACAATTATAATAAAATTCCAACAACCTTTAAAAAGCAGGTGACCCTTATATAGAGGTGGCCTTTAAGGTTTGACTATACCCTTAATAGTTTTAAAAAAGAATGGGTTAACATCCCTCCTGAATACGGACTTGAAATGGACATATTGGTGCATGAAAAATGCGTTATCAGGCGTGTATGGAGTCCTTATATTTCTGTAATACCTGGATCGGTGCCTTTTTCAGAGTAACACGGAACTCCCTTGTATATTTGAAAGTCTCTAAATTTCCATTCTAAGCAAGTTCCATCCACTGGATTGCTAAAAATAAATAAGCATGCACACATTGTAGTTGGTTGTATAATATATTGAGATGAGTTGAGTAATGGTGTTTAACGTCCCAGAATATTTCACACCTGTCGTGACGCGAGACCTCATTTATTTCAATTTCCCATCCGTGACTTCCATTTCATTATGTCGAATGCTTGGCGAAAGAACAGTAACTACCCACTCAAGTCTTGGGGTCAGACCCGGTCGAGGTTCAAACCCACGACCCCCACTTACGAAGCGAGCACTCTACCAACTGAGCAACCACAGTGGTCTTGTAATGCGTTGAATGGTATCTCAATTAGTACTATACCCGCGCCACTGAGTAATAACCTCAGTGTCCGTATACAGTATACAGGCCTGCCGAAAGTTTAACACTAGCTAATGAATAAGTGCCAATCAGCGGCTCATCTCGGGTCCATAGTTAGTTAGATATACTGTGCCTATTACTACATACTACAACACAATAATCCGTATACTGATAAGTCAAACATTTGTCTGAAATCCACGTAAAATTTTCCCGCAGTACATCATTACATTTTGAATCACGAACGACTTTTCACCAACGGGATCTCGTGAAAAAATAAATTAGGACTTCGCAAACATAATCTGCATTAGGCCTAATGTAAAAGTTAAATTAAAAACTTCTGGACCCGGTTTCACAATAATTTCTTAACTAAGATGTTCCTTAACTTAAATCTGTCAAATTTAAACCTTTTTAATTTTGTAAACTGTAACTTAAAATATTAAGGTGCCATTTTAAAGACTATTACAAGCATTTATTCTTAGTTTCAAAAGAAGCTTGTCAATGTTTTGCTAAATTTAAGGAACATCTTGTAAAGAAAAGATTGTGAAACTGCGACCTGCCAAAACATTTATTCTTAGTTTCAAAAAAAGCTTGTCAATGTTTTGCTAAATTTAAGGAACATCTTGTAAAGAAAAGATTTTGAAACTGCGATCTGCCAAAACATTTATTCTTAGTTTCAAAAAAGCTTGTCAATGTTTTGCTAAATTTAAGGAACATCTTGTAAAGAAAAGATTTTGAAACTGCGACCTGCCAAAACATTTATTCTTAGTTTCAAAAGAAGCTTGTCAATGTTTTGCTAAATTTAAGGAACATCTTGTAAAGAAAAGATTTTGAAACTGCGATCTGCCAAAACATTTATTCTTAGTTTCAAAAGAAGCTTGTCAATGTTTTGCTAAATTTAAGGAACATTTTGTAAAGAAAAGATTTTGAAACTGCGACCTGCCAAAGTGATCTGTTTACTGGTTCACCCGGTGTTAGTATAATGTGACTGGGGGAATGGTTTCTTTGTCTGCGGCGTACTGACGCGGTGAGCTAGCACCTTAACGTCCCCTTGGGTGTGTTGGTACAAGACAGACCATAAAACACACTCGACTTCACATGCATACACGAACTCGTTAATAGAGTAAACCATAGAGATTAATAAAATAGTTTTCGTCGCGAATAGCTGAAAAATTGCTGATACGACGTTAAGCAACATTCAACATCAACACAGTGGTCTGCTGTGCTTGCTTAACGATCACACCGTGGATCACATTAGTACGTACTTCCCTCTGATAATCTCCTCGGCTTTGTTAGACCTGGGATCTGTTGTGAAAATGACTTGGACATTGAGTGGTCTTCCACTTGGCCCCAAATTATCCTTGTTGTACTTATTATACCAAGTCACTCCAGAAAGCTGTAAAAAGAGATTTAAATAAGTTAAAGGGCCTGATTAAGTTTTATAAGCGGCATTAGAATAGTTTGATGTCTCTGTGTCCAAAATTCATGCCGATAAGTGTATGTCTTTGTATCTTAAATTATCCTGAATATATTTGTATGATTTCCTTTCATCCACAATTTTGATTACACACATGGCGGATGTAGCTAGCTAAACAGAAAATGCTTTCCCTTCCGGAACACCCGGCCTCATTTCCCTGGTGAAAGTTCATATGTTTAACCCAATTAGCCAGTTTTCAATTTATTTTTACTTTGCTTTTGATTGTGATTTGGACATGGACTAGTGTTCGCATTTGACGAACCAAGTTATATCTGAATTTGGATGCCATTTTAAAAGTGACCCAAAACTATAGTGCAGAAAACAAGTTGAAAAAAAGGTATTTTGGTAATATAACTTTTTTCTTATCAAAGTCAAAAATTAGTGTCATATATAATTATTTTTTAAAATATTTTGCCGGACCAGACCATATATATATTGAAAAAAATTTAAAAACAAAACGAAAAAAGTTGTTTAAGAAACTATCATTAAAATTTTGCTCTTGTTTATCATGCTTTGCGGTGGGAAGGTAGACAATGTTTCAAACAGCCAACAGGACAGGTTATAGGTCATATGCAAATAAGCAACAGGCCATTTTGCCACTTCATATGCAAATTAGCTTCTTTCTCCGCTGTACACAATAAATACATCATAGGTATGTTTGTATTTAATATTAAACACTGTGCTATTGATAGCAAAAAACGCGTGCTAAAGTTAAAACTTGCATTGCACTGTATAAATAAAAAGAAATGTTTATATGTATCCACATAGAACAATTGGTGTTTCCAAACACGCTTAAAATGTAGGACTACATGTCATGTTATCATAAAGGTCATAAACCTAATTTTAATCTGCATAATAGTCAATTGTGTAAACTTCCAACCTCTACACAAATCTCCACTAAGGCACTTGGAATTGGTAATGGTTACTTAAACAACTTTTTTGTTTTTCAACCAAAAATTCTGAAATTACATTACTTGATGCGGCAAAACATTTCATAAAAAATGGTATATTGGGTTTAATATTCAATTTGAAATAAAAAAAAAAAAAGATATTTTACCGAAATACCTGTTTTGAACTACCTTTCTACACTATAATTCCAACTGCGAAATCAATGTTGTCCCAGTCAGGATGATCAAAATCCTAACATCCAATGACGCATCTCCGATCATTTCTTAAGATTTTCCTAATTAAAACTTTGATAACTTTTTTTCAGAAATGTAAGTTAACATTTTGACAAAACTACAAATGTTATAAACTTAGGGTGGTCTTCAAAATAACAAAGTAGATTTCCAAATATATCTTGAAGATATCTTTAAGTTTCAAATTTCAAAATTTGTTGACAAAAAATCTGTGTCGAGAGATGATTGTGAAACTAAAATACTTAAAATGTCTTATTTAAAACTGTTGTGCCAAAAAGCTTGCAAACATTATTGGTGTGTGTGTGTGTGTGTGTGTATGTGTGTGTGTGTGTGTGTGTGTTCAAACCGCTTTTGGATTATTTTAAACATATTTCACAAATGAATACATAATAAAGGAATTAATTGATCCTTTGATCTCGAAATGCAACGGGAATTTGAATCGAATATAAATTTGAATAAATATGTCAAAATCTGTCAAAATGACACTTCGATTTTTGATAAATTATGGTTGGTCATGTCAAAGTTTAAAAGTTATTCACTCACAAAATTAAGTGCGTAAATTTCATGCATCATACGATGCTCGATTATGACAAGACACAGAAGTTTAAAAACTTAAAAAAACTGTAAACATATTTAACTTCGTGTGTATTTATTTTCGTGGTATAGGAAATATAGACTTTTAATTTCGTGTGTATTTATTTTCGTGGTATAGGAAATATAGACTTTTAATTTCGTGTGTATTTATTTTCGTGGTATAGGAAATATAGACTTTTAATTTCGTGTGTATTTATTTTCGTGGTATAGGAAATATAGAATTTTAATTTCGTGTGTATTTATTTTCGTGGTATAGGAAATATAGAATTTTAATTTCGTGTGCATTTATTTTCGTGGTATAGAAAATAGACTATTAATTTCGCGCATTTATTTTCGTTCGCAGGTATTTATTTTCGTGGTATAAGAAATATATCCTTTTAATTTTGTGTGTTTTACTTTCGTGGTATAGGAAATCTAGACATATCCGCTTTTTGCTTGGTATTTATTTTCGCGCAAATAACGCGAAATAAGATAAACGAAAATTAGTACACCGCGAAAATAAATACGTTTACAGTAGCCAATATTGGCAGAAAAAGGAAAATTAATAGAATTTGCCATCTTTCCACATATACAACATAAAAACATCATAAAGAGTAATTTTCAAAGTGGTATTCTAACACGACTTGGACAAATTTTACCTCAGAAGTGCATTTAAAATAAAAATGTCCATTGATTCGTCAAATAAACGATTTTTATGATGAGAATGACGTCACAGCCATTATTCACAAATAGCATCACACGGCGAGAAATTATATATTGTACCAGTTTTAAATTTACAGCACTAGACGGTCGTTTTGGAACACAATTCCTCATTATAGGGGAGTTCTCGAGTCTTTCGGTATCAATCTTAAAGAGGAAGATCTTGATCTTAAAATATCTTCCTTACTTGTATTGGATTCCTAAACTCCATAAAAATCCACTACTAAATCATTATCGGTAACTCTAACACAAATTTTGACAATCGTCAAAGATGGTCTTCAGTCTTATTCAGAAAAGGTATATTCTACATCTGGAATCAACCAAATGTGGATTCTCAAAAATTCTAAAGAATTACTTGAACATCTTGCTTCTACTACTTTATCTCATATAAAAAGTATAAAAACATTTTTCTACACTATACACCACTATCTATCCTAGTGAGCTTGAAATAAAAGACACGACTGATTCCTCAAGTTCTGCTTCATATTTAGACTTATACCTGAATTATGACGCACACGAAAGGCTACATTTGAAACTTTATGACAAACGTGATGACTTCAATTTTTCCATTGTCAACTTTCCTTTTTATGCAGCAATATACCTGCTTCTCCTGCTTATGGTGTATTTGTTTCCCAATTAATACGCTATGGTAGAGCTTGTTCCCACTACGGGGACTTTGTACACCGAAGTAGGCTGCTTGCAAATAAATTGTTGACTCAGGGATATTGCAAGCCTTGGGTTATCAAGGCCCTCAAAAAGTTTTATGGTCGTCATCACAGTATTGTTGATAAGTTTGATGTCTCTGTGTCCAGGATTGCCCTGGATATATTTGACGTCTCATAGTTCCATGTTCCTTTCACACAATTTTGATTACACACGTGGCGGGTGTAGCTAGCTAAACAGGAGGTGCTTACCCTTCCGGAGCACCCGGCCTCACTTCCCTGGTTGAAGTTCACGTGTCTAACCTAACTTGTCAGTTCCAAAGTTTTTACTTTGCTTCTGGATTGTGATTCGGACATGGATTAGTATGTTTGTTTTTGATTATCACCAGTAGTGCTTGGACCAAAATTATGAAACTAAAATTGTTTTCAAGATGTTGTGAATATATCCAGAGGACCAAAATACAGTTTACCAAGTAAACCAAGGCAATACTTTGCATCAGGGAGTATACCTTAGTTTTTGAGGAATTACATTTTTACATAGCGGCAAATATTTCCGACAGTAATACACAATATTCCCTACTGAGTTCGCGATATCCTCGGAGCACCAACAACCAGTAGGGATACCAGCTCATTGGTTTAAATTACATATTATACCTTTTCTAATTTTACAGCACTAGACGGGCGTTTTGGAATACACTTTCTCATAAGTAGTGTTTGTTTCTTGAAATATAACATATATTAAAACAGTGTACTTACTACTGATGTATTATGGCCGCCTCCAAAATGACGGACTGATTCTCCAGAACATAATATACTGTCGTCCTGACCTGCCTGTCCACCGTCCTGTCCTGCTTGTCCACCGTCCGGCCTTGCCTGTCCATCGCCTTGCTTTGCTTGCCAACCGTAGCCTCTACCTAAACACGACGCTATCAAGGTAGCAAACACAACCAGCCGAAAAATCATCGTGTCCAAAAAGCAGGGTGAAACAAGATGCGGTTATCCGAAATTGAGTCTTATATATAGTTTTTTGGTATTTTTAATATTATGATAATTATGTTTTGACAGGTTGTTGATTGATGGGTCTCATTTTTCTTAAAATGTAACAAAAAAATTTGATTTGTATGAATAATAATTACTTGTTATGCAGTTTGAATTCGTAAATAAGCACATTTAAACATATGTTTTATTTTACCAAGCCTTGAAATGACAAACAAAAACAAACATAACAGTAAATGTCCAAATCACAACCCCAAACAAAGTAAAAACAAACATACCAGTCCATGTCCAAATCACAACCCCAAAAGCAAAGTAAAAACAAACATACCATCACAATCCAAAAACAAAGGAAAAACAAACAAACCAATCTATGTCCAAATCACAATCCCAAAAGCAAAGTAAACACTTTGAAACTGCCAAATTAGATTAAACACGTGAATTTCCACCAGCTAAAGGATAAGCACCTCCTGTTTAGCTAGCTACACTGGCCGCGTATGTAATTAAATTCGGGAATGAAAGGAACATGGATGGAACTATGGAATTTCAAATATATCAAGGGTATTTTTGTATAAAGAGACATCATACTTATTCAATCAAAAACAAAAATACTAATCCATGTCCGAATCACAATCCAGAAGCAAAGTAAAAATTTTGGAACTGACAAGTTAAGTTAGACACGTGAACTTCCACCAGGGAAGTGAGGCCGGGTGCTTCGGAAGGGTAAGTACCTCCTGTTTAGCTAGCTACACCCGCCACGTGTATAATTAAAATTGTGTGAAAGGAACATGGAACTATGAGACGTCAAATATATCCAGGCAATCCTGGACACAGAGACATCAAACTTATCAACAATACTGTTATGGCGGCCATCAAAGACTGTTTTGTTACTACATAGAAAGGGGATGAATAATGCATTGTAATGTATTAATAATGAAAGTGAATGTCATTGTCCCTTTAAATTTCTTTAGTTTCGTCTTATATGCGTGTGATTTCGCTTTTATTACGCCCCCAATACGTTACCTAATATATATTCTGGTCGTTTGTTTTCTTGACAATTTGATCACAAAAAATAATATTTGATGGTTTTTAATTAATTTTTCTTTTTGACGGTTTGCAATATATCATGTTATTGTATTTTGCTTTGAAGATTAATACATTTTGTTTTCTTTTTTTTTCTTTTTGGTCGCCTTTACAAATCAGAATTATTCATTTGTCTCATTTCAAGGAAAACTCAAAATGTCAGTTTTCTATTGGTAAATTCATTCAACTCCGAATACAGATATATATATGACGTTCTATTAATAATACTTAACTTGTAGATCATGTGAATGTCATAATGATAAAGGAAAATAGGATGCGACTGATAATTCAACCTCTGCTTCATATTTATACTTAAACCTCATTATGACGCAAACGAAAAGCTTCATCTGAAGCTGCATGACAACCGTGATGAATTCGATTTTTTAATTGTCAACTTTCCTTTTCTATGCATCAATACTAGTATACATGCTTCACCTGCTTATGGTGTATTTGTTTCACAATAGATACTATGCAATGGTAGAGTTTGTTTCCGTGTTCACGTGTCTAACCTAACTTGTCAGTTCCAAAGTTTTTACTTTGCTTCTGGATTGTGATTCGGGCATGGATTAGTATGTTTGTTTTTGATTTCCACTACGGGAACTTTATACAACGAAGCAAGCGGCTTACAAATAAATTATTGTCTTAGAGATATTGCAAATCTTGACTTATTAATGTCCTAAAACTTTACAATATCAAAATATTGTTCATAAATATGATGTCTCTGTATCTAAAATTTCCCTGGCCCGGTTTCACAATCATTCCTTAACTAAGATTTTACTTAACTTAAATCTTGCAAAATTTCAAATCTTTATAATTTTGTTAATTTTAAAGATATTAAGGAATTTAAGGTGTCATTTTTAAAATCATTTCTAGATTGAAACATTTGCATTATTTTTGACAAAAATATTCACCAGCAGTTCCAAAAAACATTACAAAAATTTGCTAAATTTAAGTTAAGGAAACCCTTAGCTAAGGAATGATTGGCCTGGATATATTTGACGGCAAATAGTTCCATTCATTCTCAATTTAGTTTACACAAGTGACAGGTGTATATATGTAGACTCACCAGTTTTCACATTTTTACTTTGCTTTTGAGTTTTGATTTGAACTTGGATTGGTATGTTTGTTTGCTTTTTAAATATACATAAGCATGTATAACATTTGAAGATCAAGGTACAGTCGAACCTGCTTTAAAGAACAGCTGTATATAAGGATCACCTGCTTATAAAGGCCAGTAGAATTGCTTTTTAATTGTGATTTGAAATGGGATTGGTATCTTTGTTTGCTTTTTAAATATACAAAAGCATGTATATAATTGAAGATCAAGGTATTCTATCAATGGAATTGGCAAGAAATTTGTTCTTCTTACTGTGTTTTACCAGATGATACCGTGATGAAGGAAAGATAACTCTAGTAGACGCAGAGAAAAGTTTAAAATGAAAAAAAAGAGTTAAAAATGAAAAAAAACAAGTATAGCAATCTATATCCAAATCAAAATCCCAAAGCAAAATAAAAAAAAAAACAATTGAACCTTATAAATTAGGTTTAACACGTGCACTCCCACCGGGGAATTAAAAAAATATAATTATTTTTACATGAATACAAGCCTGATAAACCTTCAGACCATTGAAAAAATAAACAATGAATAAAAATACAATTTGATCTTAAAAGATGACACACTTATGGACCATGAATATTATTCGTGTGTAGTTTAAGACAGTCGTCCAAAGCAGCTATGAGATATGGCCCGGACACGATTTTACACGGACAGACAGAATGGCTATTCCTATGTAACCTCTCAAACTAGTCTGCGAAGAGTATAATAAAACATAATTAAATAAATAAATGAATAAATAAATAAAGACACAAGGTAGACTTAACTTTTTATATATAGTGGTTTGACAAAAATATACTGACATACCATAATTTTGTCTGATAGACAACATATTTATTGTGTTTGGCAATATTATATTCCAAAAGACAATCGGTATACCAATTAGCGCAAACTGTGCACCATTGCTTGAAGTTTTGTTTGTCTATTCGTATGAAGCAGAATCTACGCAGATACTTGTTAAATCTGGTGAGAAGACTCTCGCATAAGGATTGAACTTCACATACAGAAATATAATATTGGAGACAACAATATGTGAATGTCGTCTTTCCTAGTGAGTTTGAATTAAAAGATACGATTGATTCAATTATAGAAAAGCCAGGGGCGTAGCTGAGCATGTTGGTAAATTACGCACTGTAAACGTGAAAAGTGCCGTTTTTTCTAGGGGTATGGGGCATGCTTCCCCAGGAAATTTTGAAAAAATGATACAACAAAAATGGTGTGTTTTCCATGAATTTTGACCCTATCTGCAAATTTTTTTTACTAAACTTCAAAACGAAATTCAAACGACCACTGAATTGTACATTGATTCATATGCATAAATCGTCTTGTTTATTATGATAGTTTCAGTGTCGAGGGTTAAATTTTGTATTGCTTCAACTTTTAAAATATAGCTGTCATATAATTATTTTTAACTATTTGACAAAATTAACTTACGCACGGTCGTATGTGCGTATGCCAGCTACACCCTTGAAAGCTACAACTGAAACTACTAATACTAATGTATATGACAAACGTGATGACTAATTTTTCTATTGTCAACTTTCTTTTTCTATGCAGTAGTACCGGCTTCTTTGTTTATTTTGTTTCCGTTTCACAGTTAAAACGCTATGGTAATGCTAGTTCCCTCTACGAACAATTCATACAACGAAGTAAGCTGCTTACAAATAAATTGTTGACTTAGGGGCATTGCAATCATCAAGACCCTTAAAAAGCATTCATCACAACATTGTTGTGGTTAAGTATATGTTTATCCAAAATCACTTTGGATATATTTGACATTCTAATAATTCCATGTTTCTTTCATTCTCCATTTTTATTTCACACTTGGCTGATAGCTTGCTAAACTGCAGGTGCTACTTCTCTGGTGGTACTTTGTCCACTTTCGTTTTTACTTTTCTTTTGGGATTGTGTTTTGGACATGGACAAAAGTTTGCGCGTTCTCTTTGAAACAGAACTGGGTTCTGACTCAAGACTTGAAAGTGGCTGGTGAATGTTCTTTTGCGATGCACTCGTAATTACCAAAATGAAAGCCACGATTCTTTCTTACGGACACTTAAAATAAATGAGATCCCGTATCACTGTAGGCTTGGCACGATAAAGTACCTTGCTGTATTAGCATCAGCGAAACACACTTACAAAATTTCTGCACTTATGTCTATAACTGGCGACGATTCGATAAAAGTGAAATATCCTTGACTTGGACGTTAAACAACATTAGTCAACTCAACTTTATGAAAAAGGACATCAGATTTTAAAGTTTTCGAAGGTCGTCTCTCTGGCGTCATTTCACTTTGCCAAGTACATGTAGCTTGGTATAGAGCAGACAATAACCATGTTCAAATCCCCGGTCCACATTTTGTTGTAATGCTATACCAAAATGAGCTCTATTAGTGGATAAATGGTTAACGCCATTGATTGCCATATTACTTTTGAGAAAAAAACTTTTTACAGATTCTAGTGTTATGAAGTTTGTCAGCTTGTCGAAGGCCACTGTCTTTCTCTGGGTACTGGGTTCATCTGAAAATCCATAGTTAGCGGCTTCTAAAACAAGTGAAATTTTAAACTTGGATGTACCCGGCATCGCTTTCCTTGTGGAAGTTCACATGTTTTCTTAATTTGAACGTTTGAAATTTTATGACAAACGTGATAACTTCAATTTTATTTTCTATTGTCAATTGTCTTTAAATATGCAACTATATACCTGCTTATGGTGTATTTGTTTCCCAATTAATGAGCTATGGTAGAGCTTGTTCTCACTACGGGGACTTTGTCGAAAGGAGCAGGCTGCTTGCAAATAAATTGTTGACCCAGGGAGTTTGCAAGATTAGGCTTATCAAGACCCTCGAAAAGTTTTATGGCCGTCATCACAGTGCTGTTCATAAGTTTGATGTCTGTGTCCAGGGTTGTTCTTGATGTATTTGACGTCCAATAGTTCCATGTTACTTTCACAAAATTCTGATTACACACGTGCCGGGTGTAGCTAGCTAAACTGAGGTCCCGAGCACCCGACATCAATTCCCTTGTGTCAGTTCAAGTGTCTAACCTTACTTGTCAGTTCCAAAGTTTTTACTTTGCCTCTGGATTGTGATTTGAACATGGATCAATATGCTTGTTTTGACTTTGGACATGGACCGGTTTGGTATTTTTTAAACTTTGCTTTTAGGATGATGATTTGGAGATGGACTGGTATTTTGTTTTTGATGTAAAACGCTATTTCAACCAACCCTCGCGACAATAAGATTTATGATTGAATAATAAAAATAACAAGAGAGAATAGGTTTGCAATATAGACTTTTAATCATTCAACAAAAATAAAAAGTCGACTAAAATTGACTAAATATTGGTGACCATCTAGTTAACACATTACAGAAGGAGTTGAAGAAGGGTAGACATAAATACATAATACATAGAAGCAACATATCAAAGTTATCAAAATTAAAAAAAAATAGTCATAAATTTATCTATCATCTTATCTTTAATGTTTGAAGTCTCTTGCTGTCTAAAATAAATCATAAAACTCTTTGATCTAAGTAAGTAGTTGTTGGCATGTAGTTGTCTCCACTTAACCTAAGTATAATAGGGGCATTTCAAATATGAGTTATTAAATATTGGCAACTACCTAAATAATCTGCTGTAGCTTCACTAGTAATCGAAGAGCGTCATAACATTCTTGATTGTTGTCGACTCCACTAAACCTAAGTTTAATATGGGTATCTTAAATACGAGTTATTAAATATTGGCAACTAGCCAAATAACCTGTTGAAGCTTTACTAGTAATCGAACAGCATCATAGCATCTCAAATTAACCTAAGTATAATAGGGGTATTTTAATTAGAGTAAGATATTGGCATCATGCTGTAATGCCTGTTGTAGCTTTACTAGTAATTGAAGAGCATTATGGCAGTCTTCATTTAACTTAATTATTTTAAATTTGATATTGACATCTTGCCATGATACTCTTGAATGTGAACTCGGTATAATTGGGGTATTATTATTGGAGTAAATTATTGGCATAGTGATAAAATACCTGCTGTAGTTTTACTAATAACTGACACTCTTCAATTTAACGTAAGCACGATTGGGGTATTTTAATGTAGAGTTATCAGCATCTTGGCAAATCACGTGCTGTAGCTTCACTTGTAATTTAAGTCATGCCATTTTGAATTTCTTAATTCTTGGATATAACATAAGAAATTCAAAATTAGTTTATGACAAATACTTGGACATAATATGAGAATTTCTTGGACATAACTTAATAAAGAGAAATTCAATATTACTTTATGACAAATTCTTGGAGGAAACTTAAAATGAGAAATTCAAAATTAGTTTATGACAAAAGTATACTATTTGGGATCAGTTATTGTACAGATGATATATAAGAAGAGGTGGTCCTACTAAGAGTTAATTATGGGAAAAGTGGTACTAAAGTTTACGATTTGTATATCTTATGATTGCATGATTGGGGTGAAATGCGTCATTTAAAAGAAATAGTTATTATGATGATGTACCAAATTATTTGCAGTATAATTCTTTTTGTATCTATACATGATCTGCAAGTCTCAATACATGATATGAAAATATTCCAAACATTTTGATGCAAGAAATCAAACTTCTTTACGGCCCATTAGGTTCAAAGACAAATAGTAAGACATTAAAAGTTTTTGCCTAGGTTTCTAACTTTTGTGGCCGGAAATGCCAAGCCAAAGCAGACCATGTGACTTAAGCAAAAGCTGGGCACAGGGCTTGACAAGACTATACCCGACTTACAGTTCCTATACCAACCTTATAGAGAACAGAAAATAAAAACAACTTAAGATTTTGTTAACTTTTTGGGAAAATTGCTTTACAGTGAAAATTCGGGATTATTTATCAGACAATCTTTTTCAATCAAATAGTTGTAAATGATTTTTTTTAAATTTAAGTTTGTTTCTCCTGTCTTTAAATTTTGACGAGCTAAACATAACGACCTTAAATAACCTTTCACATAATATTAAGGAATAGGGATTGTGGTTTGTACGACAAATGTATTATTATGCAAAACAAATATGAAATGGAAATGTGGAAATTTGTGAAAAATGATCAATTTCAATGTGAATAATGTTATAAGTATTGCCATGAAATCAAAAATATACATTGTGATGGAAAGAATTGTGATTATGCCATGGAGATAGAAATAATAAGCCACAGATTTTGTTTAACTTAAACAATGATTTATCATAGAAACATAAACATATTTAACTTAACAGACAAGAAAATTTCATGAAAACTTTGGAATTCGTTATCCCCAAATTGCAACTTTTTACTGTAAACTAGTTTTAGGGGAAAGTTTATTGCCCTGGTTTCAACAGAGTACCATGGTATATAGTATCTCATAATGTATGTGCTGAGCACTGGTCATGTTTGGTTGGAATATGCAATCTTTAACGTCAGTAAAACCACACCGGAAAAAAATAACATTCCCAGTCTTGTCTCCACTCATGTGTTCTAGCAAGACTAGTTTTATTATTTTTTCTCCAAATTTGTGTTATAGCAAAAATGATATTTATTTTTTCTTTTTCTTTTTTTTTTTTTGACTATATGAGACTTTATTCAAACCATATAAGATGTCTTGATACTTAAGAAGAAGAGAGTTTTAAAATGTAAGCCGACATCAATAATTATATAACACATAAAGTCTATGACAAATCACTACATCTAAAACCCAGAGCCGTTTCAGGATTAATAGACAAGACAATATTATAACATAGGCACAACATTGTAGTCATCAAAATGGGAACAAAAATAACACGTACACTCGGCAAATCTCTGCAGAGCTTGTAATTTCCAATCAAGACTTAGCAAATCTTTGCAGAGCTCGTAATTTCCAATCAGGACTTTGCAAATCTCTGCAGAGCTTGTAATTCGAAATCAGAACATTTGGCAAATCTCTGCAGAGCTCGTAATTTCCAATCAGGACATTGCAAATATCTGCAGAACTTGTATTTCGAAATCAGAACATTTGGCAAATCTCTGCAGAGCTCGTAATTTCTCATCAGGACTTTGCAAATCTCTGCAGAGCTTGTAATTTGATATCAAGACACTTTGTAAATCTCTGCAGAGCTTGTAACTTTCAATTGAGACACTTAACAAATCTCTACAGACTTTGCAATTTCTAATCAATCAAAGTATCAAATTCTTTGGAGTTTTAACAAGTGAGACATCACAATGGAAACAAACCTATCAAACAACCTTTTGGCAAACTTCAACAGAAAACTACCGATTCCCATCAGAAGTACAGAACAGACATGTCGAGAGTTTAACACTAGAACAAGGAAAATGAATTGAAGCCGAGTGGTTGAGGGATAGCCAATGACTAAAAAGCTGCCGAGAAATTGATATGCTCTGATGAAAAGTTGTCCAGATATAGCTAACAAGGAGTGGAGATGAAGTGTGGACTTGAAACACATTCGTTAGCTTAGCGTTAAAACTTTCTACAGGTCTGCACTGTAACATTCGTTAGCTTAGCGTTAAACTTTCTACAGGTCTGTACTGTACTATATCATTATGAAATCAGCCAAGTTTAGTTAAACGTGATCTAACAACAAAAAACTTAAACATTTGTAAGTGCCACAATATTGACTGTCAAGTAAAATTCATTAAGAAATTTTTATCTTAAAAAAGCATTACAACATTAACATACATTTTGATTTTACCACGACTAGATTTTTTTATCAATATGTATACATACTGAAAATCAAATTTTACAATTCGATGTGTTAAAAAAACAATTGAAAAGTTCAAATATATATAATTAAAAAAAACTTTCATAAATATGTGTATAAAATATTTTTCACAAAAAGGGGACATATATAATAATATGGATACCTGACTGTGTGGTGTATGGTTAAAACAACAATGGATATTATGTTGAAAAATTGCCCAGACAAATTAAACAACCAATCATAACACCTGTTACATGTATCACAGTCACAATGCCACAGGTTACCATAGTAATCTTTAAACAATGACAACTGGTAATGTTGTGGACTGAAAACAAGAACCATAACTCTATCTCAGTTATGGAAAGGAAAAGACAATTGGGTCAAATTTTATTAACTTTAACTCATAACTTAGGTGTTCCGACTTCACAGGGGAAGTTTCAAACAAAGAAAGGTTATGTTGTTAAAAGCTGGTGGTTTAATACAGAGGGTGAGGTTGAGGTGTCTAAAGTGTTAAGTCTATAGATCACTATTTGAATCCTGTTCTGAGCATGCTCTATTGTAAGTATTTGCTAAAAGGGCATTCCAAGATTTACTGAAAATATGAGTAAATGACATACAAGTTCAAACCTAAGGAAACAAATTTCATAATCGTTTTCTGCTGTCATTCAAATAACATATTAAACCAGTTTTAATTTTACAGCACTGGATGACCGTTTCAGAATACAATTCCCTATCAGTAGTGGTTGGACCAAACTTGAAACCAAAATTTGAAATGAAAAATGTTAATACCTCCACAATTATTTAAGGCATTGTTCAACATGTACACACACTTGCTCAGTAATTTCTGCACATGTATTTCACTCTTTTGAGTTCTCTACTCATATTTACTGAAATTATACGAAAATAAAAGAATAGAATCTTAGTGAATGAGATCAGATGTCCACATATTTGACCTAGAATTCTTTTTCATAATCCAAGGGAATGTCATTTCCAGAAAATCAGCAGAAATATAAACTCGATCTGTAACTCAATTTGGTAGGCTTGTATACCAAAATCAGTTCATGCCTGCAGAAAAGATATGCGAGACCCACTGCCTACAAAAACATCAAACCTGTGGGGAATAACAAACCAATCAAATATGCATACAGTGCAACCATTTAATGTGAACCACTGATTTACTGTTTGGTAAAGTAAGCCTGCCTGTCTGATCTCGACAAAATCTTCCTACCAGACGATGTTGTTTATGTTTGATATGTACAATAAAGAACACTTGTATGTAGATGTATACAGTTGTTGTTTTTTTTCTATTTTGATTGTTTGTGATTAGGCACTTAAGGTCATGTGCATAGTTAAAACCCAAAAACATAAATGTATCTCAAGTTCTAGTTGCAAGCTGGATTCAACCATTTCCAAATAATTCTTATATAAGCCAATTAAATCCTATATTAGCCTAAACACACACAAATATATCTAATTTTTATTACTTCCCAGTTGTTCTAATTTCAACCACAAAAGCCTGACATTTGCCTAAAACACACCAAAAAAGATCTAAATTTTAATTACGTGCTGGATTCAAACACTATCAGTATTTCTAGTTGCTTTCCTAAATAAGCTTAAAACATCAATATATCTCACTTGATTCTAACATCAATCTACAAAACCATTATGTTTACCAAAGGTATCAAATCAAAACTTGTTTCCTTTCTTCAAAAGCTAGATTCAAAAGTCTCAACTTAGACAGGATACAAAATTACATGTACTTTCTTCAACTAGCAAAGAAGAGCCTATTTTCTAGCTAAAGTTCAATATCTAATAAAAGGTTTACCTCAATGAACCCCATAAATAAGACATTTTCTAAGTTTCTGATATACTGATGTTCCATTGCCAATACCAAGTTACCTCCCTTTTGCGAAAAGCTGCTCAAACAAAACATTAGCACCTTAGAAGAATGACTATAAAAGATTTATCTCCCTTGGTCCATTACTAAGTAAAAGCTGCTCAACCACATCATTAGTTTTTTACCTACACAATAGTAGTTACTTCCCTTGGTTCATTACCAAGTTATCTATGTGTCACAAACAACTGCTCAACCACAAAGTATTCATGACTTCTTGTACCTTCAGAATAAAGACTTAATTGAGTTACTTTCCTAGGAGCCAAGTTATTTTTTCCAACTTGAAAAATGTCCATTTTATGACTGCTCAAGACATATGAAGAATGAACCAGTTTTTGAATTCGAAACTAAAAATGATCATCACCAAGATTATGCAAATTTGTAAAAGAAGATCTCAATTTTTTACATGATGCAACTATGGCAAGCTAAAGTCAAGACTTTTTCAGAAAAAAATATTTGGGAATTCCTCGAAATGGTATAACAATAAGCAAAGTGGTAAAGTTATAAGGGGAAATTAGGACAAGTTTCTTCTGTAAGCGTGTATGTACAACACATTTCTTCAGAAATAAGTGTGTGATTACTTTAAATGAACTTCAATTGATGCTTTTTTCATTAAAAAATCCAAAATCTGTACCTGGTATCAATTTATTTTACACAGTTAAATTTTCATGATACAGATAATACCATAATCCTCTAACTTCTCTAAAAAAAAACCTCAAAAACTTGAGTGAAAAAAATAAATTGTATACAGTATTTTAACATAACTAAACCTGAAACAGACTCTGGGTTATTCTTAATAATATAAAAAGAAACAAAAAGATTGACTATTAATGTATGACAGAGATCAGATTTTAAAGGAGGCCTTTCTCCTGTATAGCTCACCTGACTACTAAAATTCTTACTGGTAAGTTTAATATGAAATTGCAGGAAATTGGACTCGGTGTTTTGTGTTTTCTAGTTTACCCATAAAGAGCACACAGCCTAATTTCTCTCATGGAAGTTCACATGTTTAACTTGAATTGCCTGTTTCCATGACTTAATTTTCTTTGGGGTTGTGATTTGGATATAGATTTGTATGTATGTTTTTTATTTATGATTCATACAGTCGATATCATAAAAGGTAATGGAGATATTGAACCATTCAAAACAAACACACCAGTTTACATCCAAAAATTTCTCCACATAAAGTCGCATCAACATATTGTCCAGGGTACTTTCAGAAAAGTGTTTTTTGTTCAAACATACAATTTTTTAAATCCAAAGATAGAACTTATCCATCCCGCTTCCAAATCAAATTTAATTTCCCCTTTTCTCAATTTCTTAAATGCACACTACAAGATGCCATATTGCTCACCTGGTTATAATAAGAAACCAAGCAAACTAAAAAAGAGGCACATATGTTGTTCAATTTTATATTAAATATATTACAATAAAAAGAGTCAAATTAGGGTAGTGAACCATATTCAAAAAACCTATTTTTTCAAGAATTGTACCCACAATTTTATCATGATCAATCATGTCACAATTTGAAAAGCAATCTCTCCTGCTCTATGCTGTACAAAAACTACAATGCACTTATCAGAATCTAATTGTTAAAATTAGACTTTAATGCTGAAAAAATTAATTAAATGTACTGAAAAATAAACCAAATCTGATATGTTTTCAACAGATATTCAAGATGATGACCTTGACATGGCAACCCTGCTTTTACCTTTTAACCTTTGACATAATAAACATGTTAATTATAGAAGGAAAAGACTACCATTTGTAACCCACTCCAACACATTTTTTTTCATTTTGACTGAAAAAATGACTAAAAATGGCCAAATTAACCCACTTAGATGATTTCTGTGAAAAAAAAAAATCTAAAATTTAACATACAATCTTATGGGTAGGTACAAAAGCAAGTCCTGCCATATTATCTAACCTTGATGTGTTCAACTTTATCCAGGTATTGAAATGTAAAAAAAAAAAAAACTTCTTTGTGTGTCAATGTTATCATTTTAAATCCTATCGGATTAGGGAAAAAAATGACATCCACAAAATGATCCAATGTTACTGCCTAAAAATCAATCTTTCAATATTTACCAACCAATTACCAAATTTCAAAGCATAAAATACAATTCTGCAAAACAAATCATGACTCAACTTTACCTGGACAAGTTTGACCTGGACTTTCCACCTTTATATATTTGTACCGTAAATTAAATTTTCTGCCAGATCACATTTCGTAATAGAAATTTTGCATTGTCCAGTGACACCCAGTTCAAATGCACATTTGTAATTTTATCCAGACACATTTAGGTTTTATTCTTTATCTTGTACCAAATTTATATTAGTTAAAGTCTGTCCCGAGCCATTAGGCCCATCAGGCCGGAGCTTATCCCGGCTTCTGTGGCGTTAAGCGACTGAGAGTACAAGACTCTCCCCTGAATGGGACGCCGGTCCATCGCAGGGTTAACCCCCAGCATTTTGCTGGTACTCATTTATTTTTCAGCTGACTGAACTGGAACAAAGTGAAATTAAGTGTCTTGCACATCGCCCGGTCCAGGGATCGAACCCACGACCTTCAAATCATGAGTCCAACGCCTTAACCACTAGGCCATGCGCTTCCACATTTATGTGCAGGTATAGTAAAACTTCCTTTGGGGTTGAAAGTCCAAGTCAAACTTATCCAGCTTTAAATGCCAATCCAAAAGTGTAACTTGATTTATCACAACACCAAAACATTACAGTAAATATTCTAATAATTATGCATCTGAAATTCGACAAAAAATTATGCATTCAGCTTTTTTTCCCTTGAACATTTTGCATTTTAATACTGGTGGTAATTATGCATTGAAATTAAAATTTTCTTTTGAAATTGACAATTAATTCATTTTAATTGTGAGCATAGGCAAACATTATTAACCTGTCCAAATGATCTTTAATTTAAATATTATTAATATATTCAGTGCTGTTTGATATACATGCTTTTCAGTTAAACCTTATATCAATTTTTCAGTCAAATGATAGCATTATAAAGGGGAATACTGACAAATTTGGGAAGCTTATGAAAGCCACTGACAAATTTGGGAAGCTTATGAAAGTCACTGACAAATTTGGGAAGCTTATGAAAGTCACCGACAAATTTGGGAAGCTTATGAAAGTCACAAAAGAAATGGATTTAGGAACTTCAAGATAGTGTGGCAATAAGCAAGGTGACAAAGTTATCAACTGACATAATAACAAGGTTTTACTGTATACCATGAAAAAAAAAATTTTGGGACTTCAAAAAACAATTTGAGGCTGTCAAAGTTTTTAAGGGCATTACAACAATGTATTATTGTATATGAATTATTTTTATCTCTATCAAAATTTCATTAAGTCTGGGTTGAGTAACTCGAAGCTGTCTTTACAGTTACGAATACTTAACGCCTTTGTGTTATATAGACATTAAGTGTTCGTAACTGCTAAGAGAGCTTCGAGTTACCCAGCCCTGGACTCTGCTTTTAAGTGTTTTAATTATTAAGACATTTACTGTATAAATATTGTAAACCAACTTTTATTCTCATTTGGTAAACTTCAGAATTTCAAAAGAAATGTGAATTCACGAAAATGTAAAGACAAAAATGACAAGGTAAATCACAAATACAAATCTGTTACAAGAAAAATAGAGTGGAGCGTGTAGTTGAGTTGAGTAATGGTGTTTAATTTCCCAGTCAAGAATATTTCACTTATAGGCGAAGGTGCAGAAATTTTGCCTGCTGTTACACTGATGGTATTATACAGCAGGGTTCTTTATCCTGCCAAGCCTACTGTGGCATGGGACCTCTTTTATTTTAAGTTCCCATCTGAAAGAATTGTGACTTTCATTTTGTAATGCAAAGAGCTTGGTGAAAGAACAGTTACTTCCCACTTTCAAGGCTTGGGTCAAACCCGGTCAAGTTGGAACCCATGACCTCCCACTTACGGATGAGCACTCTACCTACTGGGCTACTGCAGTGGTTGGAGAGTGTAGTCAAGTTTCAACCACCAAAGCCACTGTTATTACAGGATCTTATTTAGAAGACATTACGGATTACAGTGCATTAATAAATTCATATACACATTCCATAATGTTTAATGTCCAAGAGTTTTTCATAAAAGTTGATTTACAATATTATCAAAAACATGTGCTGAATAAAAAAAAAAAACCCTTTCCAAAACAATCTTCGCTCAAAATTCAAGCGGAAAAAAATAAATAAAAAAATACAAAAATGCTTTGTACATTCTAACAAGTGAATGTTCCTTTTCAATCTAAACTTTCTGATATTTGGAATCAGAAATAAACAAAATTGAAAAAAGGCAAAAAGATTCAACGTAATCATTTTTGTTTTGATATATGTTTATGAGTTTGGATATCTATGCATTCCATCTTTTTACCTTTAGTATCATTTGATTAATCTGACAATATTTTTTTTCTTTCTTGAATAACAGGTATGTTTTTTGGAAAGCTGTAAGTTGTTCATGATCTGGAACTAATTGTTCAAAGCTTAGTTAGTTTTAGTTAGCTGTATATACGTAGTTTTTTAGATATATATCAACAGCTTCTATCTATGATATCTCTCGTTCACTAGCTACCTATATCTCTGTTTATCTACAATGGAAACATTGTTTAAATAATGTTCTTAATTTTCACTGTAAAACTCACTAAACTAGCAGATCTCTGAACAACCAGGTTCTGGTGGCAATGTTTACAATACATGTAAGTCTTTTAATATAAGGGTGGCTGCTACAAAACATGGGTTGACATGATTGTATACGTACAGTTACGTGCTGTTACTACCTGTTCCAGTAATTTGGACTCGCCTGTGTTTGTAAGCAATCTGGCATCAGATTGTGAACTACCTATAATGAGCTTGTATACCTGGATAATATACCATCTACAGGTGATTTTTTTTTCATAATGATCATAATAATATTTATTCTAATGAACAACTATTTGTAAACATGATAATAACTCACTTTATTTTCTTTCTATTCAATTACAATCAAAGTACCGAAAGTACTGAAAGAAAATGTACTGAGAAGCTATAACCGCAGGCTTCCAGAAATGAGTTTGCAAAAAAATGTAACTAATTTATTGGGTTTTCCCATTTTAATGTGAAAATCAAAGTATTATAATTGTTTGTAAGACTCCCTTTTTGACTTATTCCAAGTTTTGTAAAAATTTTTATGAATTTGTACGACCTTAAATACAAACTGTTGAATCAAAATAATTTATCAAATTATCCCCAGTATTCAAGAAAACAGTCCTTCTACAGTTCTTTAATTAAAATTACCGTTTCCATATTCCTTGTGTCATGATTAGGCAAATTAAAGATCACACACAATGGGGTTTGCTGCTGTACCACGAGATACCCTGTAACACTTGCACAGAACAATTATTTCCCTTGGATATGGAATCGCATCAGTTAAAATTTTCCCATAAAACCATTTTCCAAAATGTTCCACACAAATGTTAAAGGGTGTTGATCATGTGGTACTGTAGCGGATTCCATGATTTTTTTTAAAACAATGTTCAATTTTTTTACGCTGTTTATATATGAAAAATATAAAACAATAGAAAGCTGATTTGGTAGTGAGGAAGAGTTGTCTTTTGAAACTACAGGGTTTGGGGCTGAAGATGGGCCTAAATTCAAATATTCAAATCCTATATGATTCCCAAATTTTGATGAACTATCACAATTTGAAATGAATTAAGTACAAAATTGGAAATTTTATCTATTTTGCCCAGAGAGATTTTTATATCGTGCATATAATCTGCATAAAACTATGTTTATTTTCCTAATTGCATTTACCAAGAGGGGTGTGATAATGTTTTTAATAGCTGTCGGTGATAAATTATGCTGCTAAAACGTCTAGTAAAGTTTAATTGGTATACAACAACTGATAAACATTACAATTTTTGTGTGTATTGAGAACAAGCTGATTGATTCTAAAATATCAAACATATATATTGCACCCATCCATTTAAATAATATTCTGCTTTGCAAGCTACGAAAGAGATCTGACCTGATCATACATCAAGGCCTCTACATTGCTGAATTCCTAATTGCCATGGAAACGACAAACATCGTGGTAAGTATGAATTTTTCATTTATCATGAAACATATTGACAGCAAAACTTGGCATTTTCGCAGTAAGAATTTTTCATTCATCACAAAATATATATCTGCTTATCCTAGTGCCAAAATTCATAGTTATGTCATGAAATCAATACAATACGTCAAGTGAAAAGAAACCCTACTTGTGGATATGATACATGTTTGTAAGTTTCCAGGGATTTATCAAGGGCCTATTTAGGGCCGAAATTCGGCCCCATTCCCAATGGAAAAACATTGATTTTTTCCCAAAATGGGCTGAGAAAATTCCCAATTGGAAAATTGTACCAGATACATAGCTGAAGTTTGGTCATAAATGTGGCTGCTTTTCTCAATCTTCAATCAACTCAATACACTAAAAGCATTAGATTTAATCATTAATGGCACCAAAAATGATGTCAAAGTTTTCCCAAAATGAGCAAAAAGTTGATAGTTTTTCCCAATTTTTAGTTTAGGGCCTTTTCCCAAAAGACCCTGATAAATCCCTGGTTTCCCTTGAACAGTTTTTGATAAATATGGTATATGGTATAGTCTGTCAGTGATATTGTGGCAGATTGATTATAAACAAACACAGGCGAGTCTATATAATGTAAATATAAATCATATATAAAGGTTGTTTTGAAATAAACGCATGAAGGTGTGAATATACAATATTAATACCCATGTGCGTAGAATAGACTCACTCGCATTTATAAACACTCTGCCACAATATCGCCAAAGGAATTTATATACATTAAACTTCAAAATTAAGGAAATAATTTTCAAATGTACTATGAAGACTGATCTCAAAATCATGTCTCATGTAATTTTTCTATGTTACATAGTAAGTATGGTCTTCGCTTGATGCATCACAAATGACATTGAAATCCACATCATGGAAACAGAAAAATAGTTTCCATGGCAACAGTCCTGCAGGTAAAAGGACTGGTATTATGTTTTCTTCAATTGCTTCCTGTTATCGAAATTTTGTATCCATGGCAACAGTGTACTGATTATGTTACGTCATTTTTTTTTTCTTTTGGAAAATTAGATTCCATTGCAACAGTCCTGCAGATAAAAGGGCACTGATATTTGATATTATGTTTATTTGTCAAATTGCTTTTTCTAATACAAATCTAAGTTTCCATGGCAAGTCCTGCAGATAAAAGGGCAATGATATTGTGTTACGTAAAATTGCTTCCTATTATAGAAATCTAGTTTCCATGGCAACAGTGGTACTGATTGTGTTATGTCGTATTGTCTCTTCTGATAGAAATTTGCAGTTCCCATGGCAACAGTGCCACAGATAAATAGAAATCAGGTACTGATATTAATAGTAATACAATGTATTTCCTACTTTGAAAATATATTTCTTTCTATGGGAAAACAGATTTCAATATTGTAATTGCAAGACATATAGTATTCCCTAATTTCAAAATATAAATTTTACTGTCTATGGGAAAACAGGTCAAAAGTTACCATGGCAACAGTCCCTCAGATTTAGAGAAGGCAGCGATATTCAATATTCTAATTGTAATACAATGTATTCCCTACTTTTAAAATATATTTTGGGAAAACGGGTAACAATATTGTAATTGTTACACATATTGTAATCCGACTGTTAAAATATAAATTTTATGTCTATGGGTGGGGGGGGGGGACAAAAACAATAGCTTGTTGTAATAGCAGATCTATCTAATTTTAAAGGAAAAAGAAAGAAGAAATAACATTATAATAATAATAAAAATAATAACATGGCACAAGTGACAGTGTAATAATAGAATAATCTACCTTTTCAAGGGAGAATAATGACAAATAAGATATATTATACGGTATTTTTTTAAAGTGACTTAAATAAGTTTTTTTTTGTCCACTCACACATAAAATAATTTTTTAAAATCTTTTATAAAAATACAATCGTTAACATGTTATCATCCGACTATCATTAACATCTACCCCCTCCTATATTGTCCGGCGGCAATGTACTCTGTGTTGTCATGGCAACCCGCAACTTGTATCTAGCATTAGAATGATTTTGTAAGGTTTGGCTTGCTGAAGTCACATTTGGAAATATTGCTAGAACTTGTTTAAGGTCTGAAACAGTCATATTGTCTACTGCTGTATCCGTGGTAACGGTATCGTTAAACACATATTGAAGCTGTGCACCAGCACACACTAGATCGGATAACAACTTGTCAGCTTCTGAACGGTTCATGTTACTTGGTAGATCATATACTTCTAATGTGTTACCTGAAAAATAAATCAAACAGTACTGTGTGAGAAGAAATATAAGCAGTAGGAAACTTTCACATTAATGGTCTTCTAAACTTTCCCATGGTAAGAAATTTTCACAGTTCCGATGTATTTATAGTGAACCAAGGGAAATAAATAATTTTCACAGAGAAGATATATTCCCAGTACAAGTGTAATCGTGAAAATGGCAAATATTTCTTACTCGCAAATGTTTCTTCTTATTTGAAACCACAAACTCAATAACATGTTTGTGTCTTAGCTGTGAAAAACTAAGTTTTAATTGTGAATGGGGCCTAATATGGCCCATGGTGAGCCCCCATTCCCATATAACACGCCTATCATGTCTGTGGTCACAATACCTGAATTAACTACATCACCACTATCCAAGCTGCTCTGTGATGATCATGTTTTAATTGTGAATGGGGCCTAATATGGCCCATGGTGAGCCCCCATTCCCATATAACACGCCTATCGTGTGTATGGTCACAGTACCTGAATTAACTTCATCACCACTATCCAAGCTGCTCTGTGATGATCATAAGTTTTAATTGTGAATGGGGCCTAATATGACCCATGGTGAGCCCCCATTCCCATATAACACGCCTATCATGTCTGTGGTCACAATACCTGAATTAACTACATCACCACTATCCAAGCTGCTCTGTGATGATCATGTTTTAATTGTGAATGGGGCCTAATATGGCCCATGGTGAGCCCCCATTCCCATATAACACGCCTATCGTGTGTATGGTCACAGTACCTGAATTAACTTCATCACCACTATCCAAGCTGCTCTGTGATGATCATGTTTTAATTGTGAATGGGGCCTAATTTGGTCCATGGTGAGCCCCTATTCCCATATAACATGCGTATCGTGTGTATGGTCACAGTACCTGAATTAACTTCATCACCACTATCCAAGCTGCTCTGTGATGATCATAAGTTTTAATTGTGAATGGGGCCTAATATGGCCCATGGTGAGCCCCCATTCCCATATAACACGCCTATCATGTCTGTGGTCACAATACCTGAATTAACTACATCACCACTATCCAAGCTGCTCTGTGATGATCATGAGTTTGCCCATGGTGAGCCCCCATTCCCATATAACATGCCTATCATGTCTGTGGTCACAATACCTGAATTAACTACATCACCACTATCCAAGCTGCTCTGTGATGATCATGTTTTAATTGTGAATGGGGCCTAATTTGGTCCATGGTGAGCCCTATTCCCATATAACATGCCTATCATGTCTATGGTCACAGTACCTGAATTAACTACATCACCACTATCCAAGCTGCTCTGTGATGATCATGTTTTAATTGTGAATGGGGCCTTATTTGGCCCATGGTGAGCCCCCATTCCCATATAACACGCCTATCGTGTCTGTGGTCACAGTACCTGAATTAACTACATCACCACTATCCAAGCTGCTCTGTGATGACTGAGATCCATCTTTACTTCTTGACTTCTTAATTCTCTGAGGTTTTGGTACACTATTCGTCTGCATACTGTATGGTCTGTAAAAATAAAGCCAATTTACATAATTACAGGTTATAAATGAAATAGGATGCCACTTTAAAATTGTCCTCAAAATTCCAAAGGTGCGAGGTCCGGGACCTATTGATTTTACATTGGGACCCTTGATATTTAAACTGTACAAGTCCAATGGACCAGGATAATATTGCTCTTTATATAATACCATATTTGTATATGGACCTTTCAACTCAAAATGTATGTGGGACCTGCTAAAATGAAGGCAAACGGTCCTTAACCTTCCATTACAAAACATAATTTTGAATCCCAGTGTCTTCCAAATAAAGCTCAACTTGGATTTCCAAATAAAGCTCAACTGGAAAATCTATATCTTCAAAACCATGTACATGATGAAAATACAAACAACCAATAGCATATTTACTCAACACAGAAATTGTTCCTGTGAATTTCATAACGATCTGTTAAATAGTTAAATAATAACAGATTATAACTGAAATCAGATGCCACTTCAAAAGAGTCACCGAAATGAACCCCAACTGGGAAATCCATATTATCCAAACCATGTCAAAATATGAATGGCCAATGTCACATCTACACTATCCTGATATTGTTCCTGTAAAATTTTATAAATATCTGCTAAATAGTTCTCGGGAAAAGAAGCAAACAAAATGTTGGTAGAAGCAATTGAGAAAGCACCATATGTTGTCCCCCCCACTTTGATTATTTGGGGGACAAAATACTGCCCCCCCCCTCCCCTCTGTATTATATCCAGAAGTTATATATGTATTAACCTTTGTTTTTGTGGCTGTGGGTAAACTGAATGATATTGAACAGGCTGTAATAATGAAGGGCAAATTTGAGTCTGAATTGACCTACCCTACACCTGTATTGACCTCAACCCCTCTGTATCTACCCTCTCCCCTGTGTTTTATTCACATGGTATATATGTACTCACCTTTGTTTTTGTGGCTGTGGGTAAGCTGAATGATATTGAACAGGCTGTAATGAAGGGCAAATTTGAGTCTGAATTGACCTACCCTACACCTGTATTGACCTCAACCCCTCTGTATCTACCCTCTCCCTGTATTTTATTCACATGGTATATATGTACTCACCTTTGTTTTTGTGGCTGTGGGTAAGCTGAATGATATTGAACAGGCTGTAATGAAGGGCAAATTTGAGTCTGAATTGACCTACCCTACACCTGTATTGACCTCAACCCCTCTGTATCTACCCTCTCCCCTGTATTTTATTCACATGGTATATGTGTACTAACCTTTGTTTTTGTGGCTGTGGGTAAGCTGAATGATATTGAACAGGCTGTAATGAAGGGCGAAATTGTGTTTGTCCAAGAAATCTCATATCTGAAATAGTAAACAATATAGATAATATATCTAAACACATATCAAATGGTGAGTTAATTGGTTGTGGTGTTGAAAAGTAATTGACGTATCACAGGCCAAGCTGTTTGTGTTCCGACACTGGCCGCCATCACTGTACCAAAGCAGTGTCACGGCAACTAATGACGTACTAGTGTCTGTGTTGTCATTAAATGGTACAATTCAGGTCGAGTTTTCATTCTTGTTGTGTGTAATTCAAACATGCCGGGCCTTTGTCGGAACATTGTAGGCATGGCTGGCGATCCGTCAATTACCAGTACATTGACTGGTTCAGTGTAACCAATCATGGCTCAGTGTAACTAATCTTGCAGTAATTTTGTTACATGTTTTAAAACTGCATTCTGCCTTTAAAATTGTAAAAAAAGGAAGTTCTGAAATATAGTTAACTGCATTATGACATGCTTATTATGGCTTAGTTCCTCAAGGCAAAGACATTGTATTATGAGAATTTATTTTGTAGGTAAGGTCAACTAATGTAGTCTGCTAGTATATCACTGTTGATATGGGAATTTTAATGGTCAATTTTCCCCATGGGGAAAAGATAATGTTTCTGCAAAATACTGTAAATCACTTTAATTTTCGAAGCACCTTTTTTTCACGATCCATGATAAAAACAATTTTGCGACATGAAATTTTTCTGATATCCCATGTGGAACCCCAAAATTGAAGGTTTTTTTTATAGCAACCGATTTAAATGTTAATATGATGTTCATCTAGTTATTTGACCTTTACCCAATTCATGAAATTTTCATGCACTTTATTTTTGCGATTCTTGAACAGGTTGCAAAAATCAAGAAAATAAAGTGCTCACGAAAAAAAGGTGATTTTAAGTAATGTTTCATGTTTGGATGTTAATGTTAGACAACAAATGTCCAAAAATAACAAAATTTTGAAGAAATACATTTTTTTACATTCACAAGCCTCACATAAAATGTTTGGTCACTTTTCCTGACTGAGTTGAAACAGCTCGGTACGTGGTAACAAGTGTTCATTTTACCAGGTGGATTTTTACGAACAATCGGCCCAGAGAAAAAGCAGATTATTTGTCAAATCTCTTGCCATAGCAAGAGTTTGAGGATCAATCTATACAGTCCAACCTGCCTTAAAGGTCATCTCTGTATAAGGGCCTTCTGCATATAAAGGCCAGTAGAATTGTATCCCAAATCCCAATTGTTCTTTATTCATATTACTTGAACCTGTATACAAGAGCCACCTACCCATAAAGGCCACTTTTATTGATTCCCTTGGGTGGCCTTTATAGACAGGTTTGACTGTATATATTTATTTACATTTACATCATTTACATACCTTGTGAAGTAATGGGTGCTGGCGGTCTGTAAAGCTGTCCCGGGGCCGTGGTGGACCACCACCAAAGGCGACCCCAAACTACCAATACCAAAGTCTTTATTATCTGCACTTGATTCAATTTTTGGCACTTGATTGTCCATAGAAAATGCCTTTGCTGCACTGATAGTTACTTGACTGGGTTGCCCAGCAACGCCAGCCCCTCCCCCTCCCGCTGTAGTTGGGCCATGTATTCCCGGTGCTTGCGTGGGTATCTGCATATTAAATTGCATATTACGTATCAAGGGTATAGTCTGTGTTGGATTATGACCTTGAACATTATGAAACTGAACAAGCTGCGGATTAGTTGACCTTGGTTGACCTCCAAACTGTGGCATCGTGGGATACATATACTGAGGCGTTGTGGCAGTAGGAGTATTTCCCGTTGGTGGCTGGCCGACATTTACTGGCTGTTGTGCTGCGGCAGGTATGTTATGAATCGCCACTGTGGGGTTAGTGGCGTTAGACTGACTAGGCGGAGTTGATGAATTAAACACTTGTTGCTGTCCTCCATACGACAAACCCAACTGTGGATTTGATGCGGGCACCGTTGAATAAAACACAGTCGAAGAATTCTGACCTCCGAAACTATTCTGACTATACTGAACAGGATAAGAAGTGTAACCGGTTACATTCGAGTCACCCTGCGGTGTCGGATATGTACTTTGTGAAAAGTTTGTGGCGGAAAAATTGTCTATAGACTGTCCAGGTGCAGCGCCACCTTGCTGATAATTTGGATAAGAAGGCGTGTATTGAGTAGGAAATTGACCCATATTTGGATTAAATGTTTGTGTAGGTGTTTCCATAGAAACTGTTGCTTGCTGATTTTGTCCTGAAGGCGTTTGAACTGAATAATTTACCGGATAAACATAACGAACTGGTTGTCCAGTCATGTTCTGTTGACCTTGGAAAACTTGACCCTAAAAAGTTAAAAAAAAATGCTTCTTAGTAATAGAGACAGCATTGCATAGTATAGTTATAATTAATAGAAAATGCCCTGTTCAGTGTTTAAAACCTCAACTTTGTAACTAGCTAACAGTCATTTAGAATGTACGTAGTAAATATAACAATGACATTCAACCAGCTAAAATAGTCTTTTTCATGAAATTTGGGTATGTTTAGAAGAAAAATAAAAAGATCATGATTTTAATTGCATTATACAGCCTTCATTTAAATAAGGAAAACATAAAAAGGTAATTATTTCCATCTGTCTTATGCTATTCACATTGTTTTCCATCCCAAAAATTCCCTGTTCAGAAAAGATAAGTTACTCTCTGCCTCTGGTGCTGGATATCTGAATGGAATTTTCACAAAGAAAGAACAATTTGTGTAATTGTTTATTTATCTATCACAGATGATAAATCCATACACGTATATCTTAATTAAATGACCAAGTACACCATGGAGGTGACAACGCGTGTCCACTTGCCGATTAGGGGATTATCTACGGTACATTACACACGACTTTAAACACTTCAAACCACGTTTATTCAGTAATCATCCCAATTGATTGGCGTAGCTTGGTTGAAAAAAAATTAAAGGGAGAAATAGCAATTTTCCGTGAGAAATCGATCTAACACCAGGAGTTTGAAAAATAAACAAAAATCTGTGAGTTTTTACTTTGCTTCTGAATTGTGATTCTGACATGGATTAGTATGTTTGTTTTTGACTGCTTTAACTCAGTGAAATTTACCATGCCACGTTTACCCAATATCAGTGGAATTTGCCATGCTGATTGTACTTGTTAAGCCCTAAATAAATTGACAACTTGCCTGTACAACTTGATTTGGATGCTGCTGTGAGAAGCCTGGTTGTAAATTTGGATGTGGCTGTGTGGTGGCACCTAGAATGTAGGGATTATTAGCTATAGGCCGTTGGAGTGGCTCCCGGAGGTGCTTCGCCCATGTTATCTATAGAAGGCTGATTAACCGTCATTCTACTTAGATGCTGCATAAATCTAACTGTCCATGAGCTTCCTGTAAAGATATATAAACACATGATTTACAACAAAGAAATGGAAGAATGGATTAATGGTCCCTTACCCCAGTCATGATTATTTCACTTATTCCAATGTGGTTCTGGTATGGTGGAGTTAAGTTGATTAATGGTGTTTAACAGCCCGGTCAAGAATATTTCATTTATATCTAGACTTCGCCAGCTATAGGTGAAGGTGCAGAAATTTTGCCTGTGGGTTGTGCTGATGGCATTATACAGCAGAGTTCTTTAGCGTGCCAAGCCTACCGTGACAAGGGACCTCGTTTATTTTAAGTTCCCATCCGAAAGAACCTTGACTTTCATTTCGTTATGTCATATGTTTGGCGAAAGAACAGTCACTACCTATTTTCAAGTCCTGGGTCAGACTTGGGGTTTGAACCCACGACCTTCCACTTACAGACCGAGCATTCTATCAACTTAGCTACAGCAGTGGTCCTAATTGGTGAGAGGCACTTTTTTTATGAAGAAGAAGTCATAAATATGCATGTAATCAACATTCAATAACTTCAAAAAATTAGTATAATTAGAATTTCATGAAAATTCATATAGTCGAAATTTGTCAGAAATTCAAATTTTTCAAACTTCATAAAAGTGTAAAAACAGTACTCCATGAATATGAATGTAGTTGAAATTCTTTAAATTTTCAGGAATGTTGAAAATTAGGACCACTTGAATGTTGGTCAAGGTCAAATAACTTTGCAAACTTGAAAATAAGGACCACTTGAATGTAGGTCAAGGTCAAATAGCTTTGCAAACTTATTAGAGCTTCTTATTCCGATGCTATCTAAGATTTTTGATTCATGACAAAAAAATGTTTTATGGTTTTGCTATTTAAGGTCATTGTAGCCTTGAATGTAGATCAAGGTCATTGTAGCCTTGAATGTAGATCAAGGTCATTGTAGCCTTGAATGTAGATCAAGGTCACACAATTATGCAATTATAGTTCACCCTAAGGCTTTGGCTCAAGTGGCCTAACAAACCAGTGAGGTAGAAATGAAAATATTTGAATAAACAAGTAACTCGCGTTTCTGCTCGTTTTTGTATGGAATCTGTTTAATATATCAACCATTATCAAGGGGAGATAATTTTCTTGCTAGTGAAAATTTGTAAGATCGAAGAAACGGTGACAGATCATTATCAAGGGGAGATAATTTTCTTGCCAGTAAAAATTTGTTAGATCGAAGAAACGGTGACAGATCATTATCAAGGGGATAATTTTCTTGCCAGTGAAAATTTGTAAGATCGAAGAAACGGTGACAAAAAATTTTTCCAGCGGTTAAAAATAAATAAAGTTTCATACTTCGGTGGAACTGTTGAGTAAATACAGTCGGCTGTGGCTGTGGTGGGTGTGAAGGTACCTGTTGTCCAGGGTTGTGATGATACACAGAACCGTCTGGATTAGACATCGGCTGACCTGTACAAATACAAGTAAGAATCATTGTGATTGGTTAACTAAACTCATTCTCGGCAATATTTTAATATAGGTGAGTTTATTGTAGCAAAAACACTGTTTTTTGGTTTGTTTTTTTTAAACTCCACAAAATGTTAAAAAAAAATTTTCTGGAATTTTTTTTTTTCAAATTCCTGCATTTTCTACATGTTGGTTGGTTGGTTGTATGATGTTTAACAGCTATTCACAGTGAGAACAAGTTAATCTCTAAGGATTAATCTAAATACACTTTCATGTATCTGTGAGAAGTGTAGGTGCCATTTATGGCCTGCCTTGCACCAGTACTCATACTTTAAGGTGTTAGATACTGAAACCAATCAATATTCTATCCTCTTAATGCCGTACGTCAAACATAAATTAAAGCAGTGTCACAAATTTAAATCTTGCATACAAGATAACGCTCTCAAGGCAGACAATCAATCTTTTTATAGTTGTAGGGATGGCAAATTTTTCTCTAAATCTGAATACAATTTTGCTGGAACTCGCCCACAGCATGTGATACAGAATAAAAGCAAGAAGAAAAGTCATTGTTTCATTATTAATATACAGTCAAACCTGTCTATAAAGGCCACCCAAGGTAACCAGTAAAAGTGGGCTTTATGGGCAGGTGGCGTTCATATACAGGTTCAAATAATACTGTGGATGATTTTATTTTCGTCGGGCGCAATTTTCGTGGAATCAGTAAAATCTATCATTTCGTTGGGTCGTAAATTCTTCGTTTCTTTGAGTGTCGAAAGTGTAGTAATGAACTTTGATAACAGGTATGAATTCATAGCTGACAAACTTCTTGTTGATAATTTGTTGGATTACCAAATTCTGTAAGATGCGTAATTAGGGAGTAGGAATCAGTAATGAAATTTGTGTTTGGGCGTAAAAGTGCTAGTTACGATATATCCAACTGCAATAAAATATGGTAGCCTACATGTCCAAATGTCACTACAATATCTCGTCTTGTTACTTGTAGATATATTTCGTGGTGGTCGTAAATTTGTGGTTCAGACTGTAAACTAAAACCACAAAATTGAGCCCCTACGAAAATTTATGTTTTCTCAGTAATAATAAAGAACAATTGAGATACAATTCTACTGGCCTTTATAAGCAGTTGGCCCTTATATAGAGGTGGCCTTTAAGGCAGGTTGGACTGTACATTTAAATTCTGTTATATTTATGTGTTTGTGGTGTTGTGTATTAGCATGACAGACTCTAGCAACATTTTTTTTCTTCACATATTCCTACCTTTTGTAGTGGTACCTTTTCTACTTGTATTGTATTACATACCTGTCTGTGGGTTAATGATGACACTACCAGGTGGTACATTACGTATGTCTGAAGCTACCCAAAACACCTGTTGTCCTTGACCTGTTACAAATCCTGTAAAAATATATGTGAATAATGTTACCATGGGTATATAAAACAAACCTTTACACTGATTTGCCTAAATTACTGCTGATAAAGATAGTTTTCCCCGGAGAAATATGGCTAAAGTTTCCCAATTTTACCACTGAATTACTCAATACAACAGTGATACACTGATAGTATGAAGTATCTAATTAAAATTAATTGTCCTTACCCATAAATTTTAAGATATTGTCACAATATAACGTATTTGTAAATAAAAAATGATAGATATTACAACCATTTCATAATCTACATGTAGTTTGCTATATATTTCAATACTTCAATTTTCCCGATTTTTAAATAACTGCATTATTTATGATTTTACATATTTTAGATTTTATAATTTTTATTTTATATAATGTTGCCCCCCCCCCCCCCCCCCCCCCCCCCCTCTCTCTGAAAAAACTTAATGGGCCACAACTGGTCCATCTTTTCAGTCTTAAATTAGTTTTGAATAAATCTAGTTCTACCTCTTTCTCTTTCTTAAACTGCACACTAATCTTTTCAAAGCAAATGTTAAGATTTGTGAGTATGTCTACCCAATTTTCAAAAACATTAATTTTCCTATTTGTGGTTTTTTAAGGTCTGGGTCAGGATGACCCAAACCACCATATTTCTGGATTGAACAGTATTGATTACCTTGGGTGACAGGCGATTGCACTGGACCAGATGAACTACTCCTTGATAGCGGTGAACTACCAGAACTTCTCCCCGGTGGTGTTGGTGCCGGTGGGAGTTGTCGTGTCATCGGACTACCCATACTACTAGAGGCACCACTGCTTATTGAATCTGTAATGTACAAATATAATAAAATTACAAATTAATATACAATGTATAAAAATAGTGTCATATATCGAAAATTCTCAAAAAACTAAGGTATACTCAATCATGGAAATTATATCCTTAGCCTAATTTGATTAAATATACATTTTTATATATTCGTCATTTGGATGTTTGTATAACCCTTGAACCAACTTTTATTTTGGTTTCAGAATTTTTGGTCCCAGCACTACTGATGAGGAATTGTATTCTGAAACTGCCATCCAATGCTGTAAAATTAACACTGGTATAATATGTAATACAAGAAAGAAAAGTTACAATGAAATCTGACAGTATCTTATACAGTGTAAATCACAGTCAATCCTGCTTCAGCAGGATTTGTTTTTTGGGATGATATTCTGCCCCATTCGCAATTTAAAATCTTATTGGTTTTACGGTACATAATTATTTGCCAATTTGTACAATTTTGGAAATTTCAGCTTTAAAAAGCCCCATTCACAGTTCAAAATCTTATGGTTTGTCATAGTTATTTGCCAATTTGTACAATTTTGGAAATTTCAGCATTAAAAAGCCCCATTCACAGATCAAAATCTTACGGTTTTTCATACATGTATTGTAATTATTTGCCAATTTGGACAATTTTTGAAATTACAGCTTTGAAAACAGAATTTCATAGTTATCTATCACTTAATTGATATTTTTCATTTTTCACAATTTTTGCCATTAGGATGCTTTTTTCACTGTTGCAACTGATAATAACAAAAACTTCAGTTATGCCTTACTAGAAAGAGGGGCTTAGCCCTACCCCTATGTACCAACGTGACTCTAACTGCCTAGGTTCGAATCCAACTCCTTAGTGTCTAGTGCGAGAAAGTTGAGAATGAAAGGTACATGTATGTGGAACTACGAAACATCAAATGTATCAAGGATAATTTTCGATACCAAGACATCATCATACTCATCATCAATGTTGTACATGTTGTAAAAACCACCACTTTTTTTGAAAGCCCTTGATAACCTATCAAAGTATGACAAATAGATAGAAGTACTATTTAAGGCCGAAATCAGGTCCCATTCTTATTCCAAATAGCAAAACCATTAATATTTTCCCAATTTTTTGAATTATTTTTCCAAATTAGCTTTAGGTGTCTTACTTTTTACAGTTAAGCTCATCCACAGTACCAGTACCAGTATAAATTCATATATAGTTTTTACATAATCTTTAAATTACACAATTTAAAATTTTGGATTATATAAATAACTTTTTTTTAAAAATGTCATAAAAAGCCCAGAAACTGGACAGATACAAACCTTGTTTATTAAAGCTTTGACTTTTATGAGGCGACTTAATGTGATGGTTGGTATATGATGAAGTTAATCCTCCAAAACTGTTGGCTTTAGGGATTCCTCGTGACTTAGATGAGTTATCTGTGCCATAACCGCTGGACTCTGTACTACTCCATGTGTGACCATCAGAACTTGTACTTAGACTGCAAGGACGAGATGGCTTCTTCCTGCAGAAGAAACCAAAAATGTCAATAAGTACTGAAAAATGCCCCGAAATGTTAGTTTGAATAGAGAAGTACATCTATAACAAAAAAAAAAAAAAAAAAAAAAAAAAAAAAAAAAAACCACACAAGAATTTCATTCATTTCTAAATGCCAAGTTCTTAGCAAAGGAACAATCACTGCCTATTTTCAATTCTTGGTCAGACCCCAGCTGAAGTTCGGACCCATGACCTCTAATATATGAAGTAAACACTTTACCAACTGAGCCACAGTTATTTATTGAGATCTTAAAATAATTATAAACATTTTGATATACTGAATACTTACAAAATCATACCCACTTCATCACCTTGATCTTTAGAAAATGGTAAAGGTTGAAGAATCTGTAAATATAAATGGTTAATTCAAATATTAGCTTTATAGTTATACTTTAGATACTAGTTACATACAGTCAGTGTTCATTTCAGAATATGAAAAACAAGGGGGAATTTCCCCCTTGCTTTGAAAAATAGGGGGGAATTTTAAATACCTGGGGGGGAAAAAAAAAATTGGTAGCAGCAGTAGTTAAGGAATTTGACATCTTATTTTCTATGCAGTATATGCATTTCATAACTCCGTCTTCATGTTTGAGCCATCGCCAATCTTTTAACCATTTAGTCTGAAAATTACAGACTTTCGATTTTTTATCCATTTCATCGCACCCAGTGGCCAGTCTCATCACCTGCCACCTCGTTAACTTCCTCGTTATCACACTGCTTTTCATGATCAGTAGATGTAGATGGAATGGAATTTTTTCTTTTTTGCAGAGCCTGACGACTTAAAATAGTCTGAAATCCTTCTCTTTTTTTGCAGCAGACATTTCGTTTGACAGTCACTCGAAATTATTCATATGTACTGTGTACTAGTTACCTCCCTTTAACTGTTTCTAGATTCACCGGAACAATCAAAGGGAGGGAACTAGTACTCATTTTCTGCACGTAACAAAGTAAACAACTGGCGGATTGACTGGAAATGGGATATAATTCAACACACCATGGTCGTTGATAGACAGATTTATTGCAATTTACATTTCTCATTAATAATTTTTTATGCGAGACGATCGCGCATTCGTCCAAAAAGTATGCGTGATCTGCAAAAACTTAGCGGGAATCTCGCAATCGCGCGTTCTAGAATAGACACTGATACAGTATAGACTTGTCAAGATAAAGCCTGGCTACTGAGTGACCAAGATATGGCTAATTTCCCAAAAAAAACTGCTTAAAGATAGATAGCAGTTGCCAAAAAGATATTGAGATATTGGCAACTTGGACCGAGATGAGCTGTGGAATTGGTACATGTTCCATTATTATTTAGCTTAAAGTAAAACTACCGACAGGTCTGTACTGTAAACTGTAAGTCATGAAATTAACAAGATAGTCTGTCTGTGCATCTAGATCTTCAAAAGATTAACACAGGTCTATCAAAATATTTTGAACAAAAATGTCAGTTATAGGCAAAAATGTTCACATTTAAGTATGACATGTTCATGTATCTCTTAAAAGACAATTTAAAATACATGAATTTTGACTTTTGAAATGGGGCCTGCAACTGCAAGTCTCATTTGAATCGTCTGGTGGTGTAGTTAAGAATTTATAGAGAATAAATTCAGTTATATTTCAGAAAACATTTTGAATACATGTACAGTAAAACCTTGATTCATTGCCACCATTTGTTCAGTCAAATTTTGGCGTTATAAAGAGGTTTGGCAATAAATCGAGGGAGGCCCATAAAGAAAAATATAAACAAAATGGATTTTGGGACTTCAAAATAGTATGGCGATAAGCGAGGTGGCAAAGTTATCGAGGGGCATTATAACGAGGTTTTACTGTATATAAATTAAACTCACACAAAGGATAAACTTTATCAACATTAGGAATTATAAGAGGGATTGTGAGGCCCTAATATTGTTTTATTTTTCAAAGAAAAATTTTAAATCCAAATACCTCCGATTCTTCACTTCTACTAAATATTTTACGACGAGCACTTTCATACTGTTTTTGTCGTTCTTCTAATGAGCGAACTTCTCGCATCTGATGTAACTGTAGTCTGTCATGCTTACTGTGGCTCTAAATAAATAAATAAATAAATAAATAAATAAATAAATAAATAAATAAACAAGAGGACCGTGGTCTTGTAATTTAATCTGCCGATGGAATGTGCAGATGCTATTGGTGCCACCGATGGATTGCATGACCTGTTTAGCCGCCGATGAACTGTGCGGTTGATCATCGAAGGACTGTGTGATACTACAAGCTTGTTTTAACGGTTCTGAAGAAAGTGTTGGTTTTGTGTAAAAGCTGTATTATACTGTGTTATAATGTGAACAATAACATTAAATGTTTCATGTGATGAAGATGTTGTTGAAATTGTTTGTTGCTTGAAAGAACTTCATCAAATATTTAGCAAAATTACCTATTTTATGTCCTGATATGATAATACCAGAAACTGTAACTGGAACTTAAAGCACTGATAAAAACTAATTGACTAGATGTCCAGGTATCCGCCTCTCGGGTTCGTTACACACTTAGACACAGCAGCCTCGGAGTCTGTAAACGGCATTTCTATTATACAGAGATAACATTTTATTCATCTAAACTTATCCCATGTCCTTTCATTGTCTGTTTACATAAACTGAAGTTCTACTATTGTGCTTTAATGATATTAACTAACCTCTTTTTCATCTAAACTTATCCCATGTCGTTTCATTATTACTTTTGGTTTTCCTTTATGGTCTACTACTGCATCTATATGCTCTTGAAAACAAAAATCGGGCCTACAAATAAAACAAATTTAAACAGAATTAAATTTTGTGTATTTTTAAACCATGAGGTTTCGGTGGGTGGGGTGCACGCTTTGTGAAAGACCTGAACTACAGAGCAAATTCTCTACCAATTGAGCTACCACAGTGGGTCAAATGTCAAGGCTATTGGAACAGTCGGAACGCCAACCCCGTCGGCGTAGGGATTCATTAAAATTTGTGAACTTGCAAATGTGATGTAAAATTTGTCAAAAAATGGCGAACCTTTGAACGACACAAAATGAGGAACTGTGTAGAGTGTATCACAGATTACCATAGATTGGGATGCAAAATAAAAAATTCAGAATATTTGAAAACCGACAAAATTTATTTTTTATAATTCCGGTTACAGTTTAATTTCGTAATTTATAGTGAAACGTGAGCCACAGGCTAAAACTCAAAATGTTATCCGTCACAAGATTCCTTCCCATTTCTCACACAGCTCGTGCTCAGAAACAATATTTATACCAAATGAAAGACCTTTTTACAAGGTACAATTCCATATATAATACATCAAATAATTTCTGTACACAAAAAACGTCCAAGTTTTAAATGCGAAAAAAACGCCGCCGTCAATCCGGAATCTTGGATGGGGTCGGTCCATTTTCCGTCTAATTTGACCTAGAAAGTTTGTTAGTACTGCTTCCTAACTATGTTCTATAGACACACAGAAGACGCAGAATGAAATAAAGTAAGTTTTGGCGATTATTAGCATCTATTTCGTCAGATTTTCAAGATTTATGCCGAATTTTAGGACCTACTTTCAGTCTCCATATTAAATTTGGCCATATGCCGCTTCGATCGTTCATTTCACAAATCTGAATTTCACAGGCCAATCTCGTGCACAAATATTGTGTTGGTTGACCCCTTACGGTGTATATTAAGTATCAGTGAATTGGTGGTACACTTGAAAACATGCGCAACCGTTTATTAAGCGTGTGCGAGTTATAGGCCTAGGACTAGGATGCCAAAATGGCTTGTCATGTTTTCTGTAACTTTTGCCTTGAAATTTATCATTATATGGTCTCAATATAATCACTCAGCCTGCGCCTTTCTGAAGATAGGCACAGCTCCCCATATCTGTTAAAAAACAGTGTCATTGCATGTCAACACACACACACACACACACACACACACACACACACACCATAGGCTGATAGGCCTAATGAAATTTAGAAATGTGCAACAGATATGGTTTTCAGTTGTTCTAAGCTTTAGTACTTGGTGTTGTTAAGAAATTATAAACAACCATATGGAACCTACATTTGAATAAAAACTTTTTGCTTGCTGAATGAGGCATTATCTTTGGCAGAAAATTAAATGCCAATTTGGTTTTATGTTTTACAATGCAGTTTCCTGTCCAAAGTGTAAGTAGAACAAATTGTGCAAAATAGCAAGAACCAAGCTGAAACTCAATAAGAAGATTAGGTTTCACACCAGTAGTGTCACATAACAAAACAGTGCAACTAGAAGGGTGGTATATAAAATCCTCATCCATATTCACTAAAAGTTTGTTTTTAAAAACAATCAACACCTGAGTTATGCTAAACACAAATATCTAAAATGAAACTTGCTGCTTCCAAAATCAACAAATTAATAATCAGTCAGATTACTGGTACTGAAAATTAGTAAATTCCATTAAATGGACATGTTTATAAATTATTTTTATTTAAAGTGAGCATTCTTTAAATGTATAGTGTTTGATAAACATATTTAGTTCCAGTTTTACAGTCATTCCCCTTAATTGAAATCTGACAACTTTTGAAACAATTTTATGCAACTGAAAATACAGTTTCAACAAAATTCGAATATAAATGTAAACAAATCCTCAAGAATGGTCTTCAAAATGTCCCTTAAATTTATGAACATCTTGAATACAGAAAAAAGTATTCAGCTTTCAAATTTGATAAATTCAAGTTGAGGAAAATCTCAAATAAGGAATGAATGTTAAACTGGAGTCAGCAGTCTTAAGACCATCACTTTTACAGAATATTCATATCTAAAGGCATAGTACCAGGCAATAATAACCACTACCATTTCTCAGGTCTTTGTGTTCAAACCCATAACCCATTTACAGAACAAATCCTCTCCCAAAGGAGCTACTCTAACTGGACAGGCTGTAATGTGTCACAAAATACCAGCATATATGTATTTTATACAAAAAACATTGTATATAAATACCATAAGAATAGGCCTACATATTGTGTGACAGTAAAATTATGGACCAATAATAAGGATGCAAATAATTTTAACAAAATTATGCAGTGGGATAAAGCTATTGACCTGCTATATGCACACATCTTGAAGGGCCAGTATGTATACATCTAGCTTTGACAGGTCAGTATATATACAGTTAAGCTTTGAGGAGCCAGTATGTATACAGTATATATCTTGACGGGCATGTATGTATACAGTATATATCTTGACGGGCCTGTATGTATACAGTATATATCTTGACGGGCCAGTATGTATACAGTATATATCTTGACGGGCATGTTGTATACAGTATATATCTTGACGGGCCTGTACCTATACAGTATAGCTTGACAGGCCAGTATGTATACAGTATAGCTTGACAGGCCAGTATGTATACAGTATATATCTTGACGGGCAGTATGTATACAGTATATATCTTGACGGGCATGTTTGTATACAGTATATATCTTGACGGGCATGTTTGTATACAGTATATATCTTGACGGGCCTGTATATATACAGTATAGCTTTGACAGGCCAGTGTATACAGTATAAATCTTTATATGCCTGTATGTATACAGTATAGCTGTGATGGGCCAGTGCACAATTGTGCATTGATCTTGATGGACAAATGTAAACTTCACTAAATCTTGACAGAGAAGTGTCAGTATGGTTTAGCTTTATATTATACAGTATATATATTGGGGAGCAGTTGAGGTATGATAAACATAAGTACATATAAGGCTACATAGATACTGCCATGCCAGAATAGGCTGGCTTGATGGGAATACATGATATGTATGGTATAGCTTTTGACAGCCCAACATTGGTTTAACATGTTAAAACAACAATTATAAAATTCAAACAATCCATAAGTTTACATGTAATGAATTTAAAGACATTAAGTGATGAGAATTCTTGCTGCATCTGTAACTGAAACACTACTCATGTAGCTATTTAATTATGAAAATGCAGAACACAGTCATTTTTCTTCAAATGTTAATAGAAATCCAATATACAATGGCATTCAGTTGTCCAAATCTATGTGTTCAAATGCCACAGTATATGTTATAAATATATTTGAAAATATAATATCCAATGAAATGCATGTTAGCAAGCTAAAAATTTAAAAATACACTTAGCATTCCTAATATTCACAAAAAATTACTTTAATTATAGCAATAAATGTCTCTTTTTCTTTTGTAAATCCATCTGATTCTGTAGTGAGATAGGCAAATAAATAAATAATTAATTAAATAAATAATCAATTAAATAAATATATAAATAAATAAATTTATTTTTATAAATAAATAAATAAATAACCATCAAATCTAAAATGTGCCAATATTAATGCACATGGAATTGGTTTTTTCATTTCTTCAGTTTGTCAAACTGTGTCATATAGGCCTTGTCTTTGTTCACAATGCATAAAATCAATCCCATGTGTGATAATGGGAATTTTTTGTCATCTCTGAGAGAGAGAGAGAGAGTATGGTGCTGAGAGAGAGAGAGAGAGAGAGTATATGGTGCTCAAGTCAGGACCAGGCATTGAACTGGAATACAGATTTTAAACAAATTGGTGGGGCTTCAGTTAGGCAAGGCAAAGACTTCTAAAGACAGAAAGTTCTATGCAAGACAAGAGAGATAACTCTCATTTTCGTAAATGGCTCTTTGACACTGACCAATGGAATACGTAAATTAACCGTTTTGTTCGTCGTGATTTATCAACATACAGTAAAATTTGATTATGTGTTTTTTATGAAAGAATTTGAAATCGTTATCACGTGAGTGTTATTAAAATTAGTTGCAACGTCATTTGAAACTTGATATTGAAGATCGATCATCGCGGGGGCAGCCATATTTGTTTTCATTGACAACCAAATGTACTACCCAGTCTTTCGGGTTTTTAAGATATTAATAGGTCGTGCTCAGAAACCATTCTTAATTGAATTTAATTCTAATTGTGTGATGTCACATTCTACACAATATAAAGTGGTAATTTTGTGTACACAAAATTCGTCCAAGTTTTAAAGATTGTCGAAAATTTTGGGGCAATTGCGAGAAGAAATTGATTGTCATCAAGAAATCCGAAAAATGTGTAAATAACAGTATCTATCGCTAAATTGAAAATTAAATCTCAAACTGTTGTTTATTCGGCATATAATTCAAAAGTTTCATCGATAAACTTTACTTCATTATGTCCCAATATAGGTTTAAAAATGGGTGTCTTTTCGCCCCTCAGACACTTGTCAAAAAGTAATCCCAAATTTCCATACGGCGGAAGGATACAAAATTTGTAAAGCCGAAACACAATTTGTGGAAATTGCCGACTTGGCGTTCCGAGTGGGAAGGGATTAGAAACTTTCAGATTTAATAATGAAAATTATTTATTTATTAAGCAAAATGGAGACAATATGAACCAGAAGAGAAAGAGAAACATAAGAGTGAAGCAAGAAAGAGAAAGATAAAGAGCGAGTGATACATAAGCAAGAAACAAGAGAAAAGAAAAGAAACGAGAGCGAAACCAGAGAGAGAGAGAGAGAGAGAAAGAAACATAAGAGAGAATGAAGAGAAAGAAACAAATGAAACAAGAGAGAGAGAGAAACATGAATATACAGCACAGCTTAATAAGTTGTCATTGTTTGACACAGAATTTTGACAATTTCAAACTTTTTACTGCATCTTTCGACAAAATGATGAATAACATTTAAATTGTGAGAAGAATCTGCTGGAAGTAATGCTGCTTCTTACAAAGAAAATTATAAGAAATCAAATATTTAAACAGAATCCAATAAACCTATAGTTTGACCTACTGACATAGTTATTTATGTTGGTATTTCCGACTGTGCCATATATAATCAGGTGATTTGTACACGTATGTTGTCACACTTCGAGTCGTAAATCTGAGTCATTCATCTTATCATCAATACGTTTTGATAAATCGACCAACTTTTGCCGCTTTAATGCGAGTAGCACGACAAGTCGTTATTAATATATCAGCACAATAAAGCTATTTGCTGAAACACTAAAAAAGACTGATATGACAGTGACGACCTATAACAGAGTCTAATGCTTTTTTAAAATCACACAGGGGAAATCATATCAGTTTAGCGTTCATTCATAAAATCACAAAAATGTGCTGACGCTGAATATTTATAAAAAGAAATATGGATAAATTCTAAATCTGACTTTCACAAACTAGATTCATCAGCTCACACCTCTGGGTCTTTACCCTGGGGAATTAACAAAGCTGGGTGTGGGGTGATGGTATTATATTTAAACCCTCCCCAACACTGTTGTAAGGGGTTATAAAAATATTTTTAATACAATTTTACATTTTCTAGACTTGAACGACTTAAAAGAGAAATCAATCAACAGGGATTTATCTGGGTCTTTTGGGAAAAGGCCCTAAACTAAAAATTGAGAAAAACTATCAACATTTTGCTGATTTTGGGAAAACTTCGACATCATGTCAGAAGTCAGTTTACTCGCGACCTTTAAAGCCTTTGATGTAGAATCTGTATTTTTATCTTCCATTGCAGCTGTTGTTTTAAAATAATCTAGAATCTTTTACTTGATTTTGCTGGTTGGGGGGCTTTCACAAAATTTACCTTCCTTTTTCGTTTAAAACCAACACAATTTTCAAATTGGGAATTTTCTCAGCTGATTTTGGGAAAAAATCAATGTTTTTTCCATTAGGAATGGGGCCAAATTTTGGCCCTAAATAGGCCCTTGATGAATCCCTGATCAATCAAGACTGTATAAACCAGGACTGAAAGTGACTTATATAACCTAGAAGCCAATGTGGCTCTTAATCAAAAACTTTCAGGTTCCAAACAAAAAATTTAGTTGCCAAAATGAAAACTATAAAGACATTTTTTTCCTGGAATCTCCCTCAAACAACATTCATAAGGTGCTTTGAGAAAGATGCGACAAATGAATTACTTATTTGGTGATTAAAATGCTTCAACAGAGTACTGTACCAAAAGCTTTAACTGGAAATGATCAAAGATGTATTTTGATGATGGAAATTTTGGTAGTCAAATTGGTAACTTATAGCAACAAAATGATAGCAAAGTCAAAATTTTAGTTGCCGGGGCCCTTTTTTCAGTCACAACTTTTGAGCCACGTGAACCTCCGGACAAAATGTCTTCAGATGGATGGATAAAAAAGATTTCACTTACACTCTTGTATTAGAAGTTTTATTAACAATGACACATTTCCCTGTCTGGTCCACATTATGGTCTAATCCAAAGAATGCTGCTATACGGTGAACTAACATACGATCATATGATGACATCTGTGGAAATTTTAAATAATGATGCCTGAAAAATAAGACAAAACATCATTTAAACTTGTAATCTCTGATTAGCTAATCAAGCCAACTGGAAATTCCTTGTTTGGTTGTCAAAGACCATCATTGCCTTTGGGTAGTTTTGAAAATTGCTGATGAGACTTTTAACATGTTTAAACATCATTCCTTACATGGTCTTAATCATTAAATCTGGGTTTATTTAGAAGAATATTAAAGAGATCATGATTTTATCATCGTCATACAGCCTTCCTATAAATAAGGAGTATATAATAAGGTAATTTTTTCATCTGTTTCATGCATTTCACATCATTTCCATCCAAAAAATGCCATATACATAGCTGTGTTTCAGAAAAGATGCGAAGTTTCTCTTTGGTGCCGAATATTCGAATAGGATTCGAATAACAGCCCAGGAATATTCAAATCCTAAATTTGGTTTTCATTTCAGCTCTACCACAAACCAAATCTCAACTAATTATGACAAGGACATGTTATCCTGTTTACTCACTCATTTATTTCGGACATCAGTGGTCAAGTGGTCCAATGCGTGTGCATATGGCATGTATGGATCACGGTACCTTTCATTAGCTAGGTTCAAATCACATTCAGGAATTATCCTAGTTTGAGAAAGTTTGTCTAGTTGCTTTCCGAAGGTCAGTGATTTCTCTGGGCACTCCCATTTCTTCTACCATCCCTTAACTGACTGCATGGATACAAGTGAAGGAATCTTGACTGGGGTGGAAAAACACTGTTCATTCGTTTGTTTTTGTCTGTTTAATTGTTCATCCATCCATCCATTCATTCATTTATTCATTTCTCCATGGATCATGAATCTATTCATTCATAAATTGATCATTCATTCATTCATTCATTCATTCATTCATTCATTTACCCATCAATTCATCCATTCATTCATTCATTCACCCATCAATCCATTCATTCATTCATTCATTTACCCATCAATCCATCCATTCATTCATTCATTCATTCATTTACCCATCAATCCATCCATTAATTCATTCATTTACCCATCAATCCATCCATTCATCCATTCATTTATCAATTCATTCATTTATTCATTCATTCATTCATTTACCTATCATTCCATCCATCCATTTATCATTTATTCATTCATTTACCCATCAATCCATCCATTCATCCATCCATCCATCCATTCCACTCCTTCATTCCTAGTGTGACTTACTTTGGTTCATTAATAAAGTTAGTTAAGTCCGTTTCTAATTTTAAGAGCATGTTTCTATCTTTTGGAGTTTTGTTAAGTGTTTTATGTATAAAGTCCTCCAAGTTGATCCCTGTCGAATCTTTATATGGATGATCAAAACTAGATTCTGAAAAAAAAAAAATCGTATAAACTTTTAGAACAAAACTTTTTTGTTCATACCATTTTTAACAAGATAATGTTCTATCATGGGGTTCCCTGCTGTACCATATGTTACCCCCGTGTTTTTCAAAAATCGTTATACCAATGGGTACAAAATATGCACCATTGCTTACTTGTTTCTTTATTCTTATGAAGCAGAATTAATGCAGAACCTTGTTAATTTATGAGAAAAGACTGTTGCTAAACATTGGGGTAAAGTTCTATAGTGGGGTGAGTAAGTGGCTGTACCGTGTGTTACCCCAACGTTTGTACGGAACAATTATTTCCAATAAATAGGAAATCTCATACGACCACATTTTTCCTTAATGTTATTCCTGCAATTTGCCACTCTAACATTTTCCAAAACATTCCAAACAAACATTAAGAGTTATTGATCATGTGGTACAGCGACAAACCCCATTTAAATCTTTTTTACATTCAAGTGATTTGAATGGTCAGAAATTTTCTGTTTTTTTGTATGAAAGAATTAGCTTTTGACATCATGTTGGGAGGGGGGGAGGGGAGGGGGTTATAAATACTGAGAATAATAACATTATATAGCATGGACATCTTTATTTCTATTTCAGGTTAATGTTTAAAGCCAAAATTTTAAAATCAATACCTAAAGGCCCCAGTTATTGAAATATAATATTTTTGTTAAGATATTCAGAAGTTTAAGGTGTCATTTTAAAGATCGCTTAACCTTCAAACATCTAAATTCAGTTTTATCAAAAATATTCATTCCTAGACCTAGTTTCAAAAGAGAATGTCAAATTTTGCTAAAATTAAGTTAAGGAAACTCTTCGTGAAAACATGATTGTGAAACCAGGGCCAGGTTCTTTTCTGATTTTAAAAATTAAAATTAAACATTTTTATAAATTAAAATTAAATGTATAAAATTCATGTTAATTAAAAATATTCTCACCTCTTGATAAACTTGACGATGTTCCAGCCTCTGAACTCTGAGAATTACTCTTTTCTAAACCATTTCTACCCTGTAATAATAAGCAATATTTAATGAACATCTTTGTTTTGTCGTCAGTCAGGTGTTGGAATGATAAATATACAACAGACCAGGAAATAGGTTGGGTATGGGTAGGGTTGGGTGGAAAATAAATCTAATTCGAACATTTTGTAAACAGAATTTTGATTGGACCTCAACTGCAGTAATATTTCTGTTTTACCGTCAGAAATAAGATGTCACATGATTATGTCATCATGGTGTATTCCTCCATGCCTGTAAAGGCAAACAACTATGACCTGTCCACTTGACCTTTAAATATCTACTATATTTACTAAGTAAATTTAAAAGGCACACAAGTTTTTATATTGTCTACGTAATGGTTAAGAGTTATCATGTGTAATGTGTATCCGAGACTGGCATTTGCAAATCTTAACACTACCCATGAATTCGGTGGGTCCTCCTTTAGGAATAATCTTAATGAAAGGTCAAACAGACAGGTCAATGTTGTTTGACTATACATGTCCTTTTGTTTATAAAAACAACAAGCAATTCATTTTGTAATCAAAGATACTGCTTTTTCTTACTATTTATTTCCTGTTATTGTCTCGTAACTATGCATTTTTAGCTATGTTTCCATTCCTGGTAGCCAAAATCGCCATTGGCTACTAAATTCTAAGGAATTCTTCCAAAAAGTAACCTATTTGAGCAAATTTGTGAAAAAATACTTTAAAAAGGACTATATTTTCACAAATTTTGGAAATTTGGCTACTTATTATTTTAAATTTGTGGAAACCTAGTTTTAGCAGTAGAATTATATTCTTAATTTACAAAATTGGTACATAAAACAAACCAAACAACTTAATAATGTATAATTCAAACTTGCTGATAATTTTCATAACACTTAAGATTTTTTTAATACTTGAATAATTAATATACATGTAAGTTTAACTTTTTTTTTGAAATTATAGATATTCAGAAGACATGGAGCTTGGTATCTATTCCTGGTAACCAAAATTGCCATTGGCTACTCATTTCTAAGATAAATCCTTTCAAAAACCTATTTTAGCAAATTCATAAAAAAATAATTTTAATTTTTTCACAAATTTTGTGGAAACCTAAATGTAGAAATTTGAAAGCCAACATGTTACAAGTGTGTGTGTTTTACGTGTGATTATGTAATTTTACTGTGCCAATAACAAAGATTATTACATTAGTGTTCCTTCTAGAAGGGGCTATGGGGTCACTGATCATTGATCCCTAATTTTGCCAAATGGCCCCATTGTTAAGGTCTTACTAGGCAATGTGAATGTATTGATGTCATGGTGTTTCAGAGGTTTTTCTTTTTCAAATGGACCCCCCTTCTGAAATATTCTAGAATGTACACTATATATATATTCTTGTCTTTTCATTAATTAGTTATGTTAATTATAACCTCTTTATCTAGGTCACAGGTGTATTTCTAGGTCATTTGTACAGAAAGAAGACAAAGGTGGGTGGGTGGACATACGCTAGATATGCTAGCTTCTATAAAATTTGCCACAACAAATTTATCACAGATTATAAGCCACATGTTGATAACGTAGAGGAAATATTTAGTTCTGTCAAGACTAATTTTCAAGCCACCTCTTGTCTGGCTATATCTTGTTGATTTACTAATTGGATAATCCCCTAAAATTTGCCACAACCTATTTATCACAGGTTATAAACCATGTGTTGATTATGTAGAAGAAATATTTTGTTCTGTCAAGACTAATTTTTAAGCCACCTCTTGTCTGGCTGTATTTTCTTTATTTACTAAGTGGATAAGCCACTCTCTGCTATAAATACTTATTGTGTGTTGTTGGCACAGGTAGTTGTAACCTGTCAAGAGAAATTATTTACAAATTCTTACTCCAGCTTGTTTATGTCCAATCAATTAATAAGTACCACGATTATAGGTAAACAACATTGACCTTTCATCAGGAATATTCATATATGATGATCCATCCATTGCATTCTAGGTTTCCACAAATTTGAAATAATTAGTAGCCAAATTTCCAAAAATTGTGAAAATATAGTCCTTTTTGAAGTATTTTTCCACAAATTTGCTAAAATAGGTTACTTTTAGAAACTAGATTCTGAAATGTATTCCGAAAATTTATTCCAAATGTGCATATGTAACCAAATGCACTACCCGTCTCAGAATACATATCTCACAATAAAACAGATATACTTCTTTCACGCTCATTTACCAGGCGCACTATTTCCATGTGTACTCATATCTTATAATTTCATAGCAAAGAAGCTTGATATCTTGGAAGAAAGCGATAGCAAAGTACGCGTTCACTATCGTGAAACGCTGTACAAAAATTCCTCAGAAATTAGTAGCCAATGGCGATTTTGGCTACGAGGTATGGAAACAGGCATTGATATAGGCAAACAAGACTGGCCTGTCCACTTCATCTTTCATACGGAATATTCGTATAGACGCATTTACCTGTTGGCTTGACCTTTCATTAAGAATATTCATATAAGAGGATCAACCGGATACATAGGTAGTGCTAGGATTCATTAATACATAAACTATGCATGTTTTCTATGTTTCCATGTTGTAGGTTAAATTAACACCTTTGTTCCCTATACATAAAGTACTGGTCTATTTTTTCTTGTACCTCAGATAGAAAAATCCATAAAAAGAGAGGTGCAAGATATCTCCGTCTTGTACCCCCCTGTGCAAGATAGCCTACACGCCACTTTTCCCGCAAAATTTTATCAACAAAATCAGAGGTGTATTGAAAGTTGAAATTGATTTTAAATTGAAAAATGGCATTTTCTGGTGCAAGAAATAGAATCAATCACTACTTGTAGTGCCAGATAAGGAAATCTCAACCCTCGTTCTAATATATTTGGTCCAGAACTTGGCAAGCCTTGTTCTGGACGAAATATATTAAAAACGCGGGTTGAGATTTCCCTATCTGGCACCGCAAGTTGTGATAAATTCTATTAGTCTGTAATATTGCCATATATTCACTCTTGTTTCCAGTCATGAAATCTGGGCTAAAATGGTGGAGAAAACTGGAGTGTCCAAAGAAATGGTAAACCTTCATCAAATGAACTGACAAACTTTCTCAACTCAGAATGGTAGAGAAAACTGGAGTGTCCAAAGAAATGGTAAACCTTCATCAAATGAACTGACAAACTTTCTCAACTCAGAATGGTAGAGAAAACTGGAGTGTCCAAAGAAATGGTAAACCTTCATCAAATGAACTGACAAACTTTCTCAACTCAGAATGGTAGAGAAAACTGGAGTGTCCAAAGATATGGTAAACCTTCATCAAATGAACTGACAAACTTTCTCAACTCAGAATGGTAGAGAAAACTGGAGTGACCAAAGAAATGGTAAACCTTCATCAAATGAACTGACAAACTTTCTCAACTCAGAATGGTAGAGAAAACTGGAGTGTCCAAAGAAATGGTAAACCTTCATCAAATGAACTGACAAACTTTCTCAACTCAGAATGGTAGAGAAAACTGGAGTGTCCAAAGATATGGTAAACCTTCATCAAATGAACTGACAAACTTTCTCAACTCAGAATGGTAGAGAAAACTGGAGTGACCAAAGAAATGGTAAACCTTCATCAAATGAACTGACAAACTTTCGCAACTCATAACGGTAGAGAAAACTGGAGTGTCCAAAGAAATGGTAAACCTTCATCAAATGAACTGACAAACCTTCTCAACTCAAAACGGTAGAGAAAACTGGAGTGTCCAAAGATATGGTAAACCTACATCAAATGAACTGACAAACTTTCTCAACTCAGAACGGTAGAGAAAACTGGAGTGAGAAATCAATTTTCAAACTTTCTCAAGTCAATTGTGGAGAAAACCAGAGTGTCCATAGAAAACAACAACTTCAGCTGTTTGTGTAATGAAGTGACAAACTTCCTTGCAGTAAAGTAAGCAAGTTTTAAAAGATAAAGGTACTTTAGAAAAGTGTCTACACTGGCTTTCTTGCCTTCATCAGAACAACTGTTTTTGTCTACCATGAAATAAGCAAGTCATCATTGTTTTGTATAGTTTATCTGTAGTATATTGAAAGGGCATGTTGCTAGGTACCATTCCTGGTAGCCAAGATCGCTATTGCCTACTAATTTTTGAGAGAAGTAACCTATTTTTGGCATGTTTGTGCAGGGTTCATACAGACATTTGGACTCCAAATTTAAGGACTTTTTAGGGTCTTTTCAGGGTCTCATTTGCAAATTTAAGGCCTAATCAGGGGGACAATTTTATAAGAAAAACATTGGTGCAAAGACAATTAAATCAATAAAACAATTACTTGCTCAGGGATTTATCAGGGTCTTTTGAGAAAGGCCCTAAACTAAAAATTGGGAAAACTATCAACTTTTTGCTCCTTTTGGGAAAACTTTGACATCATTTTTTATGCCATTAATGATTAAATCTAATGCTTTTAGTGTATTGAGTTGATTGAAGATTGAGAAAAGCAGCCACATTTATGGCCAGACTTCAACTATGTATCTGGTATGATATTCTAATTGGAAATTTTCTCAGCCCATTTTGGGAAAAAATCAATGTTTTTTCCATTGGGAATGGGGCCGAATTTCGGCCCTAAATAGGCCCTTGATAAATCCCTGATGTCCATAGTAACGACACTTGAAGTGGGGGTGATTTGGGGTGTTCAGGAGGGCCAGGTACCTTAAATCGCTTATTTCAATGTAACTTATTTATTTATTTTGATCAGTCTATTTACAACCATTTAATATCAACACCTAATTGGCAAAATTCAAGGGCTTTTTAGGGCCTTCAGGATAAATTCAAGAGCTTTTTAGACCTAGACTTGTTTTTAGGGTCTTTTTAGGGCAAACCTAAAAATTTAAGGACTTTTCCAGGACTGTACAAACCCTGTTGTGAGAAATTCCTTTAAAAAGGACTACATTTTTACAAATTTTGGAAATATGGCTGATAATAATTTTATAACTGTGACAGCTTAAATGTGTGTGCGTGTGGGGGGGAGGGGGGGGCATCCATGTGTGTGTAAACTTCTACTAATAATTTTATAACTGTGACAGTTTAGCTGTGTATGTATGGGAATGGGGGAGGGAGGGAGGCATGCATGCATGCATGTATGTGTGTGTAAACTTACCTGAGATTTGAGATAAATTCCATTTGTGTTTTCTACCAGTACAATATTTTGTTCAGGTGGTGGGGACATATCTTCAAAAGCCTGACTACGGATTAGCTGTTTAACTTTAGGGTTAACCTGTCAAAATGAAATCAACATAAATTCATGATATAACGGATTAGCTGTTTAACTTTAGGGTTAACCTGTCAAAATGAAATTAACATAAAAATGGTATAACAAAAGTGAATTGAAGCAATGGAGATTTACACTCCAGTCAAGATTCTTTCATATCAAGGCTGTCAGTTCTCTGGAGAAAACCAAAACGTCTGAAAGCAAATTGACAAACTTTTTCACACCAGGAACTGTCCCAAATGGGATTTGAACCCTGGAAGTAAGAGACACCATGATCTGTAAGTGCATGCAAACCTATGGCTAATATAAACTTGTATAGTAATAAATGGATGGCAGCACATATACCATCTCTGACAGAGAGAGAGAGAGAGAGAGAGAGAGAGAGAAACACGAGAAAGAAAAATAAGACAGAAACGAGAGAGAGAAAGAGAGAGAGAGAGAGAGAAAAAAAATAAGAGACATAAGAGAAAATAGAGAGACAGAGAGAGAGAGAGAGAGAGAGAGAGAGAGAGAGAAGAGAGAGAGAGAAATACTATAAGTTACCTGATTGTGATTGTTTGTGTGATTTTCTTCAGACTGACTATCACATCTACTTCCTCCTGATCCAGGGGACCCGCCCCCAGATGATTGTGTAGTTTGTCCCTCGCCAGCTGAACAGGAAAAAAAAAAAAAAAAAAAAAATCAAAGTACTGAAATTTAACTCAGCTAATTAATATAAAATAATTTATTTGAAACATTTTGATTTCACTACACTTGGTTGTTTTTAATTTGCAAAACCTTGCAACATGTAATTGTTAAAAATAGCATGAAGTTGGTTTAAATAGCATCAAAATGTTTGAAATATTCAAATCATGATGCTATTAGTTGTCATTTACTGCTCAACTACCAATCTGTATTTCTGTGACATCCAGTGTTAGTGGACATCTTCTTTGATAAAAAAGACAAATTCAGTCACAGCAAAATGTGTACTTTAGAGCACTGCTAGATGCTGTGCGACATTTCAGAAACACAGATATAGGGCGAAAACTTGGCATCAGCACTATACTTCATTGATGGCCCCTCTTGGGCAATTCTTTTGTGGGTAATCTTTTTGTGTCCTGGATATCAGTAACCTTCTATCTTCCTCAGCACCTGCCATCTCTCTTTCTGCCTTCTTTACGATGTCTGACTCAGGTTTTTAAAAAAAGATTTGGAGGTTTGCACATTGGCAAGAAGGATAAATGAAGATGTAAAACTTCAACAACAACAACAACTTCAATTAAATTTTTCTCCTTTAAACCAAGTCAATGAACTATAAAATGTAAGTCAAATCCAACCAGAGCAATATGCTCAGTAGAACAGTAGAGCACTTGTAGAAACACAGATATGGATTGAATAAATTTTTCTTAACCATTAGTGATGGGAATCGGTTGCATTTTCATAATCGATTAATCGGTTATAATCGGAAGATGATTTCGATCGATTTTCCGATTATAATCAGTTAATAAATTGAAGTGGAAATTACGAAGTAAATTCGATTAAATTTTAATTTTTAGTCTTGATAATATCTGCAAGATATTTGTATCTCAGTTAAGACTTAAAATATCCTCCATTTTATCATCATTTACTCTTCCTTACACTTGTGTTAGTTTTCTTTTCCAAGTACACTTATTTCAGCAACAATTTCAAACTTATTTTATGAGAGACGTGCAAATATTACACTCAAGCTCCAATTTTAGAATTGATTAACGCTAATGGGACGCTCAAACGATTAGATATTAATTAAATCGATTAATCGGTCCAACACTATTAACCATATATACTAGTACTCAACTTAACAACGTTATACTTACAAGCAGTGATAGTAGCGTCAGATTGATCGGAGCCAGGACTGGTGTCCTGTTCCTCTGTTTCTTCAATCTCCGTCTGTTTCCGTAACATGCCGGATTTACTTCCCCTGCTTTCTAGCTTGTGCTGTGTAGCCATTGTCATGGAGAATGATCACTGAAATTAGAAAATAAACAATACATAACATCTATCAGTGTTACTCTTTTGTTTACTAATACCTTTGATTACAATATAAATTTACTGCCTTTGAGTGAGGGAGATATGAACATTTGTTCACCCGAGGGCGAAAAATATTAAAAATAAGACAGTCTCAGGGATTTATCAATAGCCTATTTAGGACTGAAATTCGGCCCCATTCCCAATGGAAAAACATTAGATTTTTTCCCAAAATGGGCTGAGAAAATTCCCAATTAGAAAATCTAACCAGATACATAGCTGACGTCTGGCCATAAATGTGGCTGCTTTTCTCAATCTTCAGTCAGCTTAATACACTAAAAGCATTAGATTTAATCATTAATAACATCAAAAATGATGTCAAAAGATTTCCCAAAATGAGCAAAAAGTTTATAGTTTTTCCCAATTTTTAGTTTAGGGCCTTTTCCCAAAAGACCCTGATAAATCCCTGAGTCTGGGAAGTCTTTCTCCGATTCTATGATTTTTCTCCTATCAGAACTCATCGGAGGCAAACGCTATAAAATTGTGACCCATGCTCTATCGATGACATCATATCATTGGGATGTTATAGTGTGTTCCGCATAAGGAATATATTACAGGGAAACTTGATCGTGTGAGGGAAATATATATTTCTATCCTCGCCATGTGACTGCACTCATGAAATCAATCATTAGTACAGTCAAACCTGCATTAAAAACCACCTCTATATAAGGGTCACATGCTTATAAAGGCCAGTAGAACTGTGTCTTAATTGTTCTTTATTCATATTAATTGAACCTGTATATAAAGGTCACCTTCCCATAAAGGCCACTTTCAGTGTTTCCCCTAGGTGACCTTTATAGATAGGTTTCACTGTATTTATAAATGCCCTCTGCAAATATATACTATGAGATGTTTGCCTGTTGGAGTTCTTTTCCCCTTTGATGTGTGTAGGTGGCAAGTATGACTTATAACATTGTTTGACATTTTATAGAACTTTCATGTTCAACTGCTTACAAATGTTTTGAAATGCTGTTAATGATTGTAATAATGTTGTAATATTTTTATTTCTATATGCTTAGCTATTTCCAGTGACATAAAGATGACATTTATATGTAATAACACTGTTGAAAGAGTAGGTGTTGCTATTTCAATAACCAATGTCACCCCTCGAAACAAAATCACATTTCCATATGAATTTTAAATTTGAATTTCAAGATTAAAAGTTCTAAGTAATGGAATCTAGTACTCGGAATCAATTTGAATGTCAGAAAATCACCCTATCACTCCATCCCCTACCCTCTCCCCCAACTGAATTCGACATTTAAAGTACTTTATTTAAAGTTTAAGGTGAAGGAATCTAGAAAATGGAATTGATTTGTTTGTCAGAACCCCCCCCCACACACACACACACACACTGGACTGTAATGGTAAACCTTCATCAAATGAACTTACAAACTTTCTCAACTCAGAACGGTAAAGAAAACTGGAGTGTCCAAAGAAATGGTAAACCTTCATCAAATGAACTGACAAACTTTCTCAACTCAGAACGGTAGAGAAAACTGGAGTGTCCAAAGATATGGTAAACCTTCATCAAATGAACTGACAAACTTTCTCATCTCAGAATGGTAGAGAAAACTGGAGTGTCCAAAGAAACGGTAAACCTTCATCAAATGAACTGACAAACTTTCTCAACTAAGAACGGTAGAGAAAACTGGAGCGACCAAAGAAATCAATCTTCAAACTTTCTCAAGTCAATGGTGGAGAAAACCGGAATGTCCATAAAAAACAACAACCTTCAGCTGTTTGTGTACAGGGTTCATACAGCCATTGCCAATAAAAATTTAATGACTTTTCCATGATATTTTCATCTTTTTCCAGGACACAATTACCATGTTACAATACGAATCACATTAGGCGGAAGTTTTGAAATTTAAAATATATCCATTAAAAGTTTTTGGAGATGAAATCTAGTAACTTGAATTGATTTGTTTGCATCCTTCTACCACCCCCCACCCCCCACTAAGTTTGAATTTTGAATTAGATCAATAATTGATGGAATTAAGTACTTGGATTTAGTTTGTTTGTCAGAAAATCACCAGCCCCCATCACACCACTATCACAATTAAACTCAGATAATTGATAAGATTTTTAATAAAATAGTTATAACAATGTAAACAATCCTTTGATATTTAAAAAATAATTTTTCTATGAAAACAGATAAACCAGTCCATACATTGATCAATCACAAAAATCACATTAGTTCACACAGATCAACTCCAGTCCACCCCCCCCCCCCCCAACACCGGGGGAGTGATAGAGTCAGTAGGTGTTATATACAAGACCAGTGACCTTTTCTCTGTTACTGATGCAGGATAATTGGTGTGGGTGGATTCTCAATCTCTTCTCCATGACCTTCTTTAACTTGATAGGTAATTGCCCACTCGACACTCTTTGACATTCAGTGAGGAAGGACAATCCCATTGTTTTTGTTTCAAAAACATTTAACGGAGAGATTTATAGTGGATAAAATCATCTATATTTATTTCTATTCAAAGATATTAATCAAAATGTGATGACAAAATCCTCAATGAATCATATTTATACTACTATTCTATCTGTTTATTACATTTAATAAAATACATATCCATTCTAAATTTGAAATCTGAATTAACTATAACATTTCTCCCCTCTGTTTTAGGGGTCTTCATGGCCGAATGGTCTCAAGCCCACAGTTACCCATTACAGCCTTCTTAATGCCTATAAATCCATTCTAAATTTGAAATCTGAATTAACTATAACGATTTATCCCCTCTATTTTAGGGGTCTTCGTGGTGGAATGGTATCAAGCCAACAGTTACCGATCACCCATTAGTGTCTCTCAACGCCTACAAATCCATTCTAAATGTGAAATATGAATTCACCATAACATCCTCTCTTCAGCACTTTATTATAGGGGCCACAAAGGCCCCTAAAAACATAATTAAATCCCACCCAGAATGATAAAGTTTGTCAGTTTGATTTACAAAGGTTGGTGGTTTTCTCTGGATACTCCAGTTTCCTCCATCATTTCAGAGCCTGCCTATTTTAATCTTGATTGGGGAGTAAAACACTATTACTCCGTCTGTGACCCCACTCTTCTCTGCTTTTCTAACACATACACAGACAATTTACATTTGTTCACATACATGCACACTGAACACATACAGTGTTCATACATGTATGTGTTCATACATGTCCCACTTACACATATGTATGAATCTTAAATCGTACACCTGAAACTGTATGGAAATTTCATGCACTAAACTGGACACATCGATACAAGTGAAATACTCTTGACTGGGGCGTAAAATTCCATAATTCCACTATCATTACAGTAGCTAAGTTGGTAGAGTGCTTATTTATTATGTGGGAGGAAGTTCATGGGATTGAACCCGGTCAGGTCTGATGAAGACTTGAAAATAAGTAGTGACTGCCACTTTACCTATAGCTGATGACATCTCGATATAAGTGAAATATTCTTTACTGGCACAAAAAAAGACCCATTCAAGCAAACTCTATTCCATTCTCTCTATATATAAGGATAAACAGAGAAAAAATTTAGTCTTACACTACACTTGTAACTACTCAGACATCATACAAATATTGTTAAAAACAGCAGGAATTTTCATAAAAAAAGAAAGAAAAAAATATAAGTCTATATTCTTATAAAGAATCGTAAAATTTTGTTAAAACAGCAGGAATTTCCATAAACAAAAAACAAAAAAAATAAAGTCTATATAGTCATAAAGATGATTTTCAGAAATTGACAGATTAAAAGGAAAAAAGTAATTAGTTTTATACAGTTATTTACCACATGTGATAAACTGGAGATGACAAGAAAAATGCCTCGCCCACACAATTCTTCTTGTTGTTATACAATAAATTACTCGGCTATATTTAAAGTCGAGCTCCTTATCCTCCCACTACCGACTCTTAACTACTCCATATATCTCTCATTTAATAATCAGTTACTAGAATCTAAAACGCTTCTATCAACAATTTGGCACGGCACTTAGAATTCTCCTCATCATTTTAAAAACGTTTTTAGGATAAAATACTTTTTTAATGAAATCCCACATTTGTTTTTGTTTTTTGTTGTTTTTTTTTTTATTTTCACCATAAATATGTAAAAGCTACTTGTTATTTTAGTAACCTTGCAGTTTCGTGTGTTTATGATTATTCAAAACATTTACCAAGAATTTAATAAGGATTCTTAGGAAATATTCAAATAAAATTAATGAATGAAAGTGTCTTTTAAATATTTAAATTGTTTTTTTTCACCATAAATATGTAAAAGCTACCAGTTATCTTCATAAACTTGCAGTTTCTTGTTTATGATAATCCAAAACATTTACCAGGATTCCTAGGAAAAATTCAAATAAAATAAATAAATGAGTGCCTTTTAAATATTCAACTATTTTAATTAAATCCCACATTTGTGGGTTTTTTTTTTTATTCTCACTATTTAAATATGTAAAATTACTAGTTATTTTAGTAACCTTGCAGTTCATGTGTTTACGATAATCTAGAACATTTACCAAGAATTTAACAAGGATTTGAGCAATATTGTATCCAGAAAAATAACAATAAATAATAAATAAATAAATCTTCAAATTGTCACATAATCAAATTAAAAAATATATATATACATATGTACAAATTAGCACTGAATTTAGCTCTGGTGGTGTTACAATTAAATCCCACATTTGTTTATTTTCTCATAATTCTGTCATTATAATCATGCAGTTTTACTAAAATTAAAAGTATATACAAACAATTTGGACTGGTCTTTAATTTTAATGTATACTGGATTTAGCTACTGTATTACGGACCATTAAATCCCACATTTATTTATTTTCTCATCATTCTGCCATTATAATCATGCAGTTACCAAAATTAAAAATACATATAAACAAGTTGGCAGTGTTTTATTTTAAAGTGCACTGGTGGTACACTATGGTACTGCAATTAAGACTATCCTATCACACCACACAGAGAGAGAGAGAGAAATGCTGTTATTGAACCTGATCCAAAAATGTAACTAGAGAGAGAGAGAAAAGGGGAGGAGAGAGAGATTGAACCTGATCCAAAAATATAACGAGAGAATGAGAGAAAGAGAGAAATAATTTCCAGGTTTTAAGTAAAGGTATACTAGTTGAGGCTATTTATTGTCCTATCACAGAGAGAGAGAGAGAGAGAGATAGAGAGAGAATGCTGTTATTGAAAATTATCCAAATATATAGTGAGGTGGGGGGGGGGGGGGGAGGAGATTGAACCTGATCAAAAAATAGAACTAGAGTGAGAGAAAGAGAGAGATGATTTCCAGGTTTAAGTACAGGTACACTAGTTTGAGGCTATGTCAGTTAATGCCACAGAATCTCCTGGTTTTTATGTCACAACTTTTCAGGCTATGTCAGTTAATGCCACAGAACTCCTGGTTTTTATGTCACAACTTTTCAGGCTATGTCAGTTAATGCCACAGAATCTCTTGGTTTTTATGTCACAACTTTTCAGGCTATGTCAGTTAATGCCACAGAATCTGTTGTTTTTATGTCACAACTTTTCAGGCTATGTCAGTTAATGCCACAGAATCTCCTGGTTTTTATGTCACAACTTTTCAGGCTATGTCAGTTAATGCCACAGAATCTCCTGGTTTTTATGTCACAACTTTTCTATTAGTTTCTGTTTTCATATTTTCCTTGAGTGGATGGTACATGAGTCCAACCATTAGGCCATCATTCCATCAAAGATTCGTTTCTTGGGTTTTCCAATGTACAGTAAAACCTCGATTCATCGCCACCATTTGTTCAGTCAAATTTTGGTGTTATAAAAGGGGTTTGGCAATAAATTGAGGGGGACTCATAAAGAAAAACAAACAAAATGGATTTTGGGACTTCCAAAAAGTGTGGCGATAAGCGAGGTGGCAAAGTTATCGAGGGGCATTATAATGAGGTTTTACTGTATACGATGGCTTCTTTTGTTGTATATCAGTGATATTTTGGATATATGTTCTGTTTTTATACTTTGTCTTTGTGTAGCCATCAGTTTCCCAAATAAGAATTCCCAATAAAAAATTGTTTCAAATGTTACCCACTATGACCCACATTAAATACAAAACTGTGTCAAATATTCCCCACTATGACCCACATTAAATATAAAACCGTGTCAAATGTTCCCCACTGTGACCCACATTAAATACAAAACTGTCAAATATTCCCCACTATGACCCACATTAAATACAAAATGGTGTCAAAAATTCCCCACTATGACCCATATTAATTTAATACAAAATGGTGTCAAATACTTCCCACTATGACCCATATTAATTAAATACAAAATTGTGTCAAATACTTCCCACTATGACCCACTTTAAATACAAAATGGTGTCAAATATTCCCCACTATGACCCACTTTAAATACAAAATGGTGTCAAATATTCCCCACTACGATTCATAATAAATACAAAATGGTGTCAAAAATACCCAATATGACCAAAATTATTAATTATATACAAAATGGTGTCAAATGTTCACTACTATGATCTGTATTTGTCAAATCTTCCCTTCTTTGACCTCAATTAATGGCAAAATGGTACCAAATATTCCCTATATGATTCATATTTGTAAAATGTTCCCTATTAGGACACATATATTAATTTCAATACAAAATAGTGCCAACTCCGATCCTTATTTAACTAACACAAAACTGTGTCAAATGTTCCCTAGTATGACCTATGTATTAACTTAAATACAAAATGGTGTCAACTCTGATCTAACTGTGTCAAATGTTCCCCACTTTGACCCATATTAAATGTCACACTAGCTCACTCAAGTAACTTGTTTACCAGTCACCTGTATGTCTACCATAATTGAAAATTAATAAATATATTCTCTCAAAAACAATAAATAATTATTAGATCAATAGTAGACACAGCTAACTCGTTATTAACAAAACAAAATCATTCTCCTAAAAATATTGATAAAACAACAATCTTACCATGGCAACATGTAAACTAACTCTTATCAGGGACAAAAACACTATTATTTCTGGCCTACTCCAATGTAACCTTAAATGATTCGAAGCCATATCTTCATGTATATAGGCAAACAACACTGACCAGACTGCTTGACCTTTAGTTTAAATAAAATTAGGAAAAAAATATAGAGTGTTGCTGCCTAGCTGAGAGACTGTCATTCATTCCCTTTGGTTTGAGAGTTTTTAATTTGAGGATCCAGTAGTCCTCACTGTCATCCTGATGTTTTTGGGAGACTATATCTACTGGATCACTTGTTAGTACTTGTATGATCTCAAAGATCGCATCTTGGAGACTGTGGTCACTTTGGTTGAAGTGTCTACCAGTTGGTTCATCTAAATTTTTAAGGATGTAATGGGTATGTTTATACATTCGTTCTAGGAATGGTCTTTTACTTTGGCCAACGTTATTAGTTGACATCATCCCTTCTTTAGTTTAAATACTTAAAGTCAAACTTGCCTTAAAGGCCACCTCTATATAAGGGCCACCTGCAGTTAAAAGTCAGTAAACGTTTATTCCAATTGCTCTTTATCCATGCTATTTCAATCTGTATATAAGGACCACCTGTCCATAAAGGCCGATTTTACTGATTCCCTTGCATGGTTTTTATAGACAGGTTTGACTGTACTATGGTCGATGTTGAATGTTTCAGTTATTTGCAACAAAATCTACTTTATTAATTTCTATGGATTAATCTATGAACAAGTTTGTGTATGCTTGTGAAGTTTGAGTGTATGGTCTGCCTTGTACCAGCATGCACTCAGGGCAACCTTAAGGTGCTAGCTCACCGAGTCAGAACACAGACAAGCAGTCACATTGTGTTACAAAAACACAAAGAAAGGGAGAAAGAGAAAGGGAGAAAGAGAGAGAGAGAGAGAAAGAGAGAGAGAGAGAGAGGACAATGGTGCTGCAATGTATTCATTAATGACTGGAAAATTTAGAAAAACACAAAGAAAAGAGGAGAGAGAAAAAAAAAACGAAAAAAAGTCATTTTTTTTATAAATCATTTATGATACCGGTAATATCAATTTCTTGTAGTAATTCTGGAGAAAAGCATAATAAAACATGATAGAACATATTACTGATAGATTTTATTTTACACATATTAAGTTTTGTTTCGGTTACCATGGTAACAATGGGACTCTCGTATATATTTTTAAGCATTATTTTTTCAATATTTACGTGTAATGTATCCTATGTTATTACACATGCAGCATGTTTGAGGTAATATCAGGCCGTATTGACGACTGCTACAGAAAATGTAGTCTATTAAAAACAGAATCTACAATGGGTGATTTTCCTGACAAAATGATTAAAAAAAACTAATTAAATTATATCGCATATCTGCAGGTAAAACATGGCAACTGCATCATATTACATTTTTATATTAGATAGAGAAATGTTGTTATTGAACCTGATCCAAAAAATAATTAGAGAAAGAAAGAAAGAGAGAGAGTGTAAGAAAGAGATGAATTGCTAATAAGAGCAGGGCAATGGAAGCATGAAAGAGCTAGAATTATGAGAGAGAGACAGAGTGTGTGTTTGAGAAATGCCCTTTTTAACATGATCCAAATATGAATATGAGAGAGAGAGAGAGAGAGAGAGAGATGTCCTTTTTGAACATGATCCAAATATGAATATAACGAGAGAGAGAGAGAGAGAGAGAGAGAGAAAGAGGGTCTGAAAAATGCCCTTTTTTAACATGATCCAAATATGAAATAACGAGAGAGAGAGAGAGAGAGAGAGAGAGAGAGATGTCCTTTTTGAACATGATCCAAATATGAATATAACGAGAGAGAGAGAGAGAGAGAGAGAGAGAAAGAGAGAGATGTCCTTTTTGAACATGATCCAAATATTAATATAACGAGAGAGAGAGAGAGAGAAAGAGAGATAACGAGGGAGAGAGTAATAAATTGCTAAATTATAGGTTGGGTGGGAGACTTAAGCACATAAAAGTATTTAAAGAATTTCTCAGAAATTAGTAGCCATGGAAATGTTGGCTACCAGGAATTGACACAGAGAATTTTGGATGGCATTGTCTGTCCTCTTTTTAGGCACATATAAATGTTTATCATTCAGTATGTTCAATTTTCGGAACATTTACTTATGCACTTTTATTGGTAAAGGTCAATGTTTTGTGGATCATTAATAAAGTACCTACAGACACTAAGGTTGTAACAATAGAAGTCATTACATCAAAGTTGTAATTATGGGATAGTGTATCATACATGAGGACTTTTACATTTCCTGTCCAATAATAATACCATAAGTAACTGATAATTAGGTCAAAGAAAAAACAGATGTTTTATTATAAAGGAAATTTAGTACACACTAAATGAATGTACTCTTGTCCTCAAGTATATAAGTACAAGATACTGATATACTTTCAAGATACTGATATACTTTCAAGATACTGATATACTTTGCTATCATAGCTTGTCCACCAAAGATCAGACTGACCTAGGCTATACCAACATCCACCAAAGGCCAGACAACCCTACACCACTCGCCCACTGAAGACCAGATATCACAACACAAATTGCCCAACTAAGAACAGACAGACTTATTACACCACTTTTCTTCCAAAGACCAGACACAACAGACAGACTAAATAAAAGGTCCAACAAGACCAGAAAGGCCTACAGCAGCAATGGTCCAAACAAAGACCCAACATACATACATGAGTGGTCCAACAAACACTAGCAGACAGACCTTAGATCAAAAAGGGCACATATATACCAATTGTCTAACAAAGAACCAAAAAGATTTATATCAATAATCCAACAAAGACCAGGTCGGTCCAATAAGACCAGAAAGGCCTACATCAGCAATGGTCCAAACAAAGACCCAACAGACATACATGAGTGGTCCAACAAACACTAGCAGACAGACCTTAGGTCAAAACAGGCACATATATACCAATTGTCTAACAAAGATACCAACAGTCCAACAAAGACCAGGTTAGTACAACAAGATCATAAAGGCCTACATCAACATTGGTCCAAACAAAGACCCAACAGACATACATGAGTGGTCCAACAAATACTAGCAGACAGACCTTAGGTCAAAACAGGCACATATATACCAATTGTCTAACAAAGAACCATTTATACCAATAATCCAACAAAGACCAGGTTAGTACAACAAGATCAGAAAGGCCTACAGCAACAATGGTCCAAACAAAGACCCAACAGACATACATGAGTGGTCCAACAAACACTAGCAGACAGACCTTAGGTCAAAACAGACACATATATACCAATTGTCTAACAAAGAACCATCTATACCAATAATCCAACAAAGACCAGGTCGGTCCAATAAGACCAGAAAGGCCTACATCAGCAATGGTCCAAACAAAGACCCAACAGACATACATGAGTGGTCCAACAAACACTAGCAGACAGACCTTAGGTCAAAACAGACACATATATACCAATTGTCTAACAAAGAACCATCTATACCAATAATCCAACAAAGACCAGGTCGGTCCAATAAGACCAGAAAGGCCTACATCAGCAATGGTCCAAACAAAGACCCAACAGACATACATAAGTGGTCCAACAAAGACTAGAAGATCAAAGGTCTAACAAAGACCACATAGGTCCAACAAGACCAGAAAGATTTAAACCACTGACTAACAAAGACCAAACAGACCTACACAAATGGTCCACAAAGGGGCTACAATTAATACCCTTTTTCTGTTGATCAACAAATATAAGTTACACACAAGTAAAGGTAAATAAAACATAAAAATAGATATAAATAAATAAATACCAACCCACAAATATGTCCATGTTGATGATGTTGTTGGTTTGTGAAGATCAGCTGTTAACTAAACTATAATGAGGCAATGAATTACAATTCCTGTTGCATGTCATGTAATAAAAGAACGTGGAATTTACCGCAGATTCCTAATTATTTAGTGACGTAATTTCACAACTACAACATGTGTGTGTAACCAAGAAAAATGTAAATATCCATGCCAAATTCTCACCCACGTTTATTCACAGGTTTTTCTATTGGCAAACTCAAATATTTGGCAACTGTTGTGTCATCATGTGCTCTCTTGATTTTCGAGTAAGTACACCATTCACGTATATATTGATCTAAAAACACGAGCATGCATGCATGTGTTTATAAAATGTACATTCATAAAGACAGCTGACATTAGTTAATTGGTACAGTGACAAAATTATTACGATCTGCAACATTCGGTAGCAAAACCTCTGCTAAATATAGCAAAGTTTTCATTCTTGAGAGAGCCATGAGGCTATTGGTCGATTTATTTTGCCAAATGACCCCATTTTTCAGGCCTTAGTGAGCAATATTTAACATAATGTTACACGAATGGAAAAAATATTTATGTGAAAAGGTTTTAAAGGAAAGTTTTTGAAAATGGCACCTTCTGAAAATTTATATATGGAGCACTGCACAAAAAACTAAAGTTGCTTCTTGAGAGTTCTGTTCCATATAGCACAAGTAAGAAGTCTCAGTCAAGAATATTTCGCTTATATCCACACGTTGCCATCTATAGGCAAAGGTGCAGAAATTTTGCCTGTGTGTTGCGCTAATGGCATTATACAGCATGGTTCTTTAGCATGCCAAGCCCACTATGACAAGGGACCTTGTTTATTTTAAGTTCTCATCCAAAAGAACCGTGACTTTCATTTGGTAATGCCGAGTGCTTGGCAAAAGAACAGTCACTACCCACTTTCAAGTCTTGGGTCAGACCTGGCCGGAGATTAAACCCACGACCTCCCTCTTACAGAGTGAGCACTCTACCAACTGAGCTACCACACAAGAAAACTAAAAATACAAATTTGTTTTAATCTTTTTAAGAAACAATTGATTGTTTTAATTATCAAAGCCATTCAGACTGTATATCTATCCATGATAAAACAAGCCAGCCAGTCAGCTAGTATAAGGTAATGTGATTAATGTGGACAATGAATGTCAAATAAACATGTTTAATTACTGTAATTATATGTGACTTGCTGATCTAAAAATAAATTAAACAATTTATACAGGCAAACAACATTGACCTGTCTGCTTGACCTTTCATAAATAAAACAATTATATTGGCAAACATCATTGACCTGTCCGCTTGACCTTTCATAAATAAAACAATTTATACAGGCAAACAACATTGACCTGTCTGCTTGACCTTTCATAAAAAAAACAATTTATATAGACAAACAACATTGACCTGTCTGCTTGACCTTTCATAAATAAAACAATTTATAAAGGCAAACAATGTTGACCTTTCCGCTTGACCTTTCATAAATAAAACAATTCATATAGGCAAACAACATTGACCTGTCTGTTTGACCTTTCATAAATAAAACAATTTATGGACAAACAACATTGACCTGTCTGTTTGACCTTTCATAAATAAAACAATTTATGGACAAACAACATTGACCTGTCTGTTTGACCTTTCATAAATAAAACAATTTGTAAAGGCAAACAACATTGACCTGTCTGTTTGACCTTTCATAAATAAAGCAATTTATAGACAAACAACATTGACCTGTCTGCTTGACCTTTCATAAATAAAACAATTCATATAGGCAAAAAACATTGACCTGTCCGCTTGACCTTTCATAAATAAAACAATTCATATAGGCAAACAACATTGACCTGTCTGCTTGACCTTTCATAAATAAAACAATTCATATAGGAAAACAACATTGACCTGTCTGCTTGACCTTTCATAAATAAAACAATTATATTAGCAAACAACATTGACCTGTTTGCTTGACCTTAAAATCATAAATAAAACAATTTATGTAGGCAAACAACATTGACCTGTCTGCTTGACCTTTCATAAATAAAACAATTTCTTTAGGCATACAACACTGACCTGTCTGCCTGACCTTTTCATTAGTTTTCAATCTATTTTTCAGATGGGAGAAGGGATTTTCAAAAACTTTTGCAAACTACATTGACCTGTCCACTTGATCTTTAATAAAGAAAACAATTTTGATACTTAAGGAAAACAACATTGACCTGTACCTTAGAAAGGTAAAAAAAATTTTGCAACTACGCATATAGCTGGTGATGTCTTGATATATCTATATAGCTAGTTACATCTTGATATAAGTGATGTAACTAGCTCAAGACATCACCAGCTATATGCGTAGTTGCAAAAAATTTACAAGATACATTCATAAATCCCCGTTTAATCATACAGTACAGATACACACTACTGTGGCTCATATAACTACAACAGACTGGATCCTGGCCCCAGTTTCACACTCTTTTCTTCACTCACATTTTTCTTCACTTAAATTTCACAAATTTCTGTTTGAGTGAGTGAGTAATGGTGTTTAACATCCCAGTCAAGAATATTTCACTTATATCGAGACATCGCCAGCTGTAGACGAAGGTGCAGAAATGTTGCCTGTGCATTGCGCTGATGGCATTATACAGCAAGGTTCTTTAGCAGCCAAGCCCACCATGACACGGGACCTCGTTAAAATCATTTTAAGTTCCCATCCGAAAGAACCGTGACTTTCATTTGGTAATGCTGAGTGCTTGATGAAAGAACAGTCACTACCCACTTTCAAGTCTTGGGTCAGACCCGGGCGGGGTTCGAACCCACGACCTCCCGCTTACGGAGTGAGCACTCTACCAACTGAGCTACCGCAGTGGTTAAATTTCTGTTGAAAAATGAATGTATAATTTTTGACGAACACTTGAAGTAATCTTCAAAATAACATCTTACACTCCTAAATATTTCAACAATTATTCGCAAAATTATTAGCATTTCAACTTTGCCACCCATAACCTTAGTTAAGCAATGATTGTGAAACTGTGTAGCCTGAAACTGAATGGTTTTATTTATTTATTTATCTAATTTTAAATTTTGACAGATTGAAAGTTAAGGAAATTTAAAAGATGAAAAGTTAAGGAAAAACTTAAAGTTAAGAAATGATTGTAAATCTGGACCTTGATGGTTTTATTTATATTCTTTATATCTATTTATTTTTTGTATTTTTTTTTTTTTTTTTTCAGTTTAGGTACCTCTGCACTTCATTCATTCAATAATATTATGGTAATTATCGAGCGTTTTACCGTACGTTTACATACAAAACACGCTGAAACAATCAATATAATCTAGTCCGTTTTATCAACAGTTAACAAAGATAAAACAATTGACATGCCGAGCAAGCGAGTCAAGTCGACTGAAGTCCCTTTAATCAAGTCCAAAATCAATATCTACTAAATTGGTAAAGTTTATATTTATAATTGTACAAAATTTACCCAATTTTTCCAATCCCCAAATCGCTAACAAACAATAAATTATTTCCGATGTTATTTAAAGCGACCGTTGAATCAATAGTCTAGCAGACCGATTATTATATATATATATACACACACTATTATCATCACAAGTAAATACAAAGTAAGCTTTAATTCTCCATAGATTTTAATTAGCCCGACGATTTAATAATGACGTGCTTTTTTTAATGTACACAATACGATATGTTTTAAAACGTTTTAGTGAATCAGTAAATTTTATAGAATTAAGTCATCGATAGATTATTCTATGAAAACAGGGATGGGTAGGAAATTAGGATGCATTGTTTGCTATCCTAAATAATAACAGCATGACTAATGGGTTCATTCATGAAAAGTTTAAACTGTAAAATGTGATTCGTGTCGGGATGGATATAGAGTTATGTCCCCTGTGAATATATCTACTACACATATTCAGATTTCAATGATATAGAGTATTCTCCCTTGTGTGTCACAAATCACATTATTTACATGACATTTTTGTTTTTTATGATACATAGTGGGGGTGACAACATATCAACTTCACAATTAGTTTGAAATTTTTATGTCCATTACAATATTCAGATTAAAATGTCATGGAGTATTCTCCCTTGTGTCACAAATCACACTTTATTTACGTGGTGTTTTTCTTTCTTTTTGTTTTCTACGACTTTTGGAGGGGTAAAAAAATTTAAATTTTATGCACTTAAGTTTGAAATTTTGATATTTTGGGGTTTTGTAATTTTGAGAAATTCTGTTAAGAGAAAATGTCAAGGAATTATGTTTCATAAAATTCTAACCATTTGGTTCCTTGGTAAGTGAAAAAAAAAGTAAATATAAAATTTTCTGGTGCAGAATGACCCTGAAAAGAAGCAAAATTTTATCCCAAAGCTTGTTGATGTGGGTGGAATTATATGGCTTTTGACTATGTTTATAACACATATATTCACAAAATTTTGTTCATTCGTAAGATACAATGATTATTAAACACAACACTGTCTCATTCTTAAGGTATCTTTAACTGAAGGACATTAAACTCTCTTAAATTTACCATAACCAAGTGCTAATAAACAATTCCAATTTTGAAAAATAAAAGATTCCAACATTTTTTTTTACATTTATATAAATATACTAGCATATAAACAAGTTGGCAGTGTTTTATTTTAAAGTGCACTGGTTTTAACTATGGTACTGCAATTAAGTCCCACAGTACAATAGTAACACACACACACACACACACACACACACACACACACACACACACACATGTGTCGATAAAGTTTATTCTTTTGTGTGGTAAATTTATATATTCAAACTTAACAATAAGTTAAAATGTTTCTACAACTGAATTTATTTTTTGTAAAACATATTACACTGTTTTGTTCAGTTCTTATTGTTACATATTACTAAATTATAATTACAGTCCAACTTGTCCAAAAGCCACCTGTATATAAGGAACACCTGCTTTTAAAAAGGCTAGTAAAACTGTTCTTTACTCATATTATTTGAACCTGTATATAAAGGTTTGACTGTAAAAAATAAATTATATATATATAACAGAACCTATTTATTATGTTTTAAATTAAGAGTATTTTTTTGTCCATTTTAATCTGGTAGCAGTTGCAATCAATCAAAGCATTGGGCCACTGATTCCAGACTTACGTGACTTACAACTGGTAAACAAGACGTTTCTCTACATACATATGTGAAGTGCTGTGTTTTGAAGTAATTACTTGATGTTTTGCTGTGCATGTACTCTTCAGTAATGATGATGATGATGATAAATAGTTGTTGATCAAATGGTTAAAATGAAAGTAGAACTGCATATATGTCAAGGTTGATCACAGCGATATTGATTATTAATGTTAAAACAAAAATGGAGAGAGAGAGTGTGTGTGCGTGTGTGTGTTTCAAATTTTCCATACTTAAAATAAGTCAGCAAACTATGCATTTTTTATCAAGATATTTTTTATTTTTCTAAAAGTTAATTCATTACAGAAGTGTGTGTGTGTGTGTGTTTCAAATCTTACCCATGTTTAAAATCAGTTTGCATGCTGCTGCACCTGTATATCTTTTTTATCCATGCATGTTTTAAATGTACCAGTAGAATCCAGAACTACTTACAGCAATGAAATACATAGTAAATCCATGTGTGTGTGTGTGTGTGTGTGTGTGTGTGTGTGTGTGTGTGTGTGTGTGTGTGTTTCAAATCTTACCCATGTCTAAGATCAGTCTGCATGCTGCTGCACCTGTATGTCGTTTTTATCGATACATGTTTTAAATGTACTGGTAGAATCCAAAACTAACAACAGTGAGAAGCCGACAACGCGACAACATACATCTAGTCAATACATATATAACAATACAATCACTTATGTTTACTGTCAGCCCACACAAAAACCATTTACTGATATGTGTGTTATGTTATGATGTTGGTCTAAGTATACTCTAATACATATATACTGATGTTTACATCACACACAAATATAACCAGACTCTGTATAATCTCTATAGATGTGTGTGACATTGTGTCTGATGTTAATGAGAAAATGTCTCCCAATCTTTTCATAAAGGGGCCAGGGCTCCTGTTATTGTGAAAATAAGCGGTGTAATTGCAGGGCCCTCTCTGATTTTTTTTTTTTTTTTTGTGAATGGGTTGAGAGGGCCTTTGTTGTTAGGGGAGTTTAAAAGCCAACGTGAACATGGAAAATATGTTACAAATTTTTACATGTTTAATTAACTTAATTACTCATATATATACAAATGTATATTATATTAGATGTACTTTTATTTGTTTCCAGATTGACTTTTGACATGAATTAATTTATGTTTACATCACACACAATATACCAGGCTCTGTACAATCTCTATTGATGTGTGTGACATTTTCAAAGGACTGTTTCATTTGTGAATGGGGCCACAGGGCTGTCTCTCAAGCTTTTTGTAAATAGGGCCACAGGGCTGTCTCTCAAGCTTTTTGTAAATAGGGCCACAGGGCTGTCTCTCATTCTTTTTGTAAATAGGGCCACAGGACTGTCTCTCATTCTTTTTGTGAATGGGGTCACAGGGCTGTTTCTCAATTTTTTCTGAATGGGGCCACAGGACTGTCTCTCAACTTTTTTTTAATAGGGCCAAAGGACTGTCCCTCAATCTTTTTGTGAACAGGGCCACAAGACTGGTTCTCAATCTTTTTGTGAATAGGACCACAGGGCTGTCTCTCATTCTTTTTGTGAATGGGGCTACAGGACTGTTTCTCAATTTTTTCTGAATGGGGCCACAGGACTGTCTCTCAACTTTTTTTGAATAGGGCCACAGGACTGTCTCTCAATCTTTTTGTTAATAGGGCCACAGAACTGTCTCAATCTTTTTTTAGTAAATGGGGCCACAGGACTGTTTCTCAATTTTTTTCTGAATGGGGCCACAAGACTGTCTCAACTTTTTTTGAATGGGGCCACAGGACTGTCTCTCAACTTTTTTTGAATAGGGCCACAGGACTGTCTCTTAATCTTTTTGTTAATAGCGCCTCAGGGCTGTCTCTCATTCTTTTTGTAAATGGGGCCACAGGGCTATCTCTCAATCTTTTTTGTGAATGGGGCCACAGGGCTGTCTCTCATTCTTTTTGTAAATGGGGCCATAGGGCTGTCTCTCAATCTTTTTTGTGAATGGGGCCACAGGGCTGTCTCTCATTCTTTTTGTAAATGGGGCCATAGGGCTGTCTCTCAATCTTTTTGTGAATGGGGCCACAAGGCTGTCTCTAAATCTGTTTGAAACTTAGTGTGACAGCATTAAATCTATAAGTAAACATGTGTACTAGTAATTAACTAGACATGTTATAATTGTGGCTAAAATTTTACAAAAGTGTTTTTTCTTTCATCTGTCAATAAAACTACAATAATATTTTCAAGACTATTTAAGTAGCCTAAAACAATGTTATAATTATAATGTAACTTACATTTATGGTTTTTTTAAAATATTTTTTAGCTCTCTCTCTCTCTCAGTTTTAAAAAACTAAATAGCCTGAACATTATTAGTTATTTGTCACCCATTAATGTGTTAACTTTGATTTTGAATTCTGTGTGACTTATGTACGTTGACGCCAGGTTTATTTACTGTTACTAGAGTTCCGCAATGTACAAGTTATTTCCCATTTACCACTAAAGGTCATGTGCGTTTATGTAGCCCAGCAGATTTTTGATGATACATGTAGTTATATAGACCCCAACAAGTTAACCATCGCTATGACAGAAATTTCTTTAAAGGGAGACAATATGTTATAATTTTACTTACTAGCATTTTTTTTATTATCTTTTTATTATTATTATTTTTAAATTTTTTTTCTCTCACTCTCGTTTCTTATGGTTTTAAAAAATGTTCTTTTTTTCAACTTTTCGACATTTTATATTAATAATTATGGATTTACATAATTTGCCAGCCAATCTATGTTCTATTACCATTCTACAACTAGACATTACAGACCAGTATGTTCAACACAAAATGAGTGTTTTAGTAAAAACAAGTATACCAAATAACAGTCAGCCTTCTAAGTCTGACAGGACTGGTAACTTTTTTAACACATCCCCCTACATGTATATTACTAAATAGAAATGGGTGAAATTTAAAGATCACCGGGTGGTAAGAGTTTCGAACACCAGTAAAACTCAAATTGCACCCCTGCACATTTGTGGCAAAAAGAAAATTCAAAAAGTCATTCTCAGATAAATGAACACCTTAAAATAAGAATACAAAAGTCATCCTCAGATAAATGAACACCTTATAGTAAGAATTCAAGTCATTCCCAGATAAATGAACACCTTACAGTGAAAATTCAAGTCATTCTCAGATAAATAATTGATTGATTTATTGAATGGTATTTACATCCCTGTCCCCGTCAAAAATATATATCACTTATATCAAGACATTGTCAGCTATAGGTGACATAGATCAATGAACACATTATAGTAAGAATTCAAAACTCATTCTCAGATAAATGAAAAGTATTGGACAAGAAGTTATTAGATTTTAAGTTATTTTTAGACTTACACTAATATTCCTTGGATATATAATGTAATTATGACTAAATCAGCTGATACTCTGATCTGCAGAAACATCTGCGTTACTTTCTCTTAATCGGGACATTTATGGCCATCTATATATATGTCTTTCCGATAATGCTTAAATAAGAACTACAATCATTCACAATGAATAACCCGTCTCCTCGCCCATTAGAAAGACATAACTGTCGATAAACTAGTCCGTAAAACAGTCACAATTTCTGCTGTACATAATTCTGACGATGAGAGCTCGCTGACTGACACAAGTCGTCAACACAAATCAACACAGATAATAATTATCTTCATCACAAACATCATACTACCTGTCAACATATGATATAGCTTATATAACACCGACACATGTGTACCGTCTTAAAGAAACGTTTCCTAGAAATTGTTAGAACATTATGTTCTCTTATCTAGTATTGTCTTTATTTATTTGTTTACTTTATTCCGTTTTAGTTATTTTGTTCAGCGATGCGTTGACAGATTATGAGGTGACCATATCTATTAATTTATTTTATTCGTTTTATAGGTGTTATGATTGGTTATTTTGTTCAGCGACGCGTAGAGAGATTATGAGCCGACCATTTTTATATATATCATAAAAATTGTTCTTCTTACATGACAAGGTAAACAAAGTTTTATTTATTTTCACCTTACGTTATGTTCATCAGTATGTCTGTACTGTAAGCGGAATGCGGAACTGTTTGCATTCACGCCGCGTCCTTGAGATGTATTCTAGATTGACACTGACATATTGGTTCACTCTTGGACGTATCTCAGGCTATTTCTATCCCTCTGTCCTAATAACAACCAAATGGAACACAGAACTTGTCACATTCATGTGTATTGGAGATAAATATTATAAAGTGACAAATCTGACCTCACTACTTGACCCCAATCCGAACATGAAACACTAGTCTTGAATTAGCAGTGTTCATTCTAGAAGGGGGCAAAGGGGCCACTGTCTTTTATTTTGCCAAATGGTCCCATTGCTATGGCCTTATTGGGCCATATTTAACAATAGATGAATGAAAAATATTGATGTCATGGACTCATTGAGTTTGGGAAATTTTTAATTTTTAAAATTGCCCCATCTGAAAAATTCTAGAATGACCACTAGGTAACTTCTGAATCGTCCCATAGCAATAAAAAATAACCATGCCAATCCATGTTAAAACCACAATCCAAAAGCAAAGTAAAGATTTTCAAAACTGACAGAGTTAAACATGAATTTCCACCAAGAAAGAGAGGCTTGGTGCTTCAGAAAATGCACATATCAACAATATTGTGATGAAGACCATACTGTTAGTGTTGAAAAAAATTATGTCTATCCTGGATATATCTCGGCATCTAGTAATTCCATGTTCCTTTTTTCACCCCTTTTATGGAGTATGCTGTCTTAATTCCCTGGTAGAAATTCACATTGAATTTAATTTGCCAGGTTTTCAAAATTTGACTTTTAGGATAGTAATTTGGACATGGATATGGACTAATTTGGACATGGATATGGACTAATTTGGACATGGATATGGACTAATATGTTTTGTGTTTGATTAATGATACTATTAATGTATATTAAATATCAAAATTAAAAGAGTTGAGCTGAGTAATGTTGTTTAACGTCCCAGTCAAGAATATTTCACTTATATCGAGATGTCGCCAGCTATAGGCGAAGGTGCAGAAATTTTGCCTATGCGTTGCGCTGATGGCATTATACAGCAGGGTTCTTTAGCCTGCCAAGCCCACCGTGACACGGGACCTTGTTTATTTTAAGTTCCCATCTGAAAGAACTGTGACTTTCATTTCGTAATGCCGAGTGCTTGGCGAAAGAACAGTCACTACCCACTTTCAAGTCTTGGGTCAGACCCGGTCGGGGTTCGAACCCACAACCTCCCACTTATGGAGCGAGCACTCTACCGACTGAGCTACCGCAGTGGTCCAAAAAGAGATTTACTAAATTGTCAAAATCACTCATTAATATCATCATCTGGGCTTTGACATTTTTGGAGTTTTATTCCTTTATGTATAGTCAAACCTGTTTATAAAGGCCACCCAATGGAAACTGTATAAGTGACCTTTATATACAGTTCTACGACTAACACAGAGCAGAATTTTTTGTAGGCGTGTCACTAGTTTACGCTACATTAGATTTAATTACTTGTGGTCATCTTTAAAGTCAATACAAACTGAAGTATCACTTTAAATAAACATAGTCATTGTTACAGGATTTAGAAATGTCTGGTCCAGTATGACTTCTTTACTTCCTTTAAATCTGAGTTTTATCTGGATGTTTAGAGTAATTTCTCCCAGTCCTGAGAGAGAGAGAGGGAGATTGTATTCTTCCATATCTGCTCATGTAAGATAGGGTTTTTCCCTATGTGAGATACGCGTATCTCACATGACCACGTGACCTTTAGTGACGTCACAATCAAAAGACAATTACATGACGTCATCTTGCGGGAAAATGACATCCAATTCTTCACAATTTAGAAATTTTGAGTGCGTTTCAAATGATAAATATTGGATCTTTTAATGAACCACTTTGTTTTGTAGTTTATACATTTTGTATAAACCAAAATCCGGTACGATCTATCCAATGGTCATATTTAAATTAAAGTAAAATGTCGAATTACAAAGTTAGATTTTACAAACATGGCATCGATGTCTATGTTCATCGTACCTGAAGCCAAATATTGGCACTAAAATGGAAGAAAAATAATCCATTATGAGTTGATCCATGTAGGATAGGGAAATCTCACCCGAGGGGTTGAACATTTCAGTCAGAGACGAGGCTTGCCGAGTCTCTGACCAGAAATGTTCAACCCCGAGGGTGAGATTTCCCTATCCTACATGGATCAACTCATAATGGATTCTTATAATCTACATGTAAACCAAATACCTTAATGATAAAGGTCTAGACTTTTTAAAATCATATGATGTTCATTCCAAAAATGTCTTTATTTTGCCAATATATTTACAGAAACATAGCAGATAGGTACTAATAACTGGTTACTATTGGTTGGCTACTTTAAGAAGAAAAGTTAGCTATTTGTAGCCAATTATTTGTGGGAGAAAAGTTAGCTATTTGTAGCCAGTTACTCGTGGGAGAAAAGTTAGCTATTAGTAGCCAGTTACTTATGGGAGAAAAGTTAGCTATTAGTAGCCAGTTACTCATGGGAGAAAAGTTAGCTATTTGTAGCCAGTTACTTGTGGGAGAAAAGTTAGCTATTAGTAGCCAGTTACTCATGGGAGAACAGTTAGCTATTAGTAGCCACTTACTTGAGGGAGAAAAGTTAGCTGCTAGTAGCCAGTTACTTGTGGGAGAAAGTTAAGCTACTGGTGGCTAGTTACTTGTTAGAAAAGCTGCTGGTTACTTTGAAAAATGTATTATCTATTAGCAACTTATTACTACCTGCTTACGGAATTTAGAAATGGGTATTACTTCTGCAAAACTTGAACCCAATATTTTTTTTATATCTACCTAACATTCAAGACGAGTAAGCCAGCTGCTGGATATTAATTTTTAAGATATTCAAAATTCAAGTATATCATGATGAAGTATATTTAATTCTGCATCCTTTGATACAACATTTTCAAACATTCAAGCTTATGCTTCCACAAACCGGGGATATAGAGTGGGGGTGGTGTTAGGTTCAAGTACAAATTCTATCATTTTTTGTTTTCAAGACGAGTAGCTGGGTATTTATTTTTAAGATATACAAAATTCAAGAATATCATGATGAAGCATATTTAATTCTGCATCCATTTACACCACATATTAAGATGCTAAAGGTAGCACTTGTCACACGACACATGACAGAAGGTGGACCATCTCAGCCAAACCTATGACCTGATAATCTGTAGCGCCTTGTTTCGTCATTGAATTAATGTTAGTGCTTGAAAGTAGTTTTTAATACATGTAAACATACTGAAAACTGAAGAATGTTTTTACTTTCATCCATCAAAAATGCTACACTTTGTTAAACTCCATTTTGTTAATATTTTCTTACATATTTTAACTCTGATTTTTAAGCCATTTATTTACCTGTAAACTCATCATGATAGCATAAGTTTTAACTATAAGATTTCTTATGACAATGATGATACACACAAGAGATTTAACAATAGACCATGAATGGACACCAAGTGAAGTATAACCCTGTAAATATCTAACACATTAAACAGCTTGAGGTAACATCACTGTCCAAAATTAATTTAAATTTTATTGCTATACAAATAAACTGACCAAACCACAATTGTTACTTCAAATTCAAAAGATTCCCTATTTTAGGGAAGATTTTGTGCGTTTGGCGTAGAACTGTATACAGATTTTAATAACCTGAATAAAAGAGCAAGGGATAAAAATTTGACTGGCCTTTAAAAGCAGGTGTCCTTTATATAGAGGTGACATTTAAAGAAGGTTTGACTGTAACTTAAAAATTAATCTGTTCCAGATACACACATTGAACATACATGTATACACCAAGTTTAGATAAATTTTATGTAATGTGTGTTTATGTGTGTGTACATTATACCTATGGATCAACAAAATGAATTATATGTAAATTCTCAGAAAACATATATTTATGTTACAAGTTATATGTACAACTGTGAAAACCTGTGTACAAACATCAATATATAACTATATAACTAATACAAAATTTCAATTTCATTAAATTTAACAGATTTGATTTAAAACAAAGGAGTTAAGTTTTTACACTAAATATGTACAACTGTAGAGTCAAACCTGTCAATAAAGACAACTAAAGGGAATCAGAAAAAGTGGTCTTTATGGGCAGGGATCTTTATATACAGGTTAAAAAACATGAACAAAGAAGAGTCGAGATCAAATTTCAACAGCCTTTAAGAACAGGTGACCTTTATATAGAGTCAAGTTTGTGCATATCTATATACTTACCCCCCCCCCCCCCCCCCCCCCCCACATACACACCAATATGTAAACACATACGTATGTACACATATTTATATACACATAAAAACATTTCAGTTGAAATTTTACTGGCCTTTAAAAACAGGTGACCCTTATATAGAGGCAGGTTTGACTATATACATGCCTATGTACCTAATCCCTCCATGTGTAAACACACATATATATAAACACACACACATATTATATAAACACACACATATATATATATAAACACATATTTGAATACACATAAAAACATTTTAACTTTACTTACCTTTGTTGTGTTGAGATCTATGTTCTGTATATTGCACACCAAGCCAAAAAGGGAAGGGGGGATCTTCTAATTCCCCTCCAGTTTTAATCCTGTTAAAAGGATCTGCCGAGATTCATGAAATTATAAAGATGACTTTCTGTCATAGTTCTTCCAATGATTTTCAGTCTTAAGGTGCAGTGAAAAAATATTCTTTAATATAACCCAATAACTGCTGAAGGATTCAGATCCGTGATTCACACTCAACAACTATTAAAAAAAAATCCCAAGTCACATGACCAGCCAGCAAGCGTCACATTTCCACCGATGACTTCTACAAAACAGAATAAAAACATACCAGGTAATCGACTTTGAATTAACACGACGTCGTTGATGTCGTAACATCAGGGATGTCTTATCAATCTAATTGAGTGCCTCTTCTCCTCATGTTAAATTTTCAATTCTGAGAATGTGGATCATATTTCTTGCAGAAAATTTTCAAAAATCAATATCTACCAACATGTATAATACGTACTAGAACGACGATAATAATTGTTACAGGGAAACCCTAAACCGTTCTAGGTATATATTGATGATGATGAGAGTCTCAATATTGGATTTGCCGAACTGAAATCCATTGTTACATGCATCATGTACCTGAAATGGAGGGTTGGGTAGGTGGGGAGGGGGGTTGTGAGGGACATTATCTTCATCCTATCTATAACATGACTGAGAAAAAGACTGGGTATTTATTATATATATATGTGTGTATGTACGGTATACACTATTTAAGCTGTTACAATATATATTGGATTTGCCAAGCTGAAATCCATGCTACATATATCATACCTGAAACAGAGGGATTAGGTATAGGTGGGGGGAGGGAGGGGGGGTCATTTGTAAGGGATCATTGTCTTAATGCTATCTATCATGGGCCTAAAAGAAAGATTGGGTATTTATAAGGTGGAGATGCATTTGTTGGGGATCAATTTCATAATACTATCTATCACATAGCTAAACAAAGACTGTGTAAACAGTCAAACCTGTCTATAAAGGTCACCAAAGGAAACCAATAAAAGTAGACTTTATGGTCAGGTGACCTTTATATATAGGTTCAAATAATATGAATAAAGAACCATTGGGATACAATTCTACTGGCTTTATAAGCTGGTGGTCCTTATATAGAGGTGGCCTTTAAAGTAGGTTGGACTGTATATACATCACAAACACAGGTGTATATATATATATATATATATGTTTAGTTGTATACTACAATTTAGCTACATCAAGCTTTTGAATTTTGATATTACCCAACACCAATTTCTTTACCATTAAGTTTACTCAAAGAATAGATAATTGGTTTACAAACAACACACTTAAAAAGCCCTTCCTTCAGCAACTATACACACAAACACACACTACCTTCCTAAACACAAACACGCACAGCTTAAACTCCCTTCACAAAACATATACACACTTAAATCTCACTTTTGGTTACTTAAATCTCTGTGACCAGTCACCTCATCAACAATACACACAAACACACACACCTAAAATCTCCTTCCTACCCCATAAACAAAACACATATACACACTTAAATCTCACTTTCTGTGACCAGTCACCTCATCAACAATACACACAAACACACACATCTAAAGCTCCCTTCCTGCACTCAAACACACACCTAAAATCCCCTTCCTACCCCATCAACAATACAAATGAGTACAACACACACATAAAAGTCCCTTCCTGTCCCATAAACAATACACATAAGAGAATAAACAAACACACCTTTCTCAAAATTCAAATTATAAAACTAAAGGTGAAAGAATGGCCATGTTTGCAAATATGTCATTTTTCATTAATACAAATGACATCAAAGTATGATGGGCTTGGCTTATATAATAAGCACTCCCTGTTCTCATCAACATCACAAACAAACACCAGTGATAAACTTCAGAACTATTCCCTATTGACTTCAGAACACAGGTCGTAGGCTGCTGCTGCTGCTGGTGTGTGTGTGTGTGTGTGTGTGTGTGTGTGTGTGTGTGTGTGTGTGTGTGTGTTAAAATATAACTGATCAGTGATTATGTTACATTTTTCAAAAACTTGTAACCTTCTGCCCTAACTATGTTAATAAATTGGCAAAATTGGAAGTTCTGAAACAAATAGCCAACTTCATGCTTGTTCGACATAGCTAGGATACTCATTGCTTAGATATTATTATATTGTGACAATATATGAAATTTATATAGATCAGGACAGTTTATACAAAATGATTGAAGTAATGTAAATGGTTTACTTGTTTATCACTGTTGTTGTGGGAATTTTTAATTTGAGTAGTCAAACTGGGAAATTTGAGTGATATTTTCCTAGGGGAAACTACCTTTATTTGGTAGTTGGTTTATACAAACAAAATCACTGCCACTACACAACAATTCACATCAATCCTGATGTCACATCAGCAACAATCCAGAAATACTTACAGCCAAAATCTAGGTCATAATGACCCACATAAATCAGCTGATTGTCAACACAGTGATGATCATATAGCATTACTTACCAGTTTACAACTGTAATATTATCTATGGGTAGTGATTCCCAACCAGATAAAAATTGCCACAGTCAAGTTTTTGGGGTTTTTTTTACACTTATATGAGAGACAGTCGGTTTCGGAATGGTGGAGGATACAAGAGTGCCCATAGAAAACCACTGACCTTTGGCAAGGAAACTGTCATTTTCGCCATAATCAGTGATACAATTTTTTTTTTATTTTCAAACCAATCAAATTAACCAACAAGTTCCTTAACAGAACACTCTGCGAAATTGTTTTCTTTTCACCATTATCAGTGAATTCTTTAAATCAAAATTTTTTTTTAATTTTCCATCAAATTTTTCACAGAACATTACCCCTCCCCGAAAAATAATGTCCTTTCCACAATTGTGGCAAGATTCACAAATATAAAACCATTAGTAGCCAATTTTTCAAAATATGTGAAAATATAATAATTTTTTAAGAATTTTAAGAATTTTTCCATAAATTTTGTATTAAGTATTTGTTAAAATATAGCCCTTTTTAAAGTATTTTTCCAAAAATTTGCTAAAAGAGGTTACTTTTTGAAAGAATTTCTCAGAAATTAATAGCCAATGGCGATTTTGGCTACCAGGAATGGAAGCATAGCATTTTTATATTATCTTTTAAAGACCTATATTAAATGTATAATACATAACAAAGATATGTTTTACCTGTAGATCAAGGGTACTGTGATTTTATTAGTCATCGGTATATATACTACACGTACAACATGTGCACACATTAAATTTTATCATCTTAGCGAACACAAAAGTCAAATTACATTGCTGTAAAGATTCTTATAACAGGATTCAGGGAAGTCTCTCAGTCTTTCATGGATAGGGCCAACAAGCCCCAGTTTCACACGCCCCAGTTTCACAATCATTCCTTTACTAAGATTTCCCTTGACTTAAATCCCTTGACAAAATTTCAAACCTTCATAATTGTTCATTTTTCAGATATTCAAGAATTTAGTGTGTCATTTTGAAGATCATGTTTAACTTAAAACATATGACTTGCATTTAGTTTTGTCAAAAAATATTAATTAGTAGTTCCAAAAAAGTTTGACCAAACCTTTGCTTAATTTAAGTTGAGGAAAATCTTAGTTAAGAAAAATTTCTGGAGCCAGGCCCCGGTTTCACAATCATTCCCTAGCTAAGATTTTCCTTAACTTAAATTTAGCAAATTTTTGTAATCTCTTTTTGGAACTGCTGGTGAATTTTTTTGTCAAAAACTAAATGCAAATGTTTAATTCTAACAATTATCTTAAAATTGACACCTTAAGTTCCTGAATATCTTCAAAATTAACAATATTATAAAGATTTGAAATTTCGCAAGATTTAAGTTAAGGAAAATCTTAGCTAAGGAATGATTGTGAAACTGGGGCCAGAGACCTTATTATACTTTATCTGTTAAATAGCCAAAATTGTGAAAATTTAAAACATTAATAACTAAAAGAAGGCTATTGCCTTATGGGTGGAAAAATTGCTCAGTTGCAATGTCACAAAATTGAAATCTGAGAGAAAAAGATGCCAAGAAAGTATTTTGTTAAAATCTGTGAGAAGAGATGCCAAGAAATTAAACTGCTTAACAATATATCATCAATATTTTTATATATCACCAATAGATTTTATATGTAGAAAAAAATCAATTTTCTGGAGCATATATTTAGCATGCTTACTGTACTGGTAACATAAGCATTGATTTGGATCATTTTTCTACAATGCTGAATCAATTAAAACTATTGTAATATACAAAGCGGCTCTTATCAGCAGTTTTTTTTTTTAAAATTCTTATTACTATTAATGAATCAATTTCATCTGCATTTCTAGAATCTGCATTCAAAAAAAAAATAATAATAATTAGCTTACAAATTTGTACAAATTGATTTTTTTTAAATAAAATAAGATTAATTTTAATAGCTTGAAATTCATATTTGATGAAAGAATAAAAATCAATTTTTAAGGAAATATATCTCAAATTCAAAGATAGACAGACTAGAGTAAAATTTATATTTTAAAAAAATAAATTCACCTTTAGTTATTGTCAGGATCAAACATTTTCAGAAACTTAAAATCTAACAAAGCACATTAGGTTGTTTCACAAATTTTTAAAATTAATCAAATGCCAATAGTCTTCTGTCTTATATGATCACTGTGGTAGCTCAGTTGGTAGAATGTTAACTCCATAAGTGGAAGGTTGTGGGTTCAATCCCCAGCAAGGTCTGACCCAAGGCTTGAAAGCGGGTAGTGACTGTTTTTTTGTCAACCACTAGGCATTACGAAATGAAAGTCACCGTTTTTTCACCTGGGAACTTAAAATAAACAAGGTTCCATGTCACGGGAGGCATGGCACGAAAAAAGATCCATGCCCTATAATGCCATCAGCACAACACATAAGCAAAATTTCTGGACCTTAGCCTTTAGCTGGCGATGCCTCGATATAAGTGAAATATTTTTACTGGGACGTTAAACACCATTAATTAAACTCAACTCTCATCCATTGCAGTCAACCAAGTCTAAGGTAGTTATATATCTATGTTTCTATTCCTGATAGCCAAAATCGCCATTGGCTACTAATTTATGAGAAATTCTTTGAAAAAATAACCTATTTTAGCAAATTTGTAAAAAAAAATACTATGAAAAGGGCTATATTTTCACAATTTTTTTAATCTGGCTACTGATAATTTGAAATTTGTGGAAACCTAGAAAATGTATTTTTACTTTAGCATAACTGGCCCTGGTTTCACAATCATTCCTAAACTAAGATTTTCCTAAACTTAGAAACCTAGTAATCCTTTCTGTCTGTCCCAATACTGCTCCATATCTTCCATGTCTATAGATTGATTTTGATCAAATTTGGAACAAATGGTAACAACCATGAGACAATTTATCACATCAGGTGTAAAGGTCATGACCCAATTACAAAATATGGGGGGTCAGGTCGAGGGAGGGCGTCAGATAGATTGTATTTTGTCAGCTTCCACATCAGTTGGAATATATAGCAATATAATAATCTTATAGCAAAACACAAAACTCATGTCAACATGCACACATGATGATACAATAAAACATAAAACACATGTCAATGTGCACACATAAAATTACTGATAATGTTTAGATTTCCTTCCCATCGAACTGACAGATTGTGATGTGTATACAAACAGGCTTCTGCTATTACTACCAACACTACAGCGAGTTTGTTTACATCCACCATGTAAATCAGCTGATGGAAGATAATTGATAGAATTCCATGATCAATTTCATCTGCCACAATACATATACAAATATATATATATATACATACAAATATATATATATATATATATACTTACTGCGGCAGTTAGTCGGTTTGTGTACAAAATTCTCCAAAAAGTAAGAATAACACCAGTGCAATCACTCATAGCTACCAATATAGAAATTGACGGATAATTGATAGAATTCCTAATCAATTTTATCTGCCACAATACATATATATATACTTACTGCGGCAGTTTAATAATAATAGTGGGTTAGTATACAAAATTCTCCAAAAAAGACTTGAACATATAAGAATAGTACAATCACTTATAGCTACCAAATATCCCGGGATAGAAATTGATGGATGATTGATCAATTTTATCTGCCACTATATATATATATATTATTAGTCCCACAAAATCCTGAAGAGGAAAACTCCAGTTATATAATAGTAATAATAAACATGTATATAACATGAATTTTGTAGCTAGCTATCAAATATCCTGGACTGGAGAGTCCCACAAAATCCTGATGAGGAAAATTTTAACTAGATAATAACAATACATGAATTTATAACTAGCTACCAAAAATTCTGGTCTGGAGAGTCGGAGAGTCCTACAAAATCCTGATAGTCCCACAAAATCCTGATGAGGAAAGCTCTAACTATATAATAACAATACATGAATTTATAACTAGCTACCAAAAATTCTGGTCTGGAGAGTCGGAGAGTCCTACAAAATCCTGATAGTCCCACAAAATCCTGATGAGGAAAATTTTAACTATATAATAACAATACATGAATTTATAACTAGCTACCAAAAATTCTGGTCTGGAGAGTCGAGAGTCCTACAAAATCCTGATAGTCCCACAAAATCCTGATGAGGAAAGCTCTAACTATATAATAACAATACATGAATTTATAACTAGCTACCAAAAATTCTGGTCTGGAGAGTCGGAGAGTCCTACAAAATCCTGATAGTCCCACAAAATCCTGATGAGGAAAATTTTAACTATATAATAACAATACATGAATTTATAACTAGCTACCAAAAATTCTGGTCTGGAGAGTCGGAGAGTCCGGTCCTACAAAATCCTGATGAGGAAAACTCCAACTACATGAATTTATAACAAGCTACAAAAAATCCTGGGTAAACTCCAAACCACAGAACAATGTACTACATACAACAGATATATAATAAATGTAAATAAATATGTGTACAAAGAGTGTATATAAATTACATATATATATGTGGTCAAATCTAATTATATTATGACCTCATGTGACCTTCATCGTGATGACGACTTCAGCAGCCTATACATCAACCAAACATTAAATCAGACAGTTATGGGACATACACAAGCCAAATTATACCAAATCATGTATATGCACGTAGTGTAACCTGTTTAAGAGGACATGTCTATCAAAAGATGAAGACCACCTGACTTTATTACTTCCCAAACAACTGTCTATAACACACCACTATGGTAGCCCAGTTGGTGGAGTGGTTGCCTCATATTTGGGAGGACTAAGAAATAATTGGAAAAGAAAGTGGGTTTGGTTTTTTTTTAGTTCTTACTTGGAGTGCTTAATATATATTGATGATTTCTAGGTCATCTGTATGATAAGCGAGTGTCTTTTCTGTAGAAGTAGGTCAGTGTGACAGTAGGTCATTATTGAAATGTAGGTCAATGTGACAGAATGTCACTATTGAAAATGTAGGTCACTATGGCAGTTTGTCATTTCAATAATATCAGTATCTCACTGTGGTAGCTCAGTAGATAGCTGCTTCATGTATGGGAAATCCTGTGTTTGAACCCCAAGCAGGTCTGACCAAGACTTGAAAATAAGTAGTGACTGTTCTTTCACAAAGCACTCATCATTTAGCAATATAAATCATAGGTCATCCAGGAGAGACGTTACGTCCCAGTCAGGAAAATTTCTCTTATATCGAGATATCACCAGCTATAGGTGAAGTAGCAGAAATATATTACCTTTACAGTGCACTCAGGGCAATGTGCAGGGAGGGTTCTTCAACGCTACATGTCTGCCTTGAAATGGGGCATCAATTTTTAAGGACTTTCAATTCCTAAATGCAGAGTGTTTGTTGAAAGAACAGTCACTATCTACTTTTAAGTCTTGGTCAGACCTGTCTGGGGTTTAAACAAATGACCTCCCAACTATAAAGCAACTATTTATATGAGCTACCAAAGAGAGATACTGTATTAAAGTTATAGGAATGACAAACTGTCATAGTGACCTACATTGCAGTAATGAAATACTGTCACACTGACCTACTTGTCCAGAAAAGACACTCACTTATGATACAGATGACATAAAAATCATCACTATATATATTAAACATTCCAAGTAAGAAAGCAAAAAAAAAAACCCCAATTATTTCCTTTTCAATTATTTCTTGTGAAATGGATTACCGCACTATTTATTTGAAAATTGGAAAAAATTGTGAAAAAATGACAAAATTTGAAGAATAGTATAAAAAAAAATGAATTCTTCAGAGACATAATTTCTATTGTATCCAAATTGAGTTATAGACAAGGTGGTTAATTGGTTTAAAGTTTTAATGTCGCATCAAGAAACCGTTAAATGTGGGCTTTGTACATGTTCACTAATCAATGATGACTCTTATAATTCTATTAATCAATGGTTCTATCACATGGGACCGTACTAGTGGTGTAAATTTGCCAACTAATAGCACGACAGAAAGGAATTATAACGGCGAGCTGTTAATACGTTTACCGATAAACACTTTCCCGATCAGGTGATCATTCCTACACAGTCACATGGGTGCGAGGTGATAAGATGGAGCCTAGCTTCATCAGGCTCTTCTTCTACCCTAAAATATCAAGGGAATTAACTCTGCCGACTCATCAATTCTACAATTTCATAATCCTGTATGCGTGACCAACTAACTTGAAAAAGTAATGAAAATAAAGGCCTAAATACATATCATTATTACTATATCAGGTTAATTACACGATTCTTTTTCATAGTAGGATTAAGTGGAATTCGATTTGGCATGGCGTTACACCTCTTTATTTCAAAGTACAGATAGTCACAAATTGACACCATAACATAATGTGTCTAGCCCAAGTTTCACAATCACACTGCTCGCTCCATAAGTGGAAGGTCGTGGGTAGTGCCTGTTCTTTCGCCAAGCACTCTGCATTACCAAATGAAAGTCACAGTTCTTTCGCATGGGAACTTAAAATAAACGAGGTCCCGTGTCACGGTGGGCTTGACATAATAAAGAACCCTGCTGTATAATGCCATAAGCGCAACGCACAGGCAAAATTTCTGCACCTTCGCCTATAGTTGGCAACGTCTCGATATAAGTGAAATATTCTTGACTGGGACGTAAAACACCATTACTCAACTCTTAACTGAAATCTGGCATTTTTTCTATATTTCATTGTATTAAAAATACAAAATTTCAACAAAATGAGAATAATGGTGTATTAAGCTCATCTTTAAAATGGCACCATAAATTCATAAATACATGTATTTTGTAAATTAAAAGAATATTTCAAATTAGACTGATTAAGTTAAGAATTTTCATCATTGCTAAGAAATTAATGTGAAACAGGGGCTTGTATAAATAAGCATGAAATTATCTTCAAACCAGAATGAAATTCAAACTTGATCAGTAATTTGTCACTAAATGTATATATACCAAATCTTCAGGAGTAACAGTAAAATCTTAACATATCTTAAAGTACACACAGATGAATGGACAATTTAACATGTCTGTATAAACCAGGGCCCCACAAATTGCCAAAATCGGCTGAAAATCACCGAATTGGCAAATAAAACGCCGAATTGAAAGGATAACCTTTTTTTTAGCGGTGATCTTTACCACCGAATGACCTTGTCGGCGTTTGTGGGGCTCTGGTTTAAACAACCATATAAACCAGTGAAATTTCCAAATTTTGTGAAAAAGTTCTTTTTTAAAGTATTTTTTCACAAATTTGCTAAAACAGAATACATGTATTTTTTTTAAAGAATTTCTAAGAAACTTTAGCCAATGGCAATTTTAGCTACCAGGAATGGAAATGTAAATAAATACATGTATCTTCAAACCAGAACAAAATTCAAACTCAATCTGTAATTTATCATTGTAAACATATACAAAACAAACCTTTAGATGTCAGTAGGATACCCATTATAAGCTATATGTCAAAGTTTCTTACTCGCCCACAAAATCTGATCATGCAGGTATCGCCATCCCACACAGCAACATATGACATTTTGCCTTCCTTGTAAAACCAATATGGGGTAAGTTATAAGATATGTGTAATGAAACACAACCTTTTAGGATTTTTCCATGACTAATTTCAAGGAATAGTATATGAAACATGTACTGTATTACACAACCTTTTACCTTTCAAATTTTAGCATTTTTCCGCAACTTAATTTCAATCAGTCCCCAGAACAGACTCGATATGAGGTAATAGAATCCGTTGTTATATCGTTACTAATAATCAATTTGTATTCTTGGAAATGAAGCATCGGTAAATCATTGACATTAAATGTCAGAGAAACAAAGGAAAGATTAATATGTTTTATAAGCGACAAAAATTATATGCACACAATATATATAATATACCAATATATACCAATAATTTATATATACTACCATCCATAAATAACTATACAAATTCATATTTTTCCAATACATGTATTATTATTATTATTATTATTATTATTATTATCATGTATGCTAGGGCAATGTGCAAGGAGGGTTCATTAATGTGCCACGCCTGCCATGATGATGACACAGGGTATCGTTTTTTTTTTTAATTGTCTATTGTGAAGGACCACGTGAGTTTCATTTCTAAATGCCAAGAAATGCTTGGCGAAAGAATAATCACTACCTATTTTTTTAGATCTTGGTGAACCCACAGCAGGGTTCAAACCCTAGACCTTCCACATATGGTGCAACCACTCAACCAATTGACGATCACCGAACACGTACACAGTGTTCCAACTAAGGGTTGGCACGCTTGAATTACACACAAAAAGAATGAAAACTTGGCCTGCATTGTGCCATTTAATGACGTTGCTGACACTAATAGTTGCAGCAACACTGCTTTGGTACCGTGATGGCGGTCAGTGTCGGAACATAAAAGGCATGTTAATTTATAGATGGCCGAACTGGTGTATATGTATTATGTATACTGTTTAACAGTTCATATGGTGTCTTCACATTTATCCAACATTTGATATTTTGATATGGGGAAAGGTAAATTTAATGTTGGATAAATGACATCAAAGGAGAATGGAAACAATAGGTTGGTTTGGGTACTGTGAACATGGAAATTCAAACCTTTACCTTTTTGAAGGTTAAATATACCTGGCTCTAGTTTCACAATAATTCTTTTATTAAGATTTTCCTTAATTTAAATCTGGCAAAATTGACACATTAATGATTTTGGTAAATTTTAAAATACCCTGGACCTGTATACCTATATGTTTATTGCCTGTCTTGTGTATAAATAATTATAAATCTATTGAATGACTACAGCAAGTACGGTACATAATCTATAGACACATCTATACAGCATACAAGGCTTATTTTCACCTCGCGCACTCGATGAAGCTGACAAGGCGATATAGAATAGAATTAGGTTTATCTGTTTTTCCATGATCCATCTGTCTGGCAATCTTGTTAAGATTAATATTAAAATTTCAAATGTTTTCATGTTATTTACATTAAATTTAGAACTGCCACTTCATCTATAAATGGGGACATGTAAATATAAGTTAAATATTTTAGGTACCAGTATATCTGTTGAGTTGAGTTGAGTAATGGTGTTTAACGTCCCAGTCAAGAATATTTCACTTATATCGAGACATACCAATATATCTGTGACTAGGACATAAACAACATTCAATCAATAACAATAGTCTATTTGGTAACTAGCTGTTCTGTAGCTGTTTTTATCCATTCAGCATGCATTGTACAAATGAGAGGCAGTGGTGGCCTAATGGATGAAACGTCAGTCTTCAAATCCAGGGCCTCTCACCGCCATGGGTTCGAGTCCCACGCAGACCACATGTGGGAAAGTGAATTTTCCTTGCCATTGGACTTTACTGATTCACCTGGTATCAGTATAATGGACTGGGGGAGTGGTAGGCTTCTCTGTGGTGTACTGACTCGGTGAGCTAGCACCTTAAAGTCGCCCTGAGTGCGCACTAGTACAAAGCAGACCATACAACACACTCGCACTTCACATGCATGCACAAAATTGTTCATAGATTAATCCATAGAGATTAATAAAATAGTTTTCGTCGCGAATAGCTGAAAAATTGTTAATGTGACGTTAAGCAACATTCAACCAAACAACCAACCAGAATATCAGTATGTTGGTTGGTTGGTTGAATATTGCTTAAAGTCACATTAACAATTTTTCAGCTATTCGCAAAGAGAACTATTTTATTAATCTCTATGGACCGATCTTAATGTGAAAACATTTATCAATTCACCAAACAAAAGTTTTTTTTGGTTTTGTATTTTTTCTTCAGGCACTCAGTTTCCTCCACCCTCTTTGAACTGACTGTCATGATTATATACATAATAAACTTAAGTTTCACAAGTTTAAAAGTTAGTAATTTTCAAAAGTTGTGAAAATATTGTCTTTTTCAAGGTTTTTTCCACAAGTGTTAAAATAGGTTACTTTTTAAAGAATTTTTCAGAAATTATTAACTAAGGACTCATACAACAGTTTTCATCTTGCTTTCACACGAAAAACCTGTACCTCAAGTTATGTGGTTTATCATAACTTTATTATTAAAGTTAGACTACCCATTTCTTTTTTATTTCTACAGTTATATCTCTAAGATTTATTTTGCATATGTGTATTTACTTGTGGTGCCACCTACATAACAGGAAAAAAAGCATTCAAATTTTTTTTTTAAAGTTTGAAAAAAAAATCCAAACTGCTAAAGTTTGAATCGATTTTTTGTAGCTCTACATATAAATTAGGTCCAATTTTTTGGGTGTTTAAGAAAGCTTGTTTAAAATACTACAAAATGGGGAAAAAAATAAAAACCCTTAAAAGCTTGTTTTCGAGATAAATGATGTAATGCCAGAGGTACAAAAAAATAGCACTATTAACAATTTAACACACTTCCATGAGACCATCTGGGGGCCATGTTGAGCTGGCCATAGATTCGTACACACACAACACAAATTTACGCAGTTTATAAATTCAAGTACAATAGCACTATACCTTCCTTTTTTAAACATTTTTTTTCTAATTTAATCATCATTTTCTGGTTGTTACGGGCAACAATTCCTTGCTTGGAATGACCACTGCGGTAGCTCAGTTGGTAGAGTGCTCGCTCCGTAAGTAGGAGGTCATGGGTTCGAACCCCAACCGGGTCTGACCCAAGACTTGAAAGTGGGTAGTGACTGTTCTTTCGCCAAGCACTCAGCATTACGAAATGAAAGTCATGGTTCTTTCGGATGGGAACTTAAAATAAATGAGGTCCCATGTCACGGTGGGCTTGGCACGCTAAAGAACCCTGCTGTATAATGCCATCAGCGCAACGCACAGGAAAAATTTCTGAACCTTCGCCTATACCTGGCGACGTCTCAATATAAGTGAAATATTCTTGACTGGGACGTTAAACACCATTACTCACTCGTTGCTTGGAATTTTTAAGTTTAGGCCATGGACAAAAATACAAAACTGTTGTATGATACCTAATGGCAATGCTACCCCTTTCTAGTTCATATTTTGCTACTCTACTCTCCATATTATCAAGATCTTGATTGTGTCTTCACAATGACTATTTTCCACCAATAGCACAGTAACATGACACTGGATTTACACAGAACACTGACACAGTAAAATGACACTGCCACAGTATAATGACCGACACCGACACATAAAATGACACTGGGTTTACAAAGAACATTGGCACAGTAAAATAACATTGGGTTTACACAAAACACTGCCACAGTAAAATGACTGACACTGACAAAATAACATACCACTAGGATAACACAGAACATTGGCACATTATATATACAGAATACTGACACAGTAAAATGACACTAACACAGTAAACACTGCCACACATTAAATGACTGACACTATCAAATAAAATAACAATGGGTTTACACAGAACACTGGCACAGTAAAATGACAATGACATTAAAATGACACTGGAGTTACACAGCACACTGGCACAGTAAAATGACAAAACAATTCATGCAAAATTAAATGACACTGGTAGTTAAATGACTTTGGTACAGTAAAATGACACTTGGTTTACACAGAATACAAAGAACTATAACTCTTACTATCACTGTTGATCACTTATCTTACAAACTGATCTATAGATTACCTCCCCTTTTCTTTACAAAGCAATCACATAGCAGTACAAACCAAACAGAACATTGTACATACAATTTGTTAATACAGTTGTTGCAACAGTCTCATGTTTTAAACATGACATGAACCATCAAAGTTCGAGCCAGATTGTTTTCTAAACACATAACCGGAAAGTCCAGAATCAAAAGTTTGATGTGGGAAAGAAATTTATCAAGATTGGTTGGAGAGGCATACAGCCTATAGCTGAATGCAGCTAGAAGACCCCGGGATACAGGTAACAGGTATGACATTTTACATATATTTACAATTTGAAATTGCTTGCCATAGCGTAATAATACTGAAGTGAGAAACTCTTGTCTGGTAAGGTATTGAAAATATATCTACAACATTTTATTTGAAGTTCCCATCTGCAAAAATCCAGACTAATTTTGTAATACCAAGTGCTTGCCGAAACAAGTCACTACACATTTCAGGGCTTCGACTATACACTCGACCACTTGTCCTGACAAGTGAAATGTGTACTGGGATGAGTGATGTTGTTATTGCACTTGTCAGGGTGCTGAGTTTAATTTATCGGACAAGAACTGACCAAGAAAGACCTGTCCGAAGTGAAATTGACATATCGCTGACCACACCTTTTATGTTACGACACTGACCACCATCTCGGTACTAAAACAGTGTCACTGCAACTTATGATGTAATAGTATCAGTGACGTCCTTAAATGGCACAATTCAGGCCAAGTTTTCATTCTTTTTGTGTGTTATTCAAGCATGGAGGGTCTTTGTTGGAACATTGTGGGCATGGCCAGCGATTCATCAATTCAATCCCAGGTGGTGAGACATTGCGTGATCCACAACTGCATCCTTTAGACCACTTGACCTCAGAGGTTCTCCTAAAAATCCAGACCAGAGAATATAGACTGAACTAAAGTGCTTGATTTACTATATACTACCATGATACCAGATATACCACACTATCTCAGTTTGGCAAAATCTTTTAACTGCTGTACAACCCATACCCATACCAAAACAACTCATACCAATGCATTCTTTACATTCAAGACTACTTGTAACCAACCCGAGACAACTTGTACAAAGAAAACAATTTATTTCTTCCATATCTGCTCATGTAAGATAGGGTTTTTCCCCATGTGAGATACGCGTATCTCACATGACCACGTGACCTTTAGTGACGTCACAATCAAAAGACAATTACATGACGTCATTATGTGGGGAATATGACGTCGTCTTGCGGGAAAATGACATCCAACTCTTCAAAATTTAGAAATTTTGAGTGTGTTTCAAATGTTAAATATTGCATTTTTGAATGAATGACTTTGTTTTTTAGTTTATACATTTTGTATAAACCAAAATCCTGTACAATCTTTCCAATGGTCAAATTTATTTTAAAATAAAATGTCAAATTACAAAGTTAGATTTTACAAATATGGCGTCGATGTCTATCCTACATGGATACTCATAATGGATTCTTATACTCTTGTGATCTGTCTGTATTATTGTGGTATACTTAGTATTTTCTCCACTATACACTATACTGAAGTCACAGAAATTATTAGTTCATTTTTCCCCAAAATGGCTGACACCATATTGTGAGAATATGTACCCCAGTAGGGTCGGTGTTTAGAATAAGTCAGTCTTATAGTCAGAGACTGGTAACTTTTGGGAAGGCCTGGTTACTTTATCACCCTCTTTTGAGTATCACGTGCAGTGTGTGTGTCAGATTAATAAGTGGATGGGGTGTGGTGAGAGGATATATGAAAGTTATATTTTTGTTATAAGAAGAGAAGCTGTGATTTTGTTACTTTTTTTATCTACCTTCTGCTTTTTAAATTGGGGTAACATTTTATCTATTTTTATAGACTAATTGTTTATCACTGTTTTGGGAATTCTATTGCTCTATTGGGAGTGGGAAATTTTAGTCATTATTGCCCAGGGGAAACTACCTTTAATTGGTAGTAATTTTATACACACAAAATCACTGAGAAGTGAGAATAAAACAGTAATGTTGGTTATGGTTTTGTGTGTGTAAGTTGACTTATTGTTAATCTGAATAAGTTAAGGTCTGACAGCATAGCACTAAATGCAGTAGCTTAGGTCGTAGAGTACTTGCCTTGTAAGTGACAGGTCGTGAGTTCGAACACTGATCAGGTCTGACCCATTCAAGGTCTGACAGCATAGCACTAACTGCAGTAGCTTAGGTCGTAGAGTACTTGCCTTGTAAGTGACAGGTCGTGAGTTCGAACACTGATCAGGTCTGACCCGACCCGACTTGAAAGTACACTTGGTTGGTATAACAAAATGAAAGTCACAGTTCTTTCCAATGGGGACTTAAACAACATAGCATTGTCATTTAGTAGCCTCTCTCATTGGTATATTGTCAGAGTCAAGCTATTGTATATTAGCTAATGTTGAACTTGAATTTATTAAGATAAGGACTGGTTGAAAATTTTGACTTATTTAAATCAAATTAATTACAGAATAACATGAATACCAAGCCAGATCCACATATCCATATAAAATATGGCAAAGTTTAAAACTGTAGTAGGACCTAATTGCGCCCCCCCCCCCCCCCCCCCCCCCCCCACCACTTGCTGTCCTGTCCTGCTGTGGACGAAATTGTTATCATGAAAAAAAGTTGGGACATTCAGAACCGGGAGCTTCTTTTAAATAAAATCACGTGTATTAGACCGTTTGGCTATATTTCGTTATTAACAATATAATAATTAGGGACAAAATCGACCGTGAAAGCTAATTATGGAATACATAACTGACGTCTGGTTTTACATGCCAGTGCTCCCCACATCACCCGAGTTCTGCATCTTGCACGCCAAAAGAATCCATCAGAGAAGATGCTACTGTCTTTTAAAAAACCTATAAAAATCAGTATTTGAAGTTTGGGTAACAACACTTAGGTCTATATTTAACTCACACTTTGCTTATTCTTCTATTCTTGTGTCTTCAACCAATTATGTAACAGACTTGCACTTTTCAACGAAAAAACACAATAACCATTAGGTGAAAGAAGAAAATGGCAGCCTTCGAATGACGTCACAGGAAGTCTACCTTGGTGTGACATCATTCCTTTTCCGGACTAAAAGCTTTCGGCGTGGGCGTGGCTTCGGTCATCAATACACATGCTTGCAATATAAACGCTTTATTTTTATTTTTATTTATTTAATTTTTTTTGTAAATAAATTCTTAATGCCGTTTCAACTAATAAAATGAGTAGGCCTTCTGAAAAATATAATAAGTAATAAAAATAATCATTTTAAATTAGATCTAGATAATACAAAAAAATTATATATATTAAAATAAAATAAATAGATTAAATAAATAGTATCTTGTTTCTACAATTTAAAACACGTGTAACACGTAGGAGTTTATTCCAGGAATTATGAATGGGTTATTAAAAAACCAACGTGTCTCTCTCTCTCTCTCTCTCTCTCTCTCTCTCTCTCTCTCTCATGTAATATGAAAAAATAAATTTGAGATAATAAAAATTTTAATACTGAATGGTTTTGAGTACATATATCTCTTGTTTCTAAAATGTCATATATACAGCATGCGGGGGACTTTATTTTATTCCAGGAACAGTATGAATGGGTTTTTCACCCCTCTCTCTCTCTCTCTCATGTAATATGAAAAATTATTATGAATTGTTTTTGCTTTTTTACAAACTCTCTCTCTCCCTCTCTCTCTCTCTCTCTCTCTCTCTCTCTCTCTCTCTCTCTCTCTCTCTCTCTCGCGCGCGCGCGCCTCTTTCATCCCAACAGTTTTCAGACTTTCAAAATATTTTTGTTTTTATTTATTTATTTACTATTTTTTCTCTTATAATAATGATTTTTCCGCCATAAATGTAAATATATATCGTATTGTATAAACCTATAAATGTATGCTTTTTGTTATAATAAATGAAATGAAATGCAATGCAATGTGGGACATTTTTCATGGTACATGTGCATGTATTTGCCGAATAAATACCAAAACTTATATAATATAACATAATCCTACTTCAATTTATAAACTTTAAAAAAAATGTTGTAAATTCAACATGATCAACTATGAAATTTTTCTTCATATCTTTACGGAACCGTCCTCTTAACATTTCATGGTAGTTGGTGTTCCGGGTACAACTTGCAATTGATTTATTGCATGAAGAGCGAAGAAAAAAAAAAAAATAAATAAATAAATAAATAAATAAATAAATAAATAAATAAATAAATAAATAATTATTCGCCATGAGAGAAAGCTTGTTAATCGCTAACTAGTGATTATTCAAGAACAAGTTCATGAGATGTGCGAGTGTATTTAATAGTCTGCTTTCTACTAGCACACACCCAGAGAAACTTTAAGGTGCTAGCACACAGAGTCAGTACGTCGCAGACAACCATACAACCGTCCTACGGTCACATTATCCTGAGACCGGGTCAAGCAGAAAATACTCTGTCCTCTTAATACCTAGTGTCAGGCGAGAATGTTAACTGACTCATAGCTTAAACAATATTTTATTCTCTAAAAAAGCAATATACAATATGTAATTCAACATACAAACATATAGAAAGGGGTCCAGAAGAAGGCTAAACCCGTTTCCTTAGCAATTGTGAAATTCAAATTTGAATGGTCGAGACAAAGGGGAAATATTATGGCGAAGCCAGGTATCATTACATATTATACCAGTTTTATATTTACAGCACTAGACGGCCGTTTCGGAATACAATTCCTCATCAGTAGTGCTTGGACCAAAATTATGAAACCAAAATTATTTTGAAGATGTTGAAAAGCTACCCAAAGGACCAAAATATATTTTACCAAGTTAAGCTAAGGACATACTTTGCATGTATAACAGAGTCCTATGTATTCAACTGACCCGAGGTCGAACCCTCAACCCGTTTAAAAGCTCTACACAAGATGGCAACAGGTCACACACACACACACACACACACACACACACACACACACACACACACACACAATTTATGACAGATGGACACATCAAGTTGAACAATTTTTTTTAAATATTTATTTTTAAATTTGTTCAATTTGATTATCTCACAGCGACATTTAATGCACTAAATTAACGCAGTAAATGTCATTGTCTAATGACTCCAACTCCGAGTTTGGAAAATGGAAGCGCGGTGTATTTTCCAGCAAAAATAGCTATTCTTATAAATTTCAAATGACATTCGATATTTGTAAATTCTTTTTGTGTTTTTGTGAATTCTTTACTCGGTCATTTAAATAGCTTCTTAAGAGCATACGGGTAAGCTTTTAATAGTAAATTACACTAATATAAAACACAATTCTATAAATAATATGATATCGTAAAAAAATTCCACTGGATTGAAATTGGTAGATTTTTTATTTTTTATGGCGAATAAAAGAAACATTCCTGAAAACGTTCTACATAAAAATATATATTCTGTTGCAATTACTTTCACAGAGCAATAACTAGACCAATAGCCTGGTGACCTTTAAAGACAAGTTTTACTGTATCCCAAATAACTTCTCAAAGCCAATACCATGCAAAAAAATAAATAAATAAATAAATAAAAACTAAGAATCTAACTCTTCGTCCCACCAACCAAGTACAAATGTTTTGCGGTGCTCCAACTGGAAGATACACAAACAGAACAGAAAGTCTGCACCAATCAGAATCGTCGTTACATCGACAACTTCCTCTACGTGTACACAGCCATTTTCCTTCCACGGTGTAACTTTTGTCGACATACCGGTACTGAACAGCGAACAGGCTACATTTTATTGCTGTGGAGATCCTACAATTAATTCAGCATAATGCTGACCAAATTTGAAACAAAGTCAGCAAGAGTAAAAGGTGATTTTGTTAGGCATTATGTTGATTTTGTCCTTAGAAAATAATGGACAGAAAACGATTTGGGAAGGGGGTAGACATCTGTCGTTTTGACTTTAGTTGATTTTGTGAACGACTTTATACAAGCTGTCATTTGAAATTCTCCTTTTCTCCGTACCTTTTAATATTTTCATTTGTTGTGTTTGCAATTAACATCATTGAAGTAGCAACTTTCACTAAATTTTAAAATTAAAGTTCCCGACAAATTAACCTGTCACAGCTGTTTAATAACACCTATCTATATTTCCGCTAACAAAAAACTGGATGATAAATGTCTGTATGGTTGAAAAATAATCCTTCAAAAATTGAGCTAAACTCCGACCGGAAGTTTAGAAAAATAGCCATTAAGGGGGAAACTACTCTAAATAAAATCTCTGACAAACATTCCCTTAAAAATAGTTCCTCTATAGTCCGTTTTAAAATAACTATTTTTCATTATTATGTTGGACAGTATAGTGTAGTTATACTTAAATGATACGGACTATAAATCAGTACACGTGTTTGTACATCGGCAGCCATTGTTGTATACAATGGGTAACGGTACTTGCTGTATAGTTCCTTGTGTCACAGTTTGCGCGAGCGGACCTACAACTGAAATAATGAAAAAATCCCCAAAATCACCAGGAAGAATATGGTCATAACGTTGAAGTTCGTTGGGCATGTCTAAAGTGAATATCATTATTTCAATTTTTAGGAAAAATATTAAAAATATCTACGTTCCATTTCTATTGATGAAAATCGACATTTAAACTCAAATTTAATCAGTCTTTTATCACAACCAATGCCAAATTTCCCCCACTTTGCTTAACACCTGTTTCTATACACCAAAGTATTCTGTCCACATTTTTGAAAGTGGAGTAGTCTCCCTTTGTAGGAATTCTCTAGAAATATCCACCTCCTGGTAGTTGCTAATTGAAGTGTGCATAGTGATAAAGTTGGGTGTGTGGCTATGCTGAGCAAACTAAAGAAGAACATTAACAATAGGAAATGATTCCAGTTATCATATGAAAGGAGACGTAGTGCTTGAATGTTCTCTGTACCATAGATATTTAGCAGTCTGGGTGTCCCACGTTCGATCCCCGGTCCGACCCTGCATTATTTCTTTACAGATAAATCTGACGGTAGATCCATCTCTGAAAAACATGATACATTATAAACCATTTAGTCACAAACTATACGCCAATCAAACTTGCAAATAATATGATATGAACATGATGATAATGGGCTATTGCACATTATTCAGTTTGTCTAATTGTCATGCATTTAGGTTTGGCATTCATATTGACTGTGAACGCCATTTCATAACAGTTCAATTGTTAAATGCTGCAACAGCCAATAGTTTAGTTCTGCAACAGTTTTCTTATTATAATATAATATAAAAAAACAAACATACTAATTCATGTCCGTCAAATATATCCAGGTCAATCCTGGACACGAGAGACATCAAACTTATCAACAATACTGCAGTGCTCCATGCAGGTTATGAGAACTGGTAGCCACATGGCTAATAATTCAAAAATTTCAGAAGCCATTTCAAGATTTTTGTCTTCAGGTAAAATTCTTGGTGGCCAAACCTTATAAACATATAAACATTCTTTCTAATTTGCAAACAAATTACAGAAAACTAAACAAATGAGTTGTTAATTGTCTTTATTGATAATTAAATTGTGCAACAGATGCTAAATAATCTATTGATCAAAGTTCATACTTGTACCTTGTCCATAATAACAGAAGAAAGTAAGTTGCATGACATCACGACTATATGACAGGGTTTTACGGGACGCGCAATTCTGCGTTTTTTACGCAAAATAAATTATGTTGGACGCAAACAAAATTATATGCGTCCAGAAGGACGCAAAAAATCTGGAAACCAACTTGAATTGAATTGGAAAACGTGTTTTAAATTTCTGTTAATATGGACAAGGATTTTTTGAAAACCCTCTGAATGTTGGAATTCCCCGCATACTAAAAATACATTGGTAAGAAAAAATAGCACTCGTAAATTTCCGGGAAAGTTTTGATTGGCCCGTAGTAGAATTCGCTTTGGATCGGATAGACACCTTGACATCAGTAGCTTGCATGAATTGTCATAATGGCTTAACGGCAAATTAATATTGGCGATTTTCTAAGTGTACACCAAAAGAAAAAGAATCAAAGATACCCGATTCAGAACCTGTGTAGTCGGGCTCATCTGACTTGCCATTTAAAAGAGAACAAGGATTTTTAACAGCATGGTTAACACGGTATCCATGTGTGAAATACAATGCAAAAGAAGTGGTGGCTTGTGTTTTACGCATCCATGCATCGAAAAACAATGCATTCACAGTCGGTTGTAACAGTTTTCAAAATTCAACATTATCATGACACCAGGACTATATATATAATCATAACTATACAATTAATACTTTTAATTTAATTCAGTTTTGGGACCCACATTTGAAAGTTTGGACCCCATTTATTTTTTTATTTGAGTCCCAAAAACCCACATTTTTGAAAAGTTGTGTAAAACCCTGATATGATATAAATTCTGATAAGTCGGCTGGCATAAAAAAAATTCCCTGCCATACCCGGGTTAGATTTACATGACTTGCAAAACATGCAATCATCTTCAGATTCCTACTCTAGCCACGTTAACTCACTAAGCCATTCACATTTGAAATTTCTTTTCTTCAGCCGGCAGCTGATCGTTAGGCTGATCGCCAGAAAAACCCAAATCAAAAAGTGATTTTAGCCGTTTGGCTGCCATTATGCAAAATTAGATCATGGTCAGTTATGCGCTTTAAACTATATTAAAGTCAACTGCTTTGATTCAAGCGCTTTTTAAGATATTATTGATGGTGAGACTATTAGTCAGGTTGGACATGTCATGAACAAAATTTCCGAATTTCCCGATTTTTTAGTGGCCATACTCAAAAAAATTATTTGACATAATGGCGATCGTCTGACAATTTGTAGTCGCAAAATCCGATTTTTGGTCGTAAGTTTCGAGTATATACTAGGCTACTTGGAGCACTGTACTGTGATGATGACCATAATTTTTTTAGGGCCTTGATAAGCCTAGGCGTGCAATATCCCTAGGTCAACAATTTATTTGCAAGCAGCCTGCTTCATTGTTCAAAGTTCAGAATTTGAGAAATAAAGATATATTATTATATGATGTGTGCAAGTAATGCAGCATATTTTAAATTTGATTTTAGTTATATATCTAGAACACATTTGTTTTAAAAATATTTATTTTCTTGATTTTAGGCTTGTCTTTCCATCCAAAGAGGCCATGGGTTCTGGCAAGTTTGTTTAACGGTGTAATCCAACTATGGGACTATCGGATGTGTACATTGATTGACAAATTTGATGAACATGACGGTAAGCAGTAACTTCGTAGTCTGACACCAACAGTCTTTTTATACTGCATCCCACATAGTGGCAAGGCATTATGTAATTCCAGGGGTCATTTTGGTTAAGGTACCTTGGGATGAAATTGGACACAAAATCAGTGGTCAAAATCATTATTATAGGAAAAGGAAGATACTCATTCTGAGTAATTTTGTTTAATGGTGATAATTTTGTGGTGTTGTGACTTTGGACACTTATATCTATTGTTTAAAAATGTGTATGTATTATACTGTAGCATATTTTTGATGCCCTTTTTATATTTATTCCCCACCTTTCAAAAAAAAGCTGGGGGTATTAAATTTTAATTTCCTTCCTTCCATTTGCCCACACGGAGGGCGAGGGCGCAGTGGCCTAATGGATAAGACGTCAGTCTTCAAATTCAGGGTCTCTCACCGCTGTCAGTTCGAGTCCCGCTCGGACCACATGTGGGAAAGTGAATTTTCCTTGCCGTTGGCCTTTACTGATTCACCTGGTATCAGTATAATGGACTGGGGGAGTAGTATGCTTGTCTGCGGCATACTGACTCTGCGAGCTAGCACGGTAAAGTCGCCCTGAGTGCGCGCTAGTACAAAGCAGACCATACAACACACTCACACTTTACATGCATACACAAAATTGTTCATAGATTAATCCATAGAGATTAATTAAATAGTTCTCGTCGCGAATAGCTGAAAAATTGCTGATGCGACGTTAAGCAACATTCAACCAACCAACCAACCAACCATTTGCACACACACTTCTTGTGCAAAGTAATTCTCCAAAACTTTGATGTACTGTTTTACGAAACTTGAGCAAAATTAACATTGATAGATGATGCACGTCATTAACCCAAGTTGGTTTGTTATTTTCCTGGGAGTTATGGCTTTTTGACTAGAAAAAATTAACTGACGGGATATTTATTCACTGAAATTGCTTGTATATTTTTAGGTCCAGTTAGAGGAATTTGTTTTCACAATCAACAGCCATTGTTTGTGTCAGGTGGTGATGACTACAAGATAAAGGTATATAAAATTAATAGGAGAATCATGTTAGGATAAAGTCTGCCCACCAAAGCTTTTAGGTAGCCACTTTGCTGATGTCATCATGCTGGAACTAATTGACGTATCGCCGACCAAGCCCACAATGTTCCGACACTGACCGCCATCACAGTACCAAAGCAGCGTCACAGCAACTAATGATGTTCTAGTGTCAGTGACGTCATTGAACCGCAAATTCAGGCCAAGTTTTTATTCTTTTTTCGTGTAATTCAAGCATGTCGACCCTTTGTCAGAACAGTGGGCGTGGCCGGCGATACATCAATTCTGCTAACTGTGGGAACCATGAAATAATACACACCTGCTAATCTTTATTGAATAATTTCTGTGTTGGAACTTACCATATTCTGCTTACTGGTGTGCAGCATCTGTGTAAAATCTAACGGCTCAGACCTATTTTAAGGAGCCACTATGCCAATGGCATATCCATCATGTAAATAAAATAATGTCTACATACATGGTAACTTTACTCCAGCTATTTAGACAATATTTATATATTGAAAAGAAAAATAATTAAAAAAAAACACTGATAAAAGTTTCTGTTTCTTTATTCACGGAATTGAAGAAATTGCTCTTGCTGAGCAAACCTTGAATCTACTTTGACACATTTTTGACTATAACCTATAAAGCAACCTTTAGAAAATACTGAATTGGATGTTTTTAAGTCGGGGGATGCAACATACCTCATGTGGCATCTTACATATTGAGATATATGGTAGGTGGCTTGTGTGTATGCGTAAAATGTTTATCTTTTCTTCTAAATCCTCTTAAAACTAACGTGAGGTACTGATTAATTGTGGTACATGTATATATACAATGTGATAATCTGTCTTTCTGTTTTAGGTTTGGAACTACAAACAAAGGCGATGCCTGTTTACTTTACTTGGACATCAAGATTATATCAGGACAACTTATTTCCATCATGTACGTAATCTCTCACCATAGGAATGGTATTCATTGCACTGCTCTCTTATTGTTTGCCAAATGACCCCATATTTAATATGCGAAAACATTGATGTTACGATGTTTTAGAGGAAAGTTTTTGAAAATGGACCCTTTTGAATAATCCTAGATTGAACATTGGTAATATCTGTAGAGGTCCTACCATTCCTATATTTTCCTATATTTCCTATAATTTTGACCCTTTCCTATATTTTCCTATTTAATTTGAAAAACGTCCTATATTTCCCTATATTTTTTTTTATTACTGGTAACTTCAGGAAGTCAGACATTCCCTCCACGTTTAATACATATTTGAAACAAGATTAACATTTACATGGCAGTAAGTGTACATTGCAGTTGCCAGTATTTTATTTTTGTTAGTTAAAAGAGGAAAGAGAATGGCTGAAGGGTAGGAAAGGAGGTTCATGGATGTATATTTATATGTAAACAATATAGAATTATTTCTATAATTTCCTATAAAACTCCAATAATTTTGACCCATTATTTCTATTTTTCCTATAAACTTGGTAGGACCCCTGTGTCTGTTCCTTAGCTCAATAAGTTTTTGTTGTACGCTCATTTCTAGAAATTTGATGTATTATAATTTGGCTGTCTGTCCACAATATTTTTTATGCAGTACTGGTAGTATATTTCTGACAATAAAAAAGTATTGCTTACTGAGTTTATGATATTGGGAATGCTAAATCCACCAACAGAGACACTGAATCTAATTTTTGGAATTGATTTTGTTGCAGGAATATCCATGGATACTGAGTTCTTCTGATGACCAGACAATTAGAATTTGGAATTGGCAGTCCAGGAGTTGTGTGTGGTTAGTATTATATACAGTTGACATATCACCGGTCACACAATGTTCCGACACTGGCTGCCATCTTGGTACCAAAGCAACTAATGACATACTAGTGTCTGTGAGGTCATTAAATGGCACAATGCAGGCCAAGTTTTCATTTTTTTTTTTGTGTGTAAATCAAGTATGACGACTCTTTGTCCAAACATTGTGAGGTTCATCATCTCTATCATATTAACCGTGTTATTTGTGGTTTTCTTTATTGGCTCAAAATATGTTAATTTTAAAACGTTCTTTCTTAATTACTGCTATTTCACCAACAGAAATAATCATTCTGTTTTGTCTCTATTCCAGTTACACTTTCTGCCTTTTCACCTATAACTGGTGACATCTTGATATAAGTGAAATATTCTTGTCTTGGGCATAAAACCACATTCAATCAATTAATTTTCCTGATTCATATGAATGAAGATGCAGGTTATGTTATACTAGTATTTATATTTACAGTGTCCTGGCTGGTCATAGTCATTTTGTGATGTGTGCACAGTTTCACCCGTCGGAGGATTTGATTGTATCAGCATCTTTAGACCAAACTGTTCGTGTCTGGGATATTTCAGGTAAATATAATATTGTATGTTACTAGAATCTCAATCTGCTGAATTATATCCCCTGCAAACAGAATTACCCTGTCGGTATGTCTGTATGCGGCATTATAATCAATAATGGATTGATTGTGACCAGATTTGTAGTGCTGGATTGAAGTAATGAATAAAAAATAATTTGGTTGCCTTTTTGGAGGGAAGAAGGGAAGAAATTACAGGCAAATTATTCCCATTTTCTGGATCTAAGACTAGATACATAGTATGTCAATATTTGTTTTATTTTTGTCCAAATTATGTATACTTTGGAATAAAATTCAAATTAGATAATTTTTTTCTTTTATTATTCAAATTAGATAAATGTAATTTAAATTGCCAGTAAAAATACTTAATCTAACATATGAAACCTAATTATGAACAAATGTTTAACTCTTACATATTAATTATTTCCAATTATCAGTTACTGGAGTAGTTTTAATTATCGATAATACATGTAAAAACCAGATGATTCCCATCATAAGTTATTATCATATGATAATTTCAGGTCTCAGAAAGAAGAATGTGTCACCTGGTCCTGCAGGTATTGAGGACAGATTGAAGAGCAGTGGTCAGACTGATCTTTTTGGCATGTCTGATGCAGTGGTCAAGCATGTCTTGGAAGGCCATGATAGAGGGGTCAATTGGGCAGCATTTCATCCAAATCTCCCCCTGATTATTTCTGGAGCTGATGACAGACAAGTGAAATTATGGCGAATGAATGGTAAATATTTTCTGCGTTAACAAAGAAGCAAGTTCTCTTTCTATGTTTCCATTCCTAGTAGCCAAAATCACCACTGACAACTAATTCATGAAAAAGTCTTTCAGAAAGTAGCATATTTTAGCGTGTTTATGAAAAAATACTTAAAATTTTTTTGAAATTACGACAGTGATTTAATTTATGGAAATAAAAAACTAACATACCAACCCAGAGTAAAAACTTTGAAAACTGGCTAGTTGAGTTAAACATGATCTTCTAGCAAGGAAGTAAGACCAGGTGCTCCAGAAGAGTAAGCACCTGCTAGCTACACCTACCACTAAAAAGCAATATACAATATAATAAAAAGAACTTAGAACTATGGAACATGTATTCAGGATAATTTTATATAAAAAGACATCTGACTTATGAGCAATTTTGTGATATTGTAAATTTTTGAGGGCCTTGATAAGTCTTAGGCATGCAATATATCCTTACATCAACAATTATTTGTAAGCAGCTTGCTTCATTTGTATAAAGTTCCTGTATGTGAGGAAAAAGCTCTCCCATAGCATAGTTATTGTCAAACAAATGCACCATAACAACCTAGCATCTGAGATCTATATCACAGTCTGAGATATTAACTTTAAATAACTGAGTTGCTGACTTGAGAAATATCTGTGGCCAGTTGTTCAAAGCTTGATTAGTTTAATCAATGATTACCACAAATTTAAAAGTTTCAATAAAAATAAACACATCATTATTAGATTAAGTTTTTCATAACAATTTGGTTTAATTTTGTGAAGAAATTCTATCCATTTGTAATATTTTCAAACTAAATTTCACAAAATATTTTAAATTATGCAAAATCCAAATTTTAACTAATTAACTGATTAAACCAATCAAGCTTTGGGATCTATATTTCAAAACCTGAGATGTTGATTTGGACAGACTTACATGTAATAGCTAACTTGATATTATCTGTTGTCTATTTTTCAGAGTCCAAAGCCTGGGAAGTGGACACATGTAGAGGACATTACAACAATGTATCATGCTGTTTGTTTCATCCACGGCAAGAACTTATCCTTAGTAACTCGGAAGATAAAAGTATCAGGGTCTGGGACATGAGTAAAAGGTATATATTTATCAAATGATTAACAACAGGCTATAGTTTATTAGGACTCAAAGTGACTTTTATTAGACTAGGAGCAGGTGTGGATCCTTATAAAAATTTTGCAAGTTCCAATGAAAAATTTTAGTTGCCAAAAAATAAAACTATTAAGGTGGAAGAAGCTGAAGGGAAATGGTCTTAGTTTTGACAATAGTCTGGAAACTAGTCTGCAATGATCTACTGTAAACATATTTATTTTCACTGTGTACTTATTTTCGCTTATTTTGCGGTCATTTCTTTTACGCGAAAATTAATACTCAGCGAAAACTATATTATGCTTATTGTGTTATAGTGTATACACGTATTTCAAACTGCAAAAATTCAACTATGCAAACATGTTTAAATTTCCTTTACCGTGAAAATAGATACACAAGAAATTGAATATGTTTACAGTATTATAAGGATTGCAATTGTCAGAAATGATGATATTATGATGTTGGATTCCCCTACATGATTCAACAATGATTGACCTTGCATCTCTGATCTGACAATAGCAACCAATAATAAGAAAATTAAATAAAAACAGTTGATAAACTGTGAACACTTCATGTCATTTTCATAATCAATGGTAATTTGGATGTTTGAAAAGCACGTGTGTGTGAAGGCACCTCATAATATATTCTTCTGCATGGTAACTCTGGTCTGTGTATTATTTGACGATATACCACGGGTAAATGTTGATCATTTCAATTCTAAGATGACTTAGATAAAAAAGATTGAAATAAATATCGTGAACTTTTTCTTCAGAAGTACATTTTACTATCTATTTGCAAAAAGGTCCATTAAAAGAATTCTGCTGTTGAATTTACCTCCATTGAAATAAATGATTTTATGAATGAAAATTACGTTGCAACCATTGTTCGCAACACATCGCATGACGTCATGTTATAAGCAAGGGAGTATGTCATTTAAACGGAACAGCGATGGGTATATTATCGTTTGTTATACCACAGCTGGCTCTCTATGTTTCATTTTAGGAAAACTCGAGTCATGTTAGAATTCTTAATTTTAGTTGCCATGGCACCTATTTTAGACACAACTTTGAGTTCATATTTATGCTTGAATACTGTAAATGGCTTTATATTGTGGCTTACTTATTTAAATGATTTAAATTTTGAAGTTTCTATTGTCGTACTTCGAAGAAATTTCTAGAATAATGATTGGTCAAGTTGTCAGGGAATATGGAAAAACTGTCAGGTACATACATGTAAATGCAGTAAAAGGGAAGTAATGCAAACCTCATGGAAATCAAAACAAGATGACAATGTATACAAGTCACAAAGAATACAGAATCAAAGTTATATCTTTGACAGGTTAAATTGAGGTGTGCAACCTGCTAAACAACTGTATAAATTGTATTGTACCACCAGCGTCGGTGCAGAATGAGTCAACGATTAAAATAAAATTTGTATTTTGTAGAACTGGGGTGCAGACATTCAGAAGAGAACATGACAGATTTTGGGTCATGGCAGCTCACCCGTCGCTCAATATTTTTGCAGCAGGACATGATAGTGGCATGATCATTTATAAATTAGAAAGAGAGCGTCCAGCTTACGCAGTCCATAACAACATTTTATTCTATGTTAAAGACAGATATTTAAGGAAGCTGGAATTTGGATCGTCAAAAGACAATGCTGTTATGCAGCTTAGAGGGTAAGATCAGGTTGTAGAATTACTTCTTGGGTGGGGTGGGGGTAGGGCGGATGGGAGGTGATAGTGTTGGAAAAAGCCACCTTTTTACTCAGGCAGTCAATACTCAAAACGACCATCCCATCCCACCCCCACCCCACAACAACTAAGGGAGAGGAGTTTACTGAAATCACCTTGTCTGTTCGCCTAACTGTAGACATTGTTTTGTCCTGAAGTTTACCAAAGGTGTGCTTAGATCAAGGATTTTTTAGGAGTTACTGATTGTTTAACTTAGCAATTTTTATGAAATTTTACATACTGATCATTTAACTCAGGAATTTTGCATGTGGGTAAATTTTTGACACTTGTTGTCCAGGCAACTCTTACAGATTTGGAGCAACACCCAAAGTGTTTATTAATGGTGGGGGACCTATGTATTGCCTTCCAATACTGACTTGTTATTATTATTTTTTCAGTGGTAGCAGAAGTCCAGTATTCAGCATGTCGTACAACCCAGCAGAAAATGCTGTCCTTCTCTGTACGGTAAGTATTGCAGGTTTATTTTACTTTACAGTATAGATCTGAAGTTTATTTTTCCCCATTTACGGTCAATGGTTGAAGTTAAAAGCGGGGGTATGCTTACAGATTTCTTATTTGTTGCACGTCTTTGATAACTTTTTTGCTGTTTGTTAGTCAAGTTGCAACAAAGTTGAACTGGACTATTAGTTTGATGTTGAAGCAATACAGATTTGGATTCCGTATGGGTCTAGTACATACACTGACATCCATAAATCATTTAACATGTTTAACTGGTCTATTATTACAGACTGAATATCTTCACAAATTAAAATTGTTGAAATCGAGTTAGCAATTCAGTGTTGAAAGAATTTTTCAGAACTTGGTAGCCAATGTTGATTTTAGCTACCAGGAATAGAGTTGTGCTAATACTGTCACAATTGAGCAAGATAATGGTAATTTTCTTTTTTTTTACAGAGAACCAGTAATGCTGAGAATCTACATATGATTATATTCAGTACCAAAGGATACAGACTCAAAAAAATCCAGATGGTATGTCAGATTTAAACTTTGATATTTTCCAGGGGTCTGTCTCACCCCTCTCTTTGTATGGGGTGGGGTGAGGGGGGGGGGGGGTCTTGGGTTCGGAGGATCCATACAATCCCATATCCTCTGATATAAAACGACAGTAATTGTTTTATTATATGACACTTCAAAATGATATTAATATTTTTTAGTGAAATCACCACAATGGTTTCAAATTTGATATTTCTTGAGATGTTCATCAAGTTGGTAAAGCTGTTAAAGGTCTTTTAAATAACTTCTTATTTGTCATCTGTGGACTTCTTTTTGATTTTCCGGCATAAGTGAAAAGAATTATGCAACAGTTTTAAAGGTGTCAATTTTCTACTTTCATTTTGACAGTAGGTGGGTACCAATGCACAATGATATACAGTAATACCTCGATTCATCGCAACCATTTGTTCAGTCAAATTTTTAGCGATATAAAGAGGTTTGGCGATAAATTATGGGAGGCAGATAAAGAAAAACACAAATAAAATGGAATTTGGGACTTCAAAATATTATGGCGATAAGCAAGGTGGCAGAGTTATCGAGGGGCATTATAACAAGGTTTTATTGTAATTGAAGCATTGTGTTTACTTTTGTCATTGAAAGATACACAGAAACCTGTCATTATATGTACTTCTGGCTAGGAAAGATAACTCTGACTGAACTTACACCTTTGACATCAGTGACTTTGTTTGCCTCAAATAACTACAGAAGAAAGGTAGTTTCCTCTAGGAAAAAATGACTAAAATTTCTCAATTTGTCCTCTAAAATTCCCAAAGACAACAGTGATGCACTGAAAAATGAAATCTAGTTGTACTTACCTACAAGATATCAGATCGTACCAGATTGTAGTGTTGTTTAATTTCTTATTTGTCCTTTCCATGTCACAAAAGTACCAAATACGTTTTTAAAAATCTGGATATTTTTAATATGTTGATCAGTTGTGTAAATTGGGAAAATTCACTAACTTTTTTTCGAAAACATTATACATTTTGGGTATTTGGAATGTGGCTGAACTTTGACCCCAAGTCCTGTCCTCTGTCATAATAAAAAGGAATATTCTGTCAGGGCATTTCTGTATCAACTCAGCCTTAATTATATATTCTATTCTATTACTTCAGCTCCTGAAGGCAAGAGGTCTGCTGGTTTGACAGCTGTGTGGGTTGCTAGAAACAGATTTGCTGTTTTGGACAGACAACACAATGTAAGTTAACTATTGTAGCAGGAACGATCCATAACTAATTTTGTCAAATATATCACTGTAGTAACTTGGTTCATTGAGTACTCACTTTGAGTATGGGAGGTTAAAATTCGAAGTCAGGCTGAGGTCTCAACAAGGCTGAAAATAGGTAGCACTCAGCATAAAATGAAAGTCACAGGGTCTTTTGAAAACCTGTCTGATATTGGAGTCTCTGGCTGATTTGGCATGTGGCATCAATTTTACCATACTTTATTCTCTATTTATCAACGCAAATACACAAGTAGCATGAGTAAGACAATTTTAGATACTGGTCATTATAGAGGTCAGTGTAAGAGTTATGGCCGGTTTGATGGGATTTTGTCCTAAATGGACCGTTTTGGTTTTTGAAAAATAAATATCTAAATATTCTTGCACTTAAATAATAATGCAGCAGTATTTTATGTGGACTTTCAGATTTTGGCTCATACAAAGGTATTTTTTACTAGTATTTTTCTTAATAAGCTCATCTTTGTGCTATATTATACTAAAATATGAAAAATGAGGGGGTTTTCCCGTCTTTGATAATTATTTTCAAAATGTTCTCCTCGGAAGACCAACTTTTACGTTATTGTTTCTGAAAATATTTTCAAAACGCAAGCATTACAAGTTTTAAAAAAATTTCTCCTCTTAGGAGAAAATGATCAACTTTTTGAAAAATATGGGAAAATTAAAACTGATCACTGCATATACAACTGATGTTGCATTTTAACACGGCTGGCAATAACTGCTGTGGTTAGCTCAGTGGTAGCAAGGACGCTTTGTAACCTGTACCGCATGGGTTCAGATCCCATCCGGATATTTTTTTATTTATTTTCTTATTATTTTTCTTTATCTTTATAAAATACTATTGTTAAATTTTTCCTTTTTACAAATATAAGTTTTTAAAAATGAGCATTTTCTTCTTTCAAACACTTCTAGCAGATCAAGCCAGGTTACATTTTTATACAATAAATCCACACATATCACCTGTGAATTCTTAGTGAAGCGTGATGTCAGTTATTTTTTCTGTTTATTGTATAAAGATGAAAAATGAAGATTATGGATGTTAAGGTTTGTTCAGTATCTTCGGCTCTTCAAAGAAAAACCAAGTTTCCAAAAATAATCAATCAATCAATTAAGCGCTTGTTTTTCATAGACCTGGTCTAATTATAGAATGCGAAATCCTCTGGTGTTTAAAAATACATTGTTACGTCATTAATCTGTTCAAGCAGGGGGCAATGTAAAAAGCGCCTATCAAACCCGCCATACCTCTTTAAATGAATTACTGTTAATCAGGAAATTTTCGCATCAATTAATTGAGAGAAGTGACATTGCAATTTATTTTCAAACCCTCATCAGACGAAAATGTTAGGCAAATGTGAACTTAATGTGAATTATATCAAATTTTTTCAAAATTAAATATTTGCGAAAGTTTTATAAACTCTATCGAATTTACGCGAAAATAACATGAACACAAAATTTTTCTGATTTACAGCAGGTGATCGGGCAAGCTATTAAAGCTATATTCTTGACAGTTTATGTAATTTGCTTTTACAGATTGTTATTAAGAATTTAAAAAATGAGATCACCAAGAAAGTACAAGCCCCTAATTGTGACGAAATATTTTATGCTGGTACAGGATGTCTTCTCTTGAAAGACTCGGATTCGGTTAATTTATTTGACGTACAACAAAAACGGTGAGTTGATATTATAATATTATTATTATATTCTTGTCCTTCCTTTTATCCTTAGAGACAGAAAAAATGTTTCAGTTGTAAATGTCATAGAAGTGAATATTTGGCCCTAATACAATAAAGCATGTTGTTTTTTACCCAATGGATATGGTAATATTCCCAGTTTATTTGTATGTTATGTTTACATTAAGATTGTAGTTTTCCAAATTGATTTCTAAACCTTCATCTCTCACAGACACAGCTAGAACATGCTGTAAATAAATTCAGAGGCATGAAAGATATACGAAAAAAAACTCTTTGCATTTAATTATATTTAATGACCATCAAAAGTCTGAATGTAATATTTTTGCCTCTTGTTGAATTTCCCCGTAAATGAGTCAAAATGCTGCTTATTTTCCCCAATTCCAAGGGCCCTGATCCCATTCCCAAAATGGGTTGAAAAACCCCTGTCAGTCTTGTGACTTACATACTCATATTGGTTTTTATACATGTAAGGCCTATAAATCCAGTTTGTTTCCGCTAACCTGACTGACCTTAACCTGACTGACCCTAACCTGACTGACCCTAAATTTCTAATCTTGCCCTTTAGTTTTTATGACAATATTTTGACAAGCACTGTAAAAGTTTGCATCCTTTCTCTGTATGGCCATTGTAAGAAAAAAATGCCTACCTACTGACCCTAATTATTCCAAGAGTTAGTGGAAACTATATGTATTTTTCTTTGGTCTAAACTCTTTTTTTTTCTTTATATTTTTTCCCTTTTGATTATCATTGTTACAGGAGGAAACAAATATTAATTTTCTTTGGCCTAATCTTTTTTTAAAAATAACAGTTTCATTTTTCTTCCAATCATCATTGTTACAGGAGGAAACAAATATTAATTTTCTTTAGCCTAATTTTTTTAAAAAAAATAACAGTTTAATTTTTTCTTCTGATCATCATTGTTACAGGAGGAAACAAATATTAATTTTCTTTGGCCTAATTTTTTAAAAAAAAATAACAGTTTAATTTTTTCTTCCGATCATCATTGTCACAGGGGAAACAAATATTATTTTTTGTGTTCTAAACTTTTTTTTTTTTTTTTTTTTTTTTTTTTTTAAAAACAGTTTTATTAATTTTTTCTTCTGATCATTATTGTTACAGGAGTTTAGCAACAGTGAAACTCTCCAAAGTCAAAAGTGTGGTTTGGTCATCAGACATGTCTTATGTGGCTTTAATCAGCAAACATGGTAAGTTTGTTTATTTTATAAACTATACATTACCCTCTATAAATAAGAAATAGACATGTCTTTGGCAAGTAGTTTCCAGATTGTTGTCAAGTCCATTTAATTTTTGTTTCTTCGTCATTAAAAACAACATGGCAGACGGTGATCGGATAACTTATCCATATCCAGTGACCAAGAGGTTTTAAGTTTTAGAGTTATCACAAAGTAAGAACAGCTTAACTATTTTGAGTTAGGGGCCCAGCTCACTTCAGAAAAGAAGTTGTAATAGTAATAAATAGCTAAAATGTGTCAATTTTAAGGGGCCCAGACTGATTTTTAGTAGCCATGGGCTACTGGGCCCCTGCCAATCTTCATCTCTGAAGAATACTATTAGAAAGAACACATGTCCCTCAAACACAAAATAAACTACTTGTTATGATAGTGTCAGCTTTATTTGTTATTGATGTGCAATTATAGATTAAGAATTAAAGTGGCCTTTATAGACAAGTGGCCCTTATATACAGGTTCAAATAACATGAATAAAGTGTGATTAAAATAAAATTTTACTGGCCCTATAAAAGCAGGTGGCCCTTATATAGAGATGCCCTTTAATGCAGGTTTGACTATGTACTGCAAAAATATAAATTTTGATTATTAATCAACCTGTAGAAGTTTATCTGGGCCGCCCCAAGGGTTTAAAGATTTTTGTTTAGTATTGCTATTGCAACTTCTCTTCAAAAGTGAGCTGGGCCCCTAACTCAAAATATTTAAGCTTCATCCCTGTTTTTATCACACGGCAAGGACAAGATACATAATTACCCATAATTCATGATTCAAAATGGTTTAAATGAAATGTTTTCTTTTTTTCAGTTATTTCCATATGTAACAGGAAGTTGGAAAATCTTTGTACCATTCACGAAAATATCCGTGTTAAAAGTGGAGCTTGGGAAGAAACGGGAGTGTTTGTGTATACCACAAGTAACCACATCAAATATGCCTTAATTAATGGGTGAGTTTTGTTAACACCATATATAACAAAAGAGAGAGAGAGAATATATTTGTGTATACTAATACAACGACATCATACATGTCCTCATTGATTGGTAGGCTGTATTCATTTCTGGTAACATAGGGCTTTTTCTGATGGTTTGAGAAAGTGAGTGGAGATTTATTGCTCAAAAATCCATGCAATTTTAGAGTTTCAAAAATTAAAATCTAGCTATTTCACCCTAGGAAAATGCATATTTGTGTAATCCCAAGAGTAAATAAAAGATTTCTCAAAATATGTTACACAGATCTTATTGAAACTTCACAGTTGTGGCATGAAGTAGAAGTGTCATTGGTTATTCATATGTTGATCATGCACATGGTTGGAAAAACTCAAATCTTAGAAATTACAACTTTCCATTGGGGCGGGGGTATTTTTTCTAGTTTAGGTATGTTATAGAGATCATGCAATTATTTATTTATTTATTTAATGGTTGGCAGATTGATTATTTATTTGATATCTATTTATTTATTTTATGTTATAGGGATCATGGAATTATCAGGACCTTGGATTTACCAATTTACATTACAAGGATTAAGGGAAACAGTGTCTATTGTTTGGACAGAGAAGCTAGACCAAGGGTTTTAGGAATTGACCCAACAGAATTCAAATTTAAACTTGCATTGGTCAACAGAAAGTATGAAGAGGTAAAATTTTAGATTTTTTCAGAATTTTAAAAACGACCACCATAGCTATATTAGTAGAGTGCTTGCTGCTGAGGTCATGGGTTCGAACCCTGGCTGGGTCTGACTAACTGATAAAGACTTGAAAATGGGCAGTGACTGTTCTTTAAACAATCACTCAGCATTTAGAAATGATAGTCACTGAGTTCTGTGAAAAGACTGAACATTGTCTTCTACGTTTACTTTCTAAAACCAAAGGGTATACATTGCCAAACTATTGGTTTTGTTTTGTTATTTTAAACATTGATTCCAGACGTGATTTGTAATGTGTATACCAAAATGACAGTCATTGATCTTAGAATTTAATCAGTTTGACCAGTAAAAATGTAGTTTACTATTTAAACGCACTAACCTTAATTTATCAATATGGCAGCTGTCGTACTTGGACTCTTAATTAAATGGTGCAGTCAAGATGTAGTTTTCCTTTCAAATTAACTTACCTTTTAGGCCTAATCTGAAATTTTATTATTATTAATTGTGGAATAATTTATATTTACATGTATTATGAATATGTGTTACATTAATTGTTAAATAATTTAATTTAATTTTATAGGTTTTACATATGGTAAGACATGCTAAGTTAGTGGGGCAGTCTATAATCTCCTACCTACAGAAGAAAGGTTACCCAGAAGTAGCTCTACATTTTGTGAAGGATGAAAAGACAAGATTTGGACTGGCTTTGGAATGTGGTAATATTGAGGTAATTACTCAGATTTTGTCAAAAAGAAAAAAAAAATTAATTTGGCTGTATATAATGTGGAAGATTTAGATCAAAGAAAGAGAGAGAGAGAAGGGGAATGAGAAAGAAGAAAGTGGCAAAAGATGCAGAGAAGAGAAAAAGAGTAAGAAGAGAAAGGAAGAACAGAGAGAGTGAGAGAGAGAAAGAGAGAGAGAGAGAGAGAGATACAGAGAAAAGAACAAGAGAAAGGAAGAGCACAGAGAGAAGAGAGGGCATAATTTTCAGTAGACAATACATGCAAGTTTCAGAAAAAAATATTTGATTTTAAGTGTTTTTTTCATGTTGAGAAGAGTATGTGCTTTAGACCATAGATCCTTAATCCACTGGGCCACCAAGGCCCGAGATGACTGGACAAGATACACAACACTTTTAATTTATTAATGTTACAGATTGCATTAGAAGCTGCCAGAGCTTTAGATGATCAGGCTTGTTGGGAAAAGTTAGGAGAAGCCGCTCTGTTACAGGGCAATATCCAAGTTGTTGAGTTAGCCTACCAGAGAACAAAGAACTTTGACAAATTGTCTTTCATTTATCTGATTACTGGTAACCTTGAAAAACTGAAGAAGATGATGAAAATTGGTAAGTTTTTGCAGGCCTCAAAGTTGCCCCTAAAATAGGAGCCATGGCAACTAAAATTTTATTTTGCGACCACGTTAACATACATGTAGGAAGTAGCAAGCCTTGACGGGTCATTTTTGGGCTGATATTCTGCCCCATTTTACAATTAAAAATTTTATGGTTTTTTTATACAATGACTTTGCAATTTTCACAATTTTGGAAATTTGAAAACAGTATTTTTGAGTTTTCAGTCACATTTTCTGGTTTTTTATTTTTTTTTATTTTGCTATTACCATGCACATTACAATTTTTATTTTCATTTTACAATTGAAATGACCCTGGCCCCATGCACAAATATGTGAGAGAGCGCCTTGCTTGGGATCCATAATCATTCTCAATAGACCACTTGGTCACCAATGTCACAGATAATAAAATATTCTTTCTTTCTTATTCACAGCTGAGATCAGAAAGGACACAAGTGGACATTTTCAGACTGCTTTATTTTTGGGTGATGTCACAGAACGAGTGAAAATTTTGAAAACATGTGGACAAAGTAAGAGTAGTTTTACTTCATAAACAACGTTCCTTAGACTGTAAATGTATTGGTTTTAACAGGGTACAATCTTTAGTGTTACAACTGCTATTAGTCCAGGGAGCTTAGAGAGTCGTTTATTTGTCAGTTAACTGTTTATGTTTAATATTTTTTATTAAATGTTATAATATTGAATTTTAAATTCAGAAGCCGTCCATAAAATTTTAATTATTTTACATGTTTAAAACTTGTGGTATAAATACTGAGTCAAATTATTACAGAGTAACGTATGTGATTCCTAGAATAACTTTGTTTTTACAGGAAAATGTGATATGATTTCATATCCAGTGGAAATAATTGTTCCACACAAAGGTAGCTGTTGTCTCATGGTACAGTGCCAAACCCCATTCCAAATGTATATATCTTTTTTCACTTTCGTAAAAGAATCACTGGACTATCTGACAAATTGATGTATCCCTGACCGTTCCTATAATGTTCGGACACTTGCTACCATCACGGTATCAAAGCAATGTCACATCAACTAATGATATACTACTGTCAATTGTAACATGTTTATGTTTTTAACCCATAGTAATCCTCGGAGCACAAAGGTTTTTTCATTGGTACTTAGTTGAGATGTACATGTTGCAAGTAAATTTGAGTTATCGGTGATACTCTATCTGTCAAACCATTAGGCAGTGATTTTGTTTGTTTAAAATTACTACAGAATAAATGTAGTTTCCCCTAGGAAAAAATGACTAAAATTTCCCAATTTTTTTTTTTTTTTTGTCCACTAAAATTCCCCAAAACAGTTTATTGCGATGAAAAATTAAATCTAGTTGTCCTTACCTACAAGATATCAGATTGACCACATTGAAGTCTTTGTAATCAAAATAATAGCTATAATGTCAGCATATCACATTATTACACCTTATGTAAAAATCTAGTAATTTCATTGGATAAGAGGTATGTAACAATTTGTACTGTCACATAGCGCTGCGCGTGACTATGTGACAGTACTTTTGTTCGAGTCACCTTCCTTCACTGGATCACGTCAACGCTTTGAACAAAACGTTTTCAGTTGTGTCTATGGCAAGCGTCTCATTGTTATTGATATTGTTTACATTTCTCTGTAACAATAACGTATGATGTTTGCCGAGGTTGACAATGACTATCTTGGCAACTTGTTAGAGTCTAAATACTCTGCATCAACTAAACGGATCATTAAGCGGGCTGTGGATACGTTTCTTAAATTTCTTGGCTCAAATGACTGCATTTGAGGCATTCCCGGTCGATAAATTGAATGAAAATTGGTATATACATTACTAAAGACGAAGGATGCACATCATGTATTGGTAAAATAAAACAAACATTCGGTGTAATAAAATAAATATTACATTTCTGACAGGGTGCCAGTACATATTGTCACCTCTCGAAAAGCATTGTCAGCCTCGGCTATCGCCTCGGCAAACAATGCTTCCTCGAGGTGACAATATGTACTGGCACCCTGTCAGAAATGTAATATTTATATAATGCTGTTTGCTAGATATCAGAACTTCAGTTTTCCCAATCTTAAAGGCAGAAGGTAGTTTTTAAAAACGTACAAAATCACTGCTAGGAGTAGCTTCATTGTTCGTAAGGCAATGTTATACACTCCATGATAATTTTTTCAGGAGTTCGGAAAGTGACCTTTTCAAGTAACTTTATCAATGTGTATAAAATTTACATGTAGTTCCTAAAACGGGAACTGAAAATTGAAGTAAATCTTTACTTATAAGATTCTTTTTTTTACTTTCTTAAAAGAATCGCTGGCCTATCTGACAGCTGCAACTCATGGTATGGATGAGGAAGCTGAACAACTGAAAGAGACATTCTCTGAGAAAGACAGAGTTCCAGATTTGTATCCCAGTGCCATGTTACTACAGCCACCAGTTCCTGTATGTCAACAAGACAGTAACTGGCCTTTATTGACTACAACTAAAGGATTCTTTGAAGGTGCTATGGCCGCAGCAGGAGGAGGTAATCTTAACATTTAAATGACATTTCTATTATTTACCTCAACTACCTTGATAACCTCTTTGTGCCCGCTGGCACATAAGGCCCTAATGGGTTTCCATAATCAATGATTTTTACTCTACCTGGAGATTAGCTATGTAGAAACCCCTTGAACTCGGAGGACCAGTGGTTTTCCGTTTTCCTTCCCTTAGCCTGTTATTTTAGGCCCCGGAGACTCTATCACCACTGTCACTCAGCTGCAACTGCATTTCCAGGGCCACCAGACATGGAGGTGTGACATTTGATTTGCTGGCAGAACATTTTTGAGACGGTTGGCATTTCCATTATTTAATCCAGAAATACTGTTGGTGGAGTCATCCTGCCCCAGGCTTTAAAAACATGGAATGGGGGCGGGATTTTCAAATATTGGGTCCTGTTATAATATTTTCAAGACATTTATTTGAAATAATCATTACCAATTGGAAGAGAAAATACGAATTAGAAAAAGGTAGAATGGATTATTCAAAACTCAACAAAGACTGTAAAGATAGGACAGAGTTGGCCCACTGAGAGTATTTTGTGTGGGATTGCTATAGCTGGGCCATATTTTGGGCTGATAATGGGCCCCATTTACAAGTAAAAATCTTATGGTTTTTGAAAATTGTTTGTCACAAATAAAAAAAAAACCCTAGAGAACTGACTTAAAATAGTGAAATATATTAAAATAAAAATAAATGAATAAATGTCAAAAATAAATCTGTTCTCATTCACAAAAGATTGACAGACAGCCCTAAAGTAATTAAATCTTTTTTGATTTTACTATAAGCTGTTTGTGTTTTTGTTTTGTTAGGTAAACATTCTACTTTAGCAGCCGCAGTAGATATGGATGACGGAGCGGGAGAAGGATGGGGAGAGGATGCTGACTTAGTTCTTGATGAAGGTAGGTGTATAGTGTAAACCAACTTTTATTTGGTGATACTAACTTTCGCAATGCTGTTGCCAAAACAATTTTGAGACTATTTATTTTCTTGAAATTGACTATAACTGAATGTCGATAAACTATTGCAAGCATTTCATTATGCAGTTTGCTATATTTCAGAACTTCAAATTTTCCCAATTTAGAAGGCAGAAGGTAGTTTTTAAGAAATGTAACAAAATCACTTGGCATTTTTATTTTTCCCTATTCTTTTGAAAATTTCCTATTTTTTTAGACAATTTACTATGATTGTTTGATATCCTGAATACCTTCTAAAATATTTTGGTCTGAAAAGCCAATTTTTTAGTATCAGAAGCAGCAAAAAGTAATAGTTTACACACACACACACACACACACACACCACACACACACACACATATTTTAATTTATATCATTTAACATATGCTATTTAAACCAACTGTCTGTTTGTAATCTGTAATTGAGTAAATTTATTTTGTTTTTGAACAGGACCAATGAAGGGGTGTCAGGATGCCATTGAGAAATAAAGTCTCCCCCTTCAGGGGCCATGTTTAACAATGAACATGAATGCAAAAATTTTGATGTGGTGGTGTTTTAGAGGGAAGTTTAGAAAATGCCCCCTCTGAAAAATTCTAAAATATACACTGAACTCTTGTATTAATTTATTTACAAATTATCCATTTCAGAGGGAGGTTTGGGTGGCGAAGGTCTTGATGAGGAAGGTATGGGAGGAGATGAAGAAGGAGGTGGATGGGATGTCGGCGATGAAGACCTGGAGCTTCCCGATATAGATATGGGAGCACCTGCAGCCAGTGGCGGGGGAGAGGGTTATTTTGTTCCCCCAACAAAGGGTACCAGTCAGTCTCAGGTAGCAATTTTTATCAAATCAAAAACAGAACCAGGGTTCTTCCTACCCTATATTTACTGCCGAAATTTTGAGGCATTCCCAATACAAAAATGAAGAATTTTTTCCCAAAATTGAGAAAAAATTCCCAATCCAGTTTAACTTTTCTCTCTGTTTTGATTTTTCTGGAATAAACTTGATTCCTTCTCAAAGCTTAGTGTCACCTGCTAATAAGAGCCAGATTTAGTGTTTTAATGTCCTAATTGAGTCAATTGAAAAATTCCCAATTTGTGTTGGAAAAGTCCTACAGAGGATCCAAATTCCAATCCAAAAAGCAAAGTAAAACTCTGAAAACTGGAGTTTAAGTTTAACACATAAATGTAAAATCAAAATTGGAAATGTTTATTTATTTATTCTTCTTTCTCAGGTTTGGTGCAATAATTCACAGTTACCAGTGGACCATGTCTTAGCAGGATCATTTGAAACAGCCATGAGAGTGAGTTTTAATTTATAAAAATGACTTGTACTTCTATCGATATCAACAATATGGCCCTGATTGGTTTTTTGGCATATGTAAAATTGTATAAGGTCACCTTTTCATACCAGACTGCTGTTATGTATGAGGTCTTGGATTCAAACCTCTGTCATGTCTGAATGTCTAATTAAGACTTGAAAATAGGTAGTGACTGTTCTTTTGCCAAGCATTTAGAAATGAAAGTCACTTGATCTTTTGTAAGAGACCGTAAAAACGATGACACATGCACATTGCCCTGAGTCAGAGTGCACTGCAAATTTCAAAATTCACTAATAGCTGGTGACATCTTGATATAAGTGAAATATTCTTGACTGGGCCTCAATTTAATAAAACTTGATACAAGGGTTTATCATGGTAACATCTCTGACAAGTTCATGTTTTGTAACTGGCAAGCAAGATTTGACAGTTATTGCCCTTTGTTTATTTGAGTGAAATATTTCTGTGAAGTATTACAATACTCTATTGCGAGGAAATAAGTATCACTTGTGATGCTTTGTTTGAATTTGTTTAATATAGGAATGAAATTAATTTTTCTTTTTTTTATGGAAGTATGAAAGAATTAGACATTTTGCACGCTGAATAATTTATGTATCAAAATTATTTTATGTGTGCAAATTATCCAATACTTTTATGCTTCCTTAACAAATTGAAAAATTAATTTTATTTCTTATAATTCAATTTTTAGAAATTTTTCAATAACAAATCAACAATTTAAAATCAACAATTTAAACTACAATATAGCCGTAGCAAGTGAAAAAATATAGCAATGCTCCGGTGTAGAATTTCATACGCCTCTACGTCATTTATAATGAGATGACAGCCAATCCGTTCATGCAAATGTAACAGAAAAATCTGACCTATCAGAATGCTGTTAAAAAATGAGAATTGAATTGTCCAGTATTTCCAGATAACCATTCTTTCCTTGTTTGTTTTATTTCAGTTACTTCATGATCAAGTTGGTGTTGTCAGTTTTGACGTGTATAAACAGTTGTTTTTGCAAACATACAGTCGGAGTCGGACATGTTTCCAGGCTTTGCCGTCTTTGCCTCCATTATTTGGCTACCCACAAAGAAATTGGTAAGTTTTCTCGGAACATATTATAAAAATTGTAAAAAAATTGTTTCACATTTTAATGTTTTTTCTCAAAATTATTAAGAAAATTCCCAGGAAATTGTTTTTAAGAAAATGAACTTTGTTCCATACATTTACACATAGTTTATTAAGTTATATATTGCAAATACGTCAATATTTTCATTTCACTTTATAAATGACAATTGGCATGATGATAATATAAATCTATGACTAAAAGAATCTATCACAACTTGTGGTGCCAGAAAGGGAAATCTTAACCCGAGTTCTAATATATTTGGTCCAGAACGAACGAGGCTTGCAGAGTTCTGGACTAAATATATTAAAACGAGGGTTGAGATTACCTTATCTGGCACTACAAGTAGTGATTGATTCTATTTCTTGCACCAGAAAGTACAATATTCAATTTAAATTCAATTTCAACTTTCGGTACATCTCTGATTTTGTTGATAAAAGATTGCGGGAAAAACGGCGTGTAGGCTATCTTGCACAGGGGGGTACAAGATGGAGATATCTTGCACCTCTCTTTTTATGGATTTTTCTATCTGGGGTGCAAGAAAAATATATATTTGTATATTTATTGATGGATGGCAGTGTATAAATGTATATATTTACAGCAATGCCTGTTGATAATTTTGCCACACTGTTATAAAGTCCCAAAAATCAATTTTTGAGATGTATGTTTTTATAAGTCTTCTTATATATTGCCAAATTCCAAAATCTTACTGAACAAATGGTGGTAATAAACAGAAGTTTTGCTGTATAGTAAATTATCAGGGCTCAAAATAAGGGCAAAGTTGGGCGATATCTTCGCCCTGTTTCAAAAAACTTCGCCCTAAACTGTCCCAAAAGCGAAGTTCTAGTCGCCCTAAGTTTTAACAAGTTTATTTAACATGTTTAACCCCTCAAGGCGCCTCTGTATATTACATGCATACAAAGGTAAACACAGGTAACTCCCGATATATCCAGGTGTCTTAATCCGATAATTAGCTTAACTTGAGATCATCCATGCATGTCATGGATTCATCAACCTGTAGACTGATGTAATTGAATGCCATCTTGATGAAGAACCTCAAATATTTGCTAAAAAACGCCTGTACGAGTAATGGAAATGGGGGGGGGGGTGTATTGAGCAAAATAGTAGATCGTTTTTTGTATGAAAATTTAATAAAATGACAGACCTTCTCAGAATGTTGCCTCTTCACAAAGGAATCCATAAATAAAAGCATTTTCCGATTGAATGATTTAAAATGAGTAAAATCATCTCTAGAAATTTGGAGTCAGGCTCATGACATACAGGTGCTTTTAAACAAGGGGGATAACTCAATCAGAAAATAAAAGTGCACATAGGGGCCTAGATTTATTTTTTTTTTTATTTTTTTTTTTTTATGTTAATAATAATAATTGTATTCTTACAATTAATTATTAAAAGAAATTGTACATGTACTTCGCATTTACATTGTAATATTTAGACAGTGTTAGTGATGTGAAAATGTAATATTATTAGGACATGTTTTATATGATCAATGTGTTTTGATTTAATAAAAGAGCCTTTAAATTACAATAAACATAAGAACAATATTTTTTGTTAAATTATTATCAGTATGGCAGCACTGAGCTTGTACATATATAGTTCTACATATTGCAAAAAAAAAAAAAAAAAAAAAAAAGAAAGTAAAATAGGCCTAATTATATCTTAGAAGAATTTTACATCTTGGTTTCTTTTAATAAGATAATTAATATTACATTTATGTAATATGCAAGTCCTAAATAGGGATGCTACCATTTATAAAGACAAACAGCTTGGAACATGCGTGGCAGCGTATTATATTTCGCGGCGGAAAAACTTCTCCCTGTTTTGAAAAACTTCTCCCTCATCTTGGCTGAGGGAGAAGTCACTTCTCCCTGTTTCAAAATCTAATTTGAGCCCTGAATTATATTATTTATTTTACAGGAAGGATGCTGGGGCCAGGAAGGGGGTACCTGCAGTAGGGCTTAAACTAAACACGCTTGTACAACAGTTACAAGTAGCTTACCAGCTAACAACAGGAGGGAAATTTACAGAAGCCGTTACTAAATTCCGCAGTATTTTACTGAGTGTTCCATTACTGATCGTAGACAATAAGCAAGAAATATCAGAAGTAAGTTTTCTTTCTCTTTTTTTTTTTTGCCTCACCTTTCGAAAAAAGAGGGTTGACAGGGATATTAAATTTGAAGTTCCATTCTTTCATCTGTTCGTCCAGGCACTTTCTTGTCCACAGTAATTTTCCAAAACTATAAAGCACTATTTTACAACTTGATGTAAAGCACCAATATTGATAGGAGATATGCATAACATTAACCTGAGTTCGTTTGCTCATTTTCTTACATGGAGTTATGGCCCTTTCATCATAAGTGAAATTATAAAAAATACCTACTGGTGGGGGACCCTTACTCACTGAATTTGCTTGTTTAATTTCAAAAACATGAGATGAAGTCAGAATCAGCAAACACTGGCTGGATTAAATTGTGCATAAAGAAAAACATAAAACAACTGATTCACATCATGAAACTTGTCAAACCGTAGGCTTACAACTAATCTCCGGTGTTATTTATGATCAGAAGTGTAATTGTTCTCAAAATGATTCAAGTACAACATGTTGTCAATTTGTGTTGCAGTACGGTTTCTTCAAAATTAAAACAGGTTTAGTAATAATATACAGTCAAACCTGTCTATAAAGGCCACCCAAAAGAACCAGTAAAAGTGGCCTTTATGTACAGGTTCAAGTAATATAAATAAAGAGCAATTCGGATACAATTCTACTGGCCTTTATAAGCAGATGGCCCTTATATAGAGGCTTCCTTTAAGGCAGGTTGGACTGTATAACTACCAGGCTGGTATCTGAGCTGGTAGACTAAGAATCTAGAGGATATTGTTAACGCTGGAGGGAATATCTCTAACCAGTTGGTTAACAGGGAATTAAGATTAGCAAGAACTCAGTAGCTCATGGCTCTTTAAAATAAGCCTAGGCTAGGTGTAATTTTTACACATGTCTTCTTCTTAATTCTCTCAGTGCCAGGAGGCACACAAAGCTTGGACGTCATTCCTTCATGTCGGTCGGTCTGAGGCTACATGACATGCCGCATTCCAGGTCTTTACACATTTAGGCTACAACTTCTTTTCTTAAGTGAGCTTAGCCTTCAACTCAAAATAGTTAAGCTTCATCCCTGGATTAAGCTAACAGAGTTTTAGACAACTGGGTCCAGATAATTAATGTTTTGTGTTTCTTGTTATCTTGCAGGCCCAGCAGTTAATAGAAATATGTAGAGAATATATTGTTGGTTTAATAATGGAGTCAAAGAGAAAAGAATTGCCTAAAGCCACCTTAGACGACCAAAAACGCAACTGTGAGGTTAGTATTAGCTTAGTTAGAATCACAGAGTAACTAAAACACTAGCATCTGCTTGCAGTGATTTATTAGATTTGGAGTTAGGTCTGATCAAGCTTTCAGGATAACGCTGCCTTCATCACACTACCACCACACATGTATTTTACGGATCCATCTACAACCATTGGGAGACCACCCATTGTAATACAATGGAAGCTCAGTTGGTAGAGTGTTCGCTTCATATGAGGTGGGTAGGGGTTTGACCCCTAGTCGAGGTCTGATCAAGACTTGAAAAAGGTAATGACTGCACTTGGAAATGAATGTTACAGGGTCCTTCGGTAAAGAACTTAAAAACCTATTACCCACAATGTCATCACTGCAAGCATAGCATGTTGAGATGTTGCATTGCCCTGAGTGCTCTGCAAAAGTTAGCATGGTGTTCATTCTATAAAAAACCTGATAAAAATTTTGATAAAAACTTTTCTGAGTGCAATATGTACTAAACACACACTACAGAGGTAAAATCAAAATTTCAGTTACTTCAATGATAGCAGGTGACATCTACATATTAGTGAAAAATTCAATTCATATGATTTTGATATGTATTTATAAAGTGACAGATACATGTATATTTCTTTCTATTTCAGATGGCAGCCTATTTCACTCATTGTAATTTACAGCCAGTTCATTTAATATTAACACTAAGAACCGCCCTTAATTTATTCTTCAAATTGAAAAATTATAAAACGGCAGCATCATTTGCCAGAAGATTGTTAGAATTAGGTCCAAAACTAGATGTAGCTGCACAAGTAAGTACTGTATTTATCTTGTTTATATGTGGCCCTTAGGTTCTATGTCATATTTTATATTTTTTTGTTGAAATGCGGGCATGTGTAACTACATGTTTGTCATACTTTATTACTTTATATTTCTTGTTTAAATGAAACTTATTCGATTAATCATTACAGAAGATGAACTATTTTTGAACTGTTTCATTGTTTCAGTTGCCCATTATCAAAGTTACAACAAATTTGAACACCCCAGTCAGTCGCTCATTCTCAAGGTTATCCTATATTTGAATGTCTCATTGTTTCAGTTGCTCATTATCAAAGTTATGCAATACTTGAACACCCCAGTCAGTTGCTCATTTTCAAGGTTATACCAAATTTGAACACCCCAGTCAGTTGCTCATTCTCAAAATTATACCGAATTTGAACACCCCAGTCAGTTGCTCATTCTCAAAATTATACCGAATTTGAAAACCCCAGTCAGTTTCTCATTCTCGAGCCTGAAGGTTAAGCTCTATTTGAATGCCTTCATTGCCCATTTCAAAGTAAGCTATATTTGAACGCCTCACTGTTTTAGTTGCCCATTCTAAGAGTTTTGAGCACCTCTGATGTCCATTATTATAGTTGTACTGTATTTGTATGCCCAGTTACCTGTTTTAGAATTTATCAATTTGGCATCTTATAAATTTATTCAACATTTATTTCAATTTTAATAGACTAGAAAAATTTTAGCAGCATGTGAGAAAAATCCAACAGATGAACACGACTTAAAGTATGATGAACATAATCCATTTGATATATGTGCTGCCACCTATGTACCAATATACAGGTTAGTTTATATAGTAGGGGTCCAAAATTTTCTAGGTCTGAGGTCCAGGACCTTTGATTTTGCAAAGGGACCCATAATATTTAAACTAAAAAAGTCCAATGAACCTGCAGTTGTTTTTTTTTCTACCGAAATAATGCTGTGTTTTCTTTAAAACACAATTGCATATGGACCTTTCAATGTTGATATGGAACTTTGAAACCTTTATGTGGGACCTGCTAAAAATGAAGTCAAAACGTTCTAGACCTTGCATTACACAACATAATTTTTAACCCCTCAGTCTATAGGTGTTGCCGAGGGCCCCACAAATGCCAATGTTATTTTTGGTGATAGATATACATGTACATTTCACGAATTTCCTGAATTTAGGCATATAGTTGTAATTACTAATCACACAATCAAGGTTTGACACCTGCCAGATAATCTTATGATGTGGGGATTCAGAATTAAGTTTCTGTGATTACTCAGTTCTTAAGTCTCGATTGGCGATTCTCTACTGTATGCTAAAAAGACCCCAAATTACCAATTTTTAAGTCTGCATTTTAAACACTTGCCAATTTGGTGATTTTAAGCAGATTTTGGCAATTTGTGGGGCCCTGGTGCTGCTTCTAAAAGTGATTTATAGGCCAAACAAACAGTTAATCCCATTATTTTGCCAAATCACCCAAACCTTTTATTATGGCCTTTTAAAAATGCTCCCTTCTGAAAAATCTTGAGATTGGACACTGACCCTTTTTGTGTTTATACAAGCATTTTATATTCCCAGCCAAAAATATTTCATTTATATTGAGACATCACCAGCTATAGACGAAATGGAACAAACTTTTAACTTTACAACACACTCTGGAAAATAAACAGGAAGGGCTCTTAAGCATGCCAAACATACCTTGAAACAGGACACTGGTTGTTAAGGTCTCCAGATGAACCCTGTGACTTTCATTTCTACATGTTTAATGCTTGACGAAAGAATAGTCACTACCTATTTTCAAGTCTTGGTCAGAGCCAGCAAGGGTTTTCAAAAACACCCTACCACATACATAGAACAATCACTGTGTTTAAGGAAACGGCCAGAGCTGAAACCTTAACTCTCCACATACAAAATGACCACTCTATGAACTGAGCTACCATAGTGATAAATTATCAGAAATAGAGGACACAGATTTATACATCACTTCCTATATTATATTATTTGTTTTGAATTTGATTGTTTTGCTTTGCAGAGGAAAACCAGTTGTAAAATGTCCTTTAAGTGGAGCATGTTATTTACCAGAGTTCAAAGGTCAAGTTTGTAGAGTAACACAGGTGAGTCATGTGACATCAGAATATTTTGAAAGTGTAAAACATACCTTTTTTTCTCAAAAATGTGGTATGGAAATCTTGTTTTTACCTGAACAAGATTTCCTCATCTCAACCCTAGGATGAGATCACTTTTCCCTACCAACAATTTATTTTCTCAACATCAAATCACTTCCACATCATAATAAGTATGTCAAGATTTTAAAAAAAACACAGACTGGGGCATGAAACCAAACATTTGATGCAAATCCTTGTTTATTAATGGTATTTTTATATATGTTGCAAATGTGGAAGAAAAAGATTCCTACACCAGTGATAGTGTAGATATCTCAGACAAGGATGAATATTTTCCTGTCCATAACAAGCTTTAGGCTCAGTGGGCCATACTTAACATGTTTTACATTACATGAATGCAAAAATACAGTCAAACATGCTTTATAGGCCACCTTGATATAGGGACCATTGGTTTTACAAGCCAGTAAATGTTATCCCAATTGCATTTTATTAATGTTAGATAACCCTCTATACAAAGGTCACCTGCCAATAAAGTTCAGTCTATATTGATGTTTTATAATGTTTAACAGGATTCTTGTTTAAAAATGAACCCCATACAAAATCCTAGATTGAATACTGTAGTATTTGCCATTAATATGCATTATTTGCATGTCATTTCTATTTACATTTACAGGCAACAGAAATAGGAAAAGATTGTATTGGACTTAGAATCAGCCCTATACAATTCAGATAAAACAGGAAAAAGAACAAAAATGACATCGTATTTATATATGATAAAGACTTGGGGAAAATGGAATTTGTTTGATGAAGTGTTAAATGTTATGTGATAAAGATTTGGGAAAACGGAATTTGTTGGACAAAGTAGTAAATGTTATATGGTGTTTATATATGATAAAAAATGGAAGAAAATGGAATTTATTAGACAAAGTGTGAATGTTACTTGGTATTTATATACGATAGACTTGAGGAATATTGAAGTTATTGGACGAAGTGTTAAATGCTAGTAATATATGATAAAGACTCAAGGAAAATAGAATTTGTTGGACAAAGTGTTAAATGCTATATGATAAAGACTTTAGGAAAATGGAATTTGTTGCACCAAGTGTTAAATGTTACATAATGAAGACTTGAGGAAAATGAAATTTTTTGGAAGAATTGTTAAAAGACCATTACTCAATTTCTGTCTTACATACATAAAAATGTTTATAAATCTTATGTCTTCAAAAGTTTTTACTTGTTCATGTACACAAGAGCCATATTACAGGAACCTGAACTAGTTTGTGATCCTTAGCAATGTCACTAACACTAATTGACGTTTCGCCGGCCACGCCCACAATGTTCCGTCAAATGGCTGGATGCTTGATTTACACGCAAAAAAGAATGAAAACTCGGCCTGAAAACGCCATTTAATGACGTCACTGACACTAGTACGTCATTAGTAGCCGTGACATGGCCGTGTTCCGTGATGGCGGCCTTTGTCAGAACATTGTGGGCATGGTTGGCGATCCGTCAATTATGATAATGTTAGCAACTTTTTGACAGTTTTGTTTCTAAAATTAAAAAAAAAAGGAAAGATAAAAAACTTCATAGAATCATTGAAGCTGGTTTATTTATCTATATGTGGGGATATGATATTGATATATTAATATTATTTTTTGGAAATTGATGTGTATAATTCAACATACAGTGATAAATCTGAAATTTAATTTCAACATATTTATAGATCTTAATTTTTTTTTTTAAAAAATAAAGGATGTTCTATTATTATTAATTGTGTTTATTATTAGTTAGTATCAATGATTGCCCTAGATATATTTGACATCCCATACTTTCATGTTAATTTCACTCAATTTTGATTACACATATGTCTGGTGTAGCTAGCTAAACAATAGGTGCTTACCCATCCGGAGCATGCTGCCTCACTTTCCTGGGGGAAGTTCATGTGTCTAACCTAACTTGTCAGTTTCTAAGTTTTTACTTCAGTTTTGAATCGTGATTTGAACATGGATTAGTATGTTTGTTTTCGATTATTACAAGGTCTATCAGTGAAGATTCCTTGAATGGGGTTTTATATTCCAGACAAGAATATTCCACTTATATTGAGATTTCGCCAGCTAAAGGTGAAGTGGCAGAAATTGTTAACCTTTGCAGTGAGCTCGGGGCAATGTGCAGGGAGGGTTCTTTAAGGTGCCAGTTGCCATGACACAGATCATCGATTTTGAAGATGTGTTCCAAAGGACCTTGCAACTGTCATTTCTAAATGCTGAGTGCTCGGCGAAAGAACAGCCACTATTTTCAAGTTTCCTCACATCAGGCCAAGGTTCAAACCTACAACCTCCCACATATGAAATGAGCTACAAAGATTAGATGTACTCATTACATTCAATTTTAAAAAGGGGGGGAGGTTCTGATAACGGTTTGATGGACAAGGTCTACAACTTAAAAGCACCAGATCCAAAATATAAACTAAAATCTCCAGTTTCGCAGACCGGAGCCATTGCTAATAATTCAAGCTAAAGATCTTGGGTTTAAAGACCCAGGACCTTAGCTTATGAAAACCAAGTAGCTTACAATCTCCATTTTTATTGGAGATGTTCATCTAATTAATCTAATCTGCACAAAACATTTTGTTGCCTCTTCAAAAAATTTATAATTTATTAGCAACAGTTACTGTCTACCAAACTGGAAATATTTAATTTACATTTCAGATCTGGTGCATATAAATCTGTGATTCTAGTCCATTTATAAATTGGTCATCTTAGATTTATATGTAAACTATAAAGTGCAATACACAGAAAGCAACCATAAAATCATCTGTATTTTATTTTTGTCATGGTTAACAATTATAGGCAAACAATATTGACCTGTCAATTTGACCTTTCATAAGGAATATTCACCCAATACATGGGTAGTGTTAAGATCTAAGTTAATGCATACACAGTGTACAGGTGTACTCTATGAGGTGAGTATATCTCATGATGTCTACAGAATAAACACCTGTGCTCCCTATCCATAGATGTACTTGGCCCGTGATAAATATTTAAATTAAAGGTCAAACGGACAGGTCAAAGTTGTTTACCTATACATTAGGTAAAGGCAAACAACATTGACCTGGCTGCTTGACCTTTTATTAGGAATATTCATATAAGATGACCCATCTAATACATGGGTCTTGTAAGGATTCTCAGTTAATACATAAACTATACATGTTTCCCATGATGTAGACAATATAAATGCCTGTGTCACCTATTAATAAATGCATGGCCTGTGAATATTTGATTAAAGGTCAAGTGGACAGGTCAATGTTGTTGACCTATATACATAATTATATATAAATGCAATATAGAAAATCAACAAATGTAAATATAAATAACAACATTTTGATGAGCAATTTAAATAATCATCAACAATTAAAATACTTATACTCAAATTACATGTAAGCTCTATTACATTACCCTCCCCTTGAATAAAAATGTGTCCTTTAAAAAAGAATCGAGAAATAAAAGCAATGGTATATAACTATAGTTGATAGTTTTCCAATGATTCTATTGATAGGAAAGGAAGCTGTTACCCCTCTGATCCAGTGATATAAAATATTAAAAAGCTTCATTCATATAATGGTACAATTTTTAAAACACCACCAACCCATCCACCAACCCACTCAACCAACCAACCATAAAAAAAAAACCAACCAACCACCCAATCAATCAATTTGATAATTTGGTTTGGACATCACCTGGTTTACAATAGGTCAATGCATAGTGTATATTGAACAATTTGATACTTAATCTGATGCATGTTTCTGAAAATATAAAAATAATAGGCACGCTTTTTTGGGTAAAAATGTGTGTGCATGTGTGTGTGTGTGTGTGTGGTGTTGGAGTACTATAAAAGTGGGGTTTTTGCGAAATTGTATTGATAGTATTTTGTGGTTATTTTTCGTAATTTTACCCATTCTTGTGTCTATACCAAGGTCTTATCTTAATTCACAAGGGGGAAATTTTTTGTGATTTTTTACAATTCACAAAAATAGCGAAAAATTTCCATCACGCCAAAATAACCATATTTACAGTATCATTCTTTAATAATTAATATCCTTTTTAAAACTGAGGCATAACACACCAACCGACCTCCAAACTAACCAAACCCAACCACGAATACCAAAGCAAAGCAAACCAACCACACCCACCCACCCATCCACCAACCAACCAACCAATATTTTGGAGATCACCAGGTTTACAATAGGTATATTGCATTGTGTATCTTGAACAATTCAATACTAAACACATGTTCATTACCTAAATATAAATATGTGTGTGCGTGCATGCATGCATGCATGCCTGCCTGTGTGTGTGTGTGTGTGTGTGTGTGTGTGTGCATGTGTGTGTGTTTAGTGATAAATATCCTGCAGTGATCTCACATGTAAACCTTTTGTAAAAATATTTGGATCTGTTGGTTCATAAGCATAAAACGTAACAATTTTCTTGTCAGTAACCATCAGAAAACCATTGTCAGAGAAATAACCTCTAACCCCTTCAACATCCAACCAGACAAATGGAGCTATAGCATTGGTAGTTATCCCAACATTCCACACAAGTCCTTTCTGAACGGGTTCAATCGTGGCAATCTGAAATATCAGAAGTTCATATACATGTATTATGCTTTCTATAGCAAAAATTATAAGTCTAGGATGAGCTAGAATTATAATTAATAATCATAAAATAATAATGACCCGTGAAATTAAGTACATTTACGGTATTTTCAGACCTACACCTTCCATGATCTTGACTTTTCAAGATATGCCAAGGTTATGACATATTCTTGGAAAAATTTAGATCACTGGTGTGAAATTCAATAATATTCCTCCAAACCACCAGTGAGCAGAATTTTTAGACATACACTGGCCATGATTAAGATCATGGCAAATCTTCGGACCATGGAGATCATATGTGTGAAATTTCAATAAAATTCCTTTAAAGCAGCAATGAGTTAGGGTCAAGACTCAAATTTACATAGATACCAACAGAGAGATTGCAGACAGATGGACAGATTGATAAACATAAATATACAGTTAGATAGACAGACAAGAAAAACTAGACAGGCAAAGACAGTTAGACCAGAAAGACTAGAAAGACAGATTGACTGATAGACAGACATATGGACACAGACAGGCAGTTAGAGACAGATAGAGAGAGAGAAAGAGAAAATTCACAGGGGTAGTTGATTTTTACCTGTATGCCAGTTTTACTCAGTCCGATGGCATCTCTAAATACAGTCAGAGGGAGCCATGCCACAGGGCCAGTGTTTATATCACCAAGGTGGAAGTACAAGAAACAGTTCTTACTCCTGATACAACCAGCCTCTTTCATCATTTCATTTACATTCTGCCGGAAAATGGACTCTGCTGTGGTACTGACCTAAATAAAATATACAAGGAACAAGAAAATTCAGTTAACCAAGATCTTCTGTCAATAGGAACTGTTTTGAGATTTTGCAAAGTTATTGAATTGAGATCTCCTGTCAGTAGGAACTGTTTTGAGATTTTGCAAATTCAGTAAATTGAGATCTCCCATCAATAGGTATTTTTGTGACTTGCACTTATATTCAAAGGGCCATAACTCCCAGGAAAATAAGCAAACACACTTGTGTTAGTATGTGCATCTCATATAAACATTGATGCTTTGCTACAAGTACATAAAATAGCGTTTCAGTTTTTGAGAATTACTCCAGAAAAGATTTTTGGGAAGAAAGTAGAAGGAGTCAGTAAGTATTGGTAGAGTGCATGCTCCATATGAAGTAGGTCATGGGTTCAAACCCTAGATGTGTTTGACCTAGACTTGAAAATAGGCAGTGACCGTTTCTTCAGTCAAGCACATGGGATTTTGAAATGAAAGTCATGGGTTCCTTTGGAAGTCACGGCAGGCATGTCATGTTAAAGAAGCCTCACTGCACATTGAGTGTACTACAAAAGTAAAAAAATCAGCTAATTCACCTATAGTAGGTGAAGTTTCAATATAATTGTAATATTTTTGACTGCGACTTAGAATCCATCCATCCATCCATCCATCATCCATCCATCCATCCATCCATCCATCCAACCATCCATCCATCCATCCATCCATCCATCAACTTGTCAAAGCTTACTGTATTTTAAGCAAAGACTATGGAGACAAGTATAAGACTTTGAGGCCACTTGACCTATACCTGGTGACATCTCGATATAAGTAAAATATTCTTGACTGGGACATAAAATCCCATTCAATTAATGAATCTACTTACTGTATAGCTGATGTTCCATTCGTGGAGAAATGCCATGTTATCCCAGGAATACATTCTGATATACAACATCCCCGATGATCCTGATGACTGTTCCATCTCGACGACCGGAGATTTAACCTCATTACTGGACTTAAGTGATAAAACATCATTGCTAGACTTATGTGGAAACCATTCACTAAACATGTTCTTATTTGGTGATTTATGGTGAAATGAGAGTTTATGAGTGACCGGATGACGAACTTCAGAAACAGGAACTCCATCAATACACAGGAAAACATCAACAAAATCGCCATCGAGGTACGGCGAAATCAGAACTGGTGCAAAAAAATGTTTGGCATAGTAATGTAGCATCTTCCATTTCCCACCATATTCTAAAATGAAATAGATAGATTGATTGATTAAATGCAGTTTAAAATCCCAGAATATTTTACTTATATCAAGATGCCACCATATTTTTTTTTTTTTATAATGTTTATGTTTATTGGCATAATAAGGTATATAATGATAAATTTTATAATTTTACAAACATAATACATGTATATATACATATCAATAGACAGCAAAAATGGTTATACACCGTGATCATTCAATAATAACAGTACGTAAGACAGTTATACATCGTGAATGTCCACCATATTGCTCAACTCCACTTCTTATAAAATTAACACATTTGAAATATGGTAATTTTATAAGAAGTGAAGTTGATTTACTTAAGAAATAACATTCTATTTGCATGTATTCATTCAAAATACCGAATGAATACACTCAAATAGAATGTTATTACTTATAGTTAAACATTGCATAATCAGAGGTCATGACCCCACACTGTACTCATGAGCAACTGAATGCCAGCAAAAACAAATATGTTCATCTAAAGAAGGCCACCTTTACTTGGTTCCCTTGGGTGGCCTTTATAGACAGGTTTGACTGTACTTTTACTGGTTCCCTTGGGTGGCCTTTATAGACAGGTTTGACTGTACTTTTACTGGTTCCCTTGGATGACCTTTATAGACAGGTTTGACTGTACTTTTACTGGTTCCCTTGGGTGGCCTTTATAGACAGGTTTGACTGTACTTTTACTGGTTCCCTTGGGTGGCCTTTATAGACAGGTTTGACTGTACTTTTACTGGTTCCCTTGGGTGGCCTTTATAGACAGGTTTGACTGTACTTTTACTGGTTCCCTTGGGTGGTCTTTATAGACAGGTTTGACTGTACTTTTACTGGTTCCCTTAGGTGGCCTTTATAGACAGGTTTGACTGTACTTTTACTGGTTCCCTTGGGTGGCCTTTATAGACAGGTTTGACTGTATTTTTACTGGTTCCCTTGGGTGGCCTTTATAGACAGGTTTGACTGTACTTTTACTGGTTCCCTTGGGTGGCCTTTATACACACGTTTGACTGTACTTTTACTGGTTCCCTTGGGTGGTCTCTATAGACAGGTTTGACTGTATTTTACTGGTTCCCTTGGGTGGAATTTATAGACAGGTTTGACTGTACTTTTACTGGTTCCCTTGGGTGGTCTTTATAGACTGGTTTGACTGTATTTTTACTGGTTCCCTTGGGTTGTCTTTATAGACTGGTTTGACTGTACTTTTACTGGTTCCCTTGGGTGGCCTTTATAGGCAGGTTTGACTGTACTTTACTGGTTCCCTTGGGTGGCCTTTATAGACTGGTTTGACTGTACTTTTACTGGTTCCCTTGACTGGCCTTTATAGACAGGTTTGACTGTACTTTTACTGGTTCCATTGGGTTGTCTTTATAGACAGGTTTGACTGTACTTTTACTGGTTCCATTGGGTTGTCTTTATAGACAGGTTTGACTGTCCTTTTACTGGTTCCCTTGGGTGGCCTTTATAGACAGGTTTGACTGAACTTTTACTGGTTCCCTTGGGTGGCCTTTATAGACAGGTTTGACTGAACTTTTACTGGTTCCCTTGACTGGCCTTTATAGACAGGTTTGACTGTACTTTTACTGGTTCTTTTGGGTGGACTTTATAGACAGGTTTGACTGTACTTTTACTGGTTCCCTTGGGTGGCCTTTATAGACTGGTTTGACTGTACTTTTACTGGTTCCCTTGGGTGGCCTTTATACACAGGTTTGACTGTACTTTTACTGGTTCCCTTGACTGGCCTTTATAGACAGGTTTGACTGTACTTTTACTGGTTCCCTTGGGTGGCCTTTATAGACAGGTTTGACTGAACTTTTACTGGTTCCCTTGGGTGGCCTTTATAGACAGGTTTGACTGTACTTTTACTGGTTCCCTTGGGTGGCCTTTATAGACAGGTTTGACTGTACTTTTACTGGTTCCCTTGGGTGGCCTTTATACACAGGTTTGACTGTACTTTTACTGGTTCCCTTGGGTGGCCTTTATACACAGGTTTGACTGTACTTTTACTGGTTCCCTTGGGTGGCCTTTATAGACTGGTTTGACTGTACTTTTACTGGTTCCCTTGGGTGGCCTTTATAGACAGGTTTGACTGTATTTTTACTGGTTCCCTTGGGTGGCCTTTATAGACTGGTTTGACTGTACTTTTACTGGTTCCCTTGGGTGGCCTTTATAGACAGGTTTGACTGAACTTTTACTGGTTCCCTTGGGTGGCCTTTATAGACAGGTTTGACTGTACTTTTACTGGTTCTTTTGGGTGGACTTTATAGACAGGTTTGACTGTACTTTTACTGGTTCCCTTGGGTGGCCTTTATAGACAGGTTTGACTGTACTTTTACTGGTTCTTTTGGGTGGACTTTATAGACAGGTTTGACTGTACTTTTACTGGTTCCCTTGGGTGGTCTTTATAGACTGGTTTGACTGTATTTTTACTGGTTCCCTTGGGTTGTCTTTATAGACTGGTTTGACTGTACTTTTACTGGTTCCCTTGGGTGGCCTTTATAGGCAGGTTTGACTGTACTTTACTGGTTCCCTTGGGTGGCCTTTATAGACTGGTTTGACTGTACTTTTACTGGTTCCCTTGACTGGCCTTTATAGACAGGTTTGACTGAACTTTTACTGGTTCCCTTGGGTGGCCTTTATAGACAGGTTTGACTGAACTTTTACTGGTTCCCTTGGGTGGCCTTTATAGACAGGTTTGACTGAACTTTTACTGGTTCCATTGGGTTGTCTTTATAGACAGGTTTGACTGTCCTTTTACTGGTTCCCTTGGGTGGCCTTTATAGACAGGTTTGACTGAACTTTTACTGGTTCCCTTGGGTGGCCTTTATAGACAGGTTTGACTGAACTTTTACTGGTTCCCTTGGGTGGCCTTTATAGACTGGTTTGACTGTACTTTTACTGGTTCCCTTGGGTGGTTTCTATAGACTGGTTTGACTTTACATTTATTTACACTTTGGATTATACATGTGTATTTCTTTAGATGAAATAGTTTATCTTAAATTCTGAAATTCCAAATTTGCATGGGTTTCCTTGCCCTAATTTCCCAAAGTCATGACCCTGACCACTTTGGAAAAAAAACCCTGAAGGTAATACCTATAGAGGCCAATGTTGAACAAATTTTAAGGAAATACCTATAGAGGCCCATGTTGGACAAATTTTAGGGAAATACCTATGGAGGCCCATGTTGGGACAAATTTTAAGAAAATAACTATGGAGGGCCATGTTGGGCAAATTTTATGGTAATACCTATGGAGGCCCATGTTGGACAAATTTTAAGGAAATGCCTATGGTGGCCACTGTTGAACAAATTTTAGGGAAATACCTATGGTGGCCCCTGTTGGACAAATTTAAGAAAAAAACCTATGGAGGCCCATGTTTGATAAATTTAAGAAAATACCTATGGAGGTCCATGTTGGACAAATTTTAGGGAAATACCTATGGAGGCCCATGCTGGACACATTTTGAAAGGAAATACCAATAGAGGCCCATGTTTGACAAATTTAAGAAAATACCTATAGAGGCCAATGTTGGACAATTTTTACAAAGAATACCCATGGAAGCCCATGTTTGACACATTTTAGGAAATACCTATGGAGGCCCAAGTTGGAGCTTGCCATATGTCGTTTAACTGCCAGTACATAGCACCCATTGTGTTTCCTCTGCCTGTGTTTTCTATAATATTCTGCCATCTTCTATAATGTTCTGTTTCAGTTTTTATACCAACAGCTTGATCTATCTACAAAAATAATAATAACAAGAGGCCCATGGGCCTTAACGCTCACCTGAAGAAGAGTACATATCTTATGCAGAGGTTCAATGGTCAATGACATTAATAAAAGAGAATATCAAAATTTTCAGCAGTAAGGGCCAATAATATGCAAGTATTTTTGCAAATTAATTATAATAATTATTATATAAGTATGCTATATATAACATATTTAAAGTCTAGCTACAATATATTATTTATAAACAGCTAAAACATCTGTATATTAAAATGTGCATTAGGCCAATACCTACAGTATTCCAATATACATGCCTATACAAAGAGTTTATAGTTTTTGAGATAATTAACCATTTAAGTATTCGTTTGTATCTATGACCTTGACCTTTAAACCTATGACCTTCATTCATATATCAAAATGATTGTTGTGCAAATGCCTACAATATTCCAATGTACATGCCTATACAAAAAGTTTATAGTTTATGAGATAATTAACCATTTAAGTATTCGTTCGCGTCTATGACCTTGACCTTTGAACCTATGACCTTCATTCATATATCAAAATGATCGTTAGGCCAATACGTACCTTATTCCAATATACATGCCTATACAAAAAGTTTATAGTTTTTGAGATAATTAACCATTTAAGTATTTATTTGCATCTATAACCTTGACCTTTGAACCTATGACCTTCATTCATATATCAAAATGATCGTTAGGCCAATACATACCTTATTCCAATATACATGCCTATACAAAAAGTTTATAGTTTTTGAGATAATTAACCTTTTAAGTATTCATTTGCATCTATGACCTTGACCTTTAAACCTATGACCTTTATCTATATATCAAAATGATCGATAGGCCAATACCTACAATATTCTAATATACATGCCTATACAAAAAGTTTATAGTTTCTGAGATAATTAACCATTTAAGTATTAGTTTGCATCTATGACCTTGACCTTTGAACCAGAGGTCCAGAAACGGTCATATTTGCCGGACATGTCCGACAAAAATTTATTTTGACCGACGTGAAAAACCGCCAGTCGGACATTTTTTGTTTTCGGACATTTTCAATTTTACAAGAGGAATATTTAAGCGGACAAATCAGTTTTCGGTCCGACAAAAGTAAACTACCGCTAGTCTGTCTGTCGGTCTTTTAAACTCCACCTGACTTCACTACAGTAAGTGTATTGTCCTTACCACGTGTTTACCTGTCAACTACAACTCGATCTAATTATCAGGTGATTGTTTATTAATCAGTAAATACCTGTGGACTTAAGTAGTCGCGTGCCGCGTGTCTTACTGTCTATTTCTTTTGTTTCCCAGTCCGACATAATAACTTTCTTTAAACTTGTGTTTGTTTAATAATAAGCGCATGGTTGTAACTGTGTTGATTACGGAAGCCATAACGAGTGTCGGTCAAGGGTGACGATTTGTTATCAAAGAGGTTCCACTCGGGGTGTTGAAAATTACCTACTACGCGCTTCGTAACTGTTTCTTTTATTAACGCGATTAAATTTTATTTTAGCCATTAATATCTTTCATTCACATAAATATATTGGAACCTCGTCAAGCCGTTCCCGTTATATCGTGATTCGTGATACCTGAATTCCTATTTAGAATCTCTCGCCATAATTCTAATTACAATTCGTGTATCTTTGGAATACGGAAATTCACGATTGTTAGTAACAATATGGCGGACGTGCAATATGAAGCATCATGGGCAGTAACGCATATTGATAATAACAGCATATCGCGGTAAACGTCTTAGTTAGATTTCACCTAATACACATGAAATAAACATCGTGGGTCTAATAACGCACATGGATATGGATTAAAATTGGCAATCGCGCTAAACGCATCAACAGCCTGTGCCGACGACCTTTTTTTTTTTTTTTTTTTTTTTTGCTTGTACAAAAAATGTCCGACTGACCAGACCGAATTTTCCGAAGCCCTGCTTTGAACCTATGAACTTCATTCATATATCAAAATGATTGTTGTGCAAATGCCTACAATATTCTAATATACATGCCTATACAAAAAGTTTATAGTTTTTGAGATAATTAACCATTTAAATTCGTTCGCAGCTATGACCTTGACCTTTGAACCTATGACCTTCATTCATATATCAAAATGATGGTTAGACCAATACCTACAATATTCCAATATACATGCCTATACAAAAAGATTATAGTTTTTGAGATAATTAACCATTTAAGTATTCGTTCAATTCTATGACCTTGACCTTTGAACCTATGACCTTCATTCATATATCAAAATCGTTAGGCCAATACCTACAATATTCCAATATACATGCCTATACAAAAAGTTTATAGTTTTTGAGATAATTAACCATTTAAGTATCCGTTTGTGTCTATGACCTTGACCTTTGAACCTATGACCTTTATCTATATATCAAAATTATCGTTAGGCCAATACCTACAATATTCCAATATACATGCCTATACAAAAAGTTTATAGTTTTTGAGATAATTAACTATTTTGGTATTCTTGGACATCTGTGACCTTGACCTTTGAACCCATGACCCTGATCTATGTATCAAAATGATCCTCATGTTAATACCTATAAATAACTGAAAATCCTACGCCATTTTCACGAGAAATGTTAAAAAAATAGCATTTTTTATCAAAGGTCAAAAACTGGGACATGACCTTGACCTTCGACCTTGACATCAATTGGAAGAAAATTGCAAGACAAGATCAACAGTGAAAACTCCATACAATTATCTTCAGCCGTTATGAAGTTATAACAATAAATGTCTCATTTTAAAAATTACGTAATTTTACGCAAAAAACGCGTAACCTATTTTTCGTTCAATTTTCATGAAAAACACAATTTTAATGTTCCCAGGTATGCTGAATCCAAATATCCAATCAAAAATTGCCTGCACCTTTTGGTTTCAGAGAAGAAGATTTTTTTCTTTTTGCTATTTTTAGTAACAGCGGCCATCTTGTTGGGCGTGGCCAAACCCCGAACACAATTTTGAAAGGCTGCTACCAAGGCATGATAATCACTAAGTTTCATCAAATATGGCTCAGTAGTTTTGGAGGAGAAGATTAAAATGTAAAGTTTACACACGACGGACGACGGACGACGCACGACGGACGGTGATAGATTGCAATAGCTCATCTGAGCCTTTGGCTCAGGTGAGCTAATAAAATCAACAATCCCTGCTGGGCTCAAATAAGTTTAATTGATAAACTTCAAACTTAAAGAAATATACTTGCAGGATTACTATCATATTGTACTTTGTGAAGACATTGTTCAAAACATTCTGTACAAACGTGATGAGGTGTTGATCACGTACAATGACCAAATCCATAGGATATAAAAAGTCATTACTTCCTACTTGTCTCTAAAGGATATCCTATAAAATTTAAAAAGCATCAATATTGTTTCATGATGTGATCAAATCATTGATAATTATTCGTACCGTCAGATCTGAATTTGTTGTTGTGGTAACAAAATTCAAAATACTAATTGAAATTTTCAAAGAGCCATAACCTGTCTATAAAGACCACCCAATGTAACCAGTAAAAGTGGCCTTTATGGGCATGTGACCTTTATATACAGGTTTAAATAATATGAATAAAGAGCAATTGGGATAAATTATACTGGCCTTTATAAGCAGGTGGCCCTTATATAGACGTGGTCTTTAAGGCAGGTTGGACTGTAAACTATATAACCATAAATACCAAATATGAATTCAATATCTCAACAAATAAAGAAAAAAGTCCAGAAAACAGACTGAATGGCAGACAGACGGAGGACAAACCTATAGTTCCCTTCCAATTTCACAGACTGACAGACAAACAGACAGAAGAATGAAACAAGAGGTCCATGGGCCTGATACCCTCACCTGATAACTAATGGCTAGCTGATAGATTTAAGGAAAACATAAATACTAAACCCCAATGACTTTTTTCTTTACATCATAATGACCGTTGTATCAATACCTACAACATTCTAATATACATGCCTATACAAAAAGTTAATAGTTTTCAAGACAATTAACTATTTCAGTATTGTTTCACTTCTGTGACCTTGATCTTTGAGCCCAAAACCTTTTTCTATACACCAAATGATCGCTGTATCGATACCTACAACATTCTAAATAAATATACATGTCTATACAAAAAGTTTATAGTTTTTGAGACAATTAAACATTTCCGTATTGTTTCACATATGTGACCTTGACCTTTGAACCATAACCTTTTTCTATACATCAAAATGATTGTTGTATCAATACCTACAACATTCTAATATACATGCCTATACAAAAAGTTTATAGTTTTTGAGATATAAACCATTTTGGAATTGTTTCGCATCTGTGACCTTGACCTTTGAACCCATGACCTTTTTCTATACATCAAAATGATTGTTGTATCGATACCTACAACATTATAATATACATGCCTATACAAAAAGTTTATAGTTTTTGAGATAATTAACCATTTCGGTATTGTTTCACATCTGTGACCTTGACCTTTGAACCCATGACCTTTTTCTATACATCAAAATGATCGTTGTATCAATACCTACAACATTATAATATACATGCCTTTACAAAAAGTTTATAGTTTTCGAGATAATAATTATAATCAGAGGTAAAAATAATTAGGTCACGACCTTCACAATGGACCTTGACCTCATTTTAAAGATACTAACAAGAAGATGCCAAAGCTGAAAACTCATGTCATTATCTGGTCAAATAGTCAAGTTATAACAATTTGAAGCCATTTTACGATTTTTTCAAAATTAAACGCAAAAACGCGTAACCCATTTTTCGACCCTATTTCACGAAATGAACAAACTACAGGCTTAAGACCCTAGAGAAGCCAAATATCACATCAGATTTTTTCTCCCATCATCGGTTTCAGAGAAGAAGATTTTTCAAGATTTTTGCACCCCTAGGTCACTGTGACCGAGTTTTAGTAGCCATGGCAACGCCATGAACAAATCCAAAATTGCACCCACCCAGACATGCTTCTGAACAAGTCTCGTTGAAATCTGCCAAGTACTTTCAGAGGAGAAGTTGAAAATGTGTGTTAACGACGCACGCACAAACGCACATACACACGCCGCACCATACCATAAGCTCACATGACCTATGGTCAGGTGAGCTAAAAACTATAGTTTCTTTCCAGTTTCACTTGGAGTGGACTAATGTACTGTAAATCACTTTAATTTCGCGGCACATTTTTTTCACGATCCCAAGATGAAAACAACATGAAATTTTCGCGATATCCCATGTGGACCCCCAAAATGAAAGAAGGTTTTTTTTCTTTTAGCAACTGATTTAAATGTTAATATGATGTTCATCTAGTTACTTGGCTTTTACCCAATTCATGAATTTTAATTTTCGGGCACTTTATTTTTACGATTCTTAAACAGATCACGAATATCGTGAAAATAAAGTGCTCACAAAAAAGGTGATTTACAGTAGTCAAAGCATACTGTAAACGTATTTATTTTTGCGGTATAGAAAATTTAGACATATCTGTGTAGTTAGATTTCACATTTTGGAAATATGCACTATAACACAATAAGTATAACATAATTTTTGCTTGATGTTGATTTTCACGCAAAACAAACGACCGTGAAATAAGCATGATAAGTGAAAATTAGTATACCGCGAAAATAAACACTACATCTACAGTATTTACGCAGCTCTGTTACCTGTATAATATAATTTTCGCTTGATGTTAATTTTCATGCAAAACAAACGACTGTGAAATAAGCGAAAATTATTACACAGCGAAAATAAATATGTCTACAGTATTTACTCAGCTTTGTTACCTGTGTAGCGTATATAAGATCTTTAAATCTTTGTTTTCTGTCTGGTGCATTTGGTACATTTAGATACATAATCATTTCTGCTAACAGTTCTATATTACCTAAAAACAGTACAAAATACAAATATTGTATAAATATATAAGTAAGAAGAAAAATTAGTGGTACAAAACTTTTGCGCTTTCAATCTTATAAACTATTTAGCAGAAAGAAATTTTCAAAGTTCAGAGTGTGGGGAACATGTACCAAGGGATATAAGAAATTTTTTACACAAAGGCAATAAATGTACAGTGTTCCTGATGCCAAAACTGTGAAAGTTATACCAGCCAGTGTTCCTGATGTCAAAACTGTGAAAGTTATACCAGCCAAAGTGTTCCTGATGCCAAAACTGTGAAAGTTATACCAGCCAGTGTTCCTGATGTCAAAACTGTGAAAGTTATACCAGCCAAAGTGTTCCTGATGCCAAAACTGTGAAAGTTATACCAGCCAGTGTTCCTGATGCCAAAACTGTGAAAGTTATACCAGCCAAAGTGTTCCTGATGCCAAAACTGTGAAAGTTATACCAGCCAGTGTTCCTGATGTCAAAACTGTGAAACTTATACCAGCCAGTGTTCCTGATGTCAAAACTGTGAAAGTTATACCAGCCAGTGTTCCAGATGCCAAAACTGTGAAAGTTATACCAGCCAGTGTTCCTGATGTCAAAACTGTGAAAGTTATACCAGCCAGTATTCCTGATGTCAAAACTGTGAAAGTTATACCAGCCAACGTGTTCCTGATGCCAAAACTGTGAAAGTTATACCAGCCAGTGTTCCTGATTCCAAAACTGTGAAAGTTATACCAGCCAGTGTTCCTGATGTCAAAACTGTGAAAGTTATACCAGCCAAAGTGTTCCTGATGCCAAAACTGTGAAAGTTATACCAGCCAGTGTTCCTGATTCCAAAACTGCGAAAGTTATACCAGCCAGTATTCCTGATGTCAAAACTGTGAAAGTTATACCAGCCAGTGTTCCTGATTCCAAAACTGTGAAAGTTATACCAGCCAGTGTTCCTGATGTCAAAACTGTGAAAGTTATACCAGCCAAAGTGTTCCTGATGCCAAAACTGTGAAAGTTATACCAGCCAGTGTTCCTGATTCCAAAACTGTGAAAGTTATACCAGCCAGTGTTCCTGATGTCAAAACTGTGAAAGTTATACCAGCCAAAGTGTTCCTGATGCCAAACTGTGAAAGTTATACCAGCCAGTGTTCCTGATTCCAAAACTGCGAAAGTTATACCAGCCAGTATTCCTGATGTCAAAACTGTGAAAGTTATACCAGCCAGTGTTCCAGATGTCAAAACTGTGAAAGTTATACCAGCCAGTATTCCTGATGTCAAAACTGTGAAAGTTATACCAGCCAAAATGTTCCTGATGTCAAAACTGTGAAACTTATACCAGCCAGTGTTTCTGATGTCAAAACTGTGAAAGTTATACCAGCCAGTGTTCCAGATGCCAAAACTGTGAAAGTTATACCAGTCAAAGTGTTCCTGATGTCAAAACTGTGAAAGTTATACCAGCCAGTGTTCCCGATGTCAAAACTGTGAAAGTTATACCAGCCAGTGTTCCTGATGTCAAAACTGTGAAAGTTATACCAGCCAGTGTTCCTGATGTCAAAACTGTGAAAGTTATACCAGCCAGTGTTCCAGATGCCAAAACTGTGAAAGTTATGCCAGTCAAAGTATTCCTGATGCCAAAACTGTGAAAGTTATACCAGCCAGTGTTCCTGATGTCAAAACTGTGAAAGTTATACCAGCCAGTGTTCCAGATGCCAAAACTGTGAAAGTTATACCAGTCAAAGTGTTCCTGATGCCAAAACTGTGAAAGTTATACCAGCCAGTGTTCATGATGTCAAAACTGTGAAACTTATACCAGCCAGTGTTCCAGATGCCAAAACTGTGAAAGTTATACCAGTCAAAGTGTTCCTGATGTCAAAACTGTGAAAGTTATACCAGCCAGTGTTCCAGATGCCAAAACTGTGAAAGTTATGCCAATCAAAGTATTCCTGATGCCAAAACTGTGAAAGTTATACCAGCCAGTGTTCCTGATGTCAAAACTGTGAAACTTATACCAGCCAGTGTTCCAGATGCCAAAACTGTGAAAGTTATGCCAGTCAAAGTATTCCTGATGCCAAAACTGTGAAAGTTATACCAGCCAGTGTTCCAGATGCCAAAACTGTGAAAGTTATGCCAGTCAAAGTATTCCTGATGCCAAAACTGTGAAAGTTATACCAGCCAGTGTTCCTGATGTCAAAACTGTGAAAGTTATACCAGCCAGTGTTCCAGATGCCAAAACTGTGAAAGTTATACCAGTCAAAGTGTTCCTGATGCCAAAACTGTGAAAGTTATACCAGCCAGTGTTCATGATGTCAAAACTGTGAAACTTATACCAGCCAGTGTTCCAGATGCCAAAACTGTGAAAGTTATACCAGTCAAAGTGTTCCTGATGTCAAAACTGTGAAAGTTATACCAGCCAGTGTTCCTGATGTCAAAACTGTGAAAGTTATACCAGCCAGTGTTCCTGATGTCAAAACTGTGAAAGTTATACCAGCCAGTGTTCCTGATGTCAAAACTGTGAAAGTTATACCAGCCAGTGTTCCAGATGCCAAAACTGTGAAAGTTATGGCAATCAAAGTATTCCTGATGCCAAAACTGTGAAAGTTATACCAGCCAGTGTTCCTGATGTCAAAACTGTGAAACTTATACCAGCCAGTGTTCCAGATGCCAAAACTGTGAAAGTTATGCCAGTCAAAGTATTCCTGATGCCAAAACTGTGAAAGTTATACCAGCCAGTGTTCCTGATGTCAAAACTGTGAAACTTATACCAGCCAGTGTTCCAGATGCCAAAACTGTGAAGTTATACCAGTCAAAGTGTTCCTGATGCCAAAACTGTGAAAGTTATACCAGCCAGTGTTCTTGATGTCAAAACTGTGAAAGTTATACCAGCCAGTGTTCCAGATGCCAAAACTGTGAAAGTTATACCAGTCAAAGTGTTCCTGATGTCAAAACTGTGAAAGTTATACCAGCCAGTGTTCCTGATGTCAAAACTGTGAAAGTTATACCAGCCAGTGTTCCTGATGTCAAAACTGTGAAAGTTATACCAGCCAGTGTTCCTGATGTCAAAACTGTGAAAGTTATACCAGCCAGTGTTCCAGATGCCAAAACTGTGAAAGTTATGCCAGTCAGTGTTCCTGATGTCAAAACTGTGAAAGTTATACCAGCCAGTGTTCCTGATGCCAAAACTGTGAAAGTTATACCAGCCAGTGTTCCTGATGCCAAAACTGTGAAAGTTATACCAGCCAGTATTCCTGATGTCAAAACTGTGAAAGTTATACCAGCCAGTGTTCCTGGTGCCAAAACTGTGAAAGTTATACCAGCCAGTGTTCCTGATGTCAAAACTGTGAAAGTTATACCAGCAAATGTTCCTGATGTCAAAACTGTGAAAGTTATACCAGCCAGTGTTCCTGATGCCAAAACTGTGAAAGTTATACCAGCCAGTGTTCCTGATGCCAAAACTGTGAAACTTATACCAGCCAGTGTTCCTGATGTCAAAACTTTGAAAGTTATACCAGCCAGTGTTCCTGATGTCAAAACTGTGAAAGTTATACCAGCCAGTGTTCCTGATGTCAAAACTGTGAAAGTTATACCAGTCAAAGTGTTCCTGATGTCAAAACTGTGAAAGTTATACCAGCCAGTGTTCCTGATGTCAAAACTGTGAAAGTTATACCAGCCAGTGTTCCTGATGTCAAAACTGTGAAAGTAATACCAGCCAGTGTTCCAGATACAAAAACTGTGAAAGTTATGCCAGTCAAAGTGTTCCTGATGTCAAAACTGTGAAAGTTATACCAGCTAGTGTTCCTGATGTCAAAACTGTGAAAGTTATACCAGTCAAAGTGTTCCTGATGCCAAAACTGTGAAAGTTATACCAGCCAAAAGTGTTCCTGATGCCAAAACTGTGAAAGTTATACCAACCAAAGTGTTCCTGATGCCAAAACTGTGAAAGTTATACCAGTCAGAAAGTTATACCAGTCAGTATTTCTTATGCCAAAACTGTGAAAGTTATACCAACCAGAAAGTTATACCAGTCAGTATTTCTTATGCCAAAACTGTGAAAGTTATACCAACCAGTATTTCTTATGCCAAAACTGTGAAAGTCATGCCAGCCTGGCAAAGCATTGAATAATGCCAAAATTATGAAATTTATACTAGCAAAAGTACCAGGACCCATTTTCAGATTATTCTACATCTGCATGTTATTACCAATTGTGAAGTTAATTTTACAAACCTATCTTCTTGTCTATAAAAATTATTGTCACATGGAAAACACTACAAGTTCAACGATTAGTAAGAATGTTTTATTTCAGCATGACATTCAGAAACGCCAAGAAATATACTTCTGCATTTTCTATATAATTGACGTTTCGCTGACCATGCCCACAATGTTCCAACACTGGCCCCATCACAGTACCAAAGCAGCGTCAAGGCAACTAATGACATACTAGTGTCAGTGACGTCATTAAACGGCACAATTCAGGCTGAGTTTTCATTCTTTTTGCATCTAATTCAAGCATGTCGGACCTTTGTCAGAAGATTGTGGGCGTGGCCGGCGATACGTCGATTACATACTGTATACCAACTTTAACTTGCGGATATTTACTTTCGTGATTCTTTTGCTAAAACCATTTCGTGACTATTAACTTTTACAATATGGAACATAGCTTAATATTTGGTACCATATAAATAATACGATTTTTCAATGATTAACTATCATAATTATTTTATCCTCACGAAAGTTAATCACACACCAATAATAATTGGATTACAGTAATTGCACATGGACCTTTCAATGCTGATATTGGCCTTTCACAGCTATTTTGTGGGACCTGTCAAAAATAAAGGCAAAAGGTCCAGTGCTGGGTAACATAAAAGCTACCTTAGCAGTTACATACGTAATGCCTATGTGCTAAGTGCTTTGAGTTACTCAGCCCTGGAACTTTCATTATCATCCCCTGCCTTTTAAAGAAAGAGGAGATATTAAATTCGAGTTTCTGTCGGAAGTGCTTGCCTGCATTAATTCTCCAAAACCATATGCAACACTATTTCGCGAAACTTGGTGCAACATAAATAGGAAATACGCATATTGTTAACACGAGTTGGTTTGCTCATTTTCCCCAGAGTTATGGCCCTTTGAACCTAAGTGCAAATCACGAAAAAAGAACCTGCTGGTGGGGGATCCTAATTCACTGAATTTGCTTGTGGAACATAATTTTGGATCCATGCGCTCAAATGAAAAGTTGCAAGATATAACTTACATGGGAGGAATTTTTTTGGCCATTCTGGGTAAGGGACCTTGGAAAAAATGGGGAAAATCAACTGACAAAATCCACATTTTGGGAAAAAATGGAAAAAAGAGGATACTCTAATTTTCTCGTTTAATCATCTTTAATAATAATCTTACAGTACTGTCAGAGCTGCCAACCCTATTTTGTGTAATTGCGGGTTTAACCGAAATCTGACAGAGTCTGGGTGCATCCCTACCAAAGAATTGAAAGTTGATCGAAAAATATGGTGCATTGTCATGTGATGTCTTAGAGAAATGGATATAGTACAATGCATGTAGTGATTTTTCACCTGCTCCCAGGCACAAAATTAATCTACTACAACTTTAGTCAACCCATGTAAATCACTATAATTTGCCGCAAGTCAGTCCCCTTCTTGGCGGGTCAGTGGGAATTCATGTCCGAATGAGGGTCATGCCTGCGGGTTGCGGGTCAGTTGACAGCTCTGTACTGTGTATTCAAAAAAGTTTCAAATGAATGAGTTGCATCCCTTGTACCAGGCATACTGTACTTTTAGTATACATCACCAAAGGTGTAAATTAATGCCAGTTATTATAAGGATATGCAAATTACATATTATACCAGTTCTAATTTTACAGCACTAGATGGCTGTTTCAGAATACAATTCCTCATCAGTAATGCTTGGACCAAAATTTTGAAACCAAAATTATTTATCAAAATGGTTTATATCTAAATGATCAAAATATATTTAACAAAATTTAGCTACAAAAATACTTTGCATGAGGGAATATACCTAATATTAGTTTTAAAGGTTTTTCAAAGTTTAATTAGCAGGAAATTGAGACAGTAGTATACAAACTAAGCCAAAAATATGAAGTTTTGTTATTTTTTTCAAGAGTTTTCACTATCAGTTTTTGTGCAGAGTCAATTTGGGAATTTTGTACCTACAAAATTGGGAAAAATGTATACTTTTTGGTATTGGGAATGGGTCCTTTTTACAAGACTCTATAAGTGTCTAGAAACATCCCTGCATGGCAAATTTATTTTTATACCCATTGGATGATGCTGTCGATAATCATTCATATCGGACCAATAATCCATGTCCTCCGGGGCATACACTTCCTCCAGTGACTTGTAAGATGGGTAGGACTGAAGTCCATACTCAGATGCCATACGAGGTATTCTGTACACAGAATTATCAAAGAATGGATCCAAGTATCTATAGTCATGAACTGCAATGAGAAAAAAAATTATCAAAGTACTGAAAGTACCGAAATCACAAAGAAAATGAGAAAATAAAAATCAAAGTATTGAAAGTACTGAAACCACAAAACCAGGATTTAAACAATGATTTACGATAAGGACACAGATTGATTGTTTGAATGGGGCTTTACATCCCAGTTAAGAATATTTCACTCATATTGTGATGTCACCAGCTATGGGTGAAGTGGACACAGAAGAAATCAAAGTTTGAGGTAATATGTATACAGAGTTCATAAAGTTGATACAGTATCTGTATTCACAAACTGTAATGAGAAAATGAAAATCAAAGTACCCAAAGTACTGAAATCACAAACCTTAATTTTCTTACAGTATGATCTAAAAGTTTTGAAATCCTAAATAAAGATGTAACAAGTTTTAATAGAGATGTCGTAGAATGCATCTAAATACAATGTACCAGTAATCATGAACTGTAATGAGAAAACAATAATCAAAGTACTGAAAGTGCTGACATCACAAATAATGATTTATCATAAGAACACAGAAGATTGATTGTAGTGTTGGGTACCACGAAAAATTTTGTACCGCGGTATACCACGGTATTTTAAAAAGTACCGCGGTATGTACCACGGTATACCACAGTATTCTTGAATGGGAAATTCTTACTTCAAATGGAGCATAAATATGAATCAATTTGACCAGATCGGTTCACAACACAAAATAAAATTAAATTTATATTCGTTTACTATCTGTGATTTGAACATGGATTAGTATGTTTGGTATGCTACTTTGATTGCAGATAGATGAGTTGAATTTTTTATATAGCAACTCATTTGCTATTAATCATCCATTGTGAAGACGAAGTTATGAACAGGAAATAAAACTACTGCAATCTTGTAACAAAAAGCTTTAATAAAATCTGGAACAAAGCACATTAATTTTACAGTCATGTTGCGTGTCGCAAATGTCATAAAAGTTCAAACATAAACCATGCTCATCACCACTGAAATTGTCTGACTAGAATATAGAACTTGACTAAAAATCCAACCACGCTAAAAACCGAAATGTTTCTAAATGGCAGATTTCCCCCCCCCCCCCCCCCCCCCCCCCCCCCCCGAGAGTTTTTTATAATGTCAAATTCTTCGGTTGCCATGTTGATATCTGCCATAAAGCAGTAGTATGTAATAACGACATCGTGTAAGATATCAGTTGATTAATAACTTTTAGAAATTTTACTTAATCTGTATTTTTATCGTATATTAAAAACATTTTTAATGCATGTAAATTAATTTAAAATGATTTAACTTAATCGAAAATCATTGTTTTATAAGATCGTCAATTACCGTAGATTCGTGTTTACGGAAATTGCCGAAGTAACGGTATTTCAAAAAGTGTACCACGGTTTACCGGTTTACTTAAAATGGACTGGTTTACCGGTATACCGGTAATACCGCACACCTCTAATTGATTGAATGGGGTTTTACATCCCAGTTAAGAATTTTTCACTCATTTTGTGACATCACCAGCTGTGGGTGAAGTGGACACAGAAGAAATCAAAGTTTGAGGTAATATGTACACAGATTCATAAAGTTGATACAGTATCTGTATTCACAAACTGTAATGAGAAAATGAAAATCAAAGTACCCAAAGTACTGAAATCACAAAACCTGGTTTTAACTTTTCTTACAGTGATGATCTGTCCACCAGTGGGACTCGAACCTGAGAAGTCAGAGGAGCTGAGATCTGTAAACAAAAGCTTTAGAAATCCTTAATTGGAACAACTTATATTTTACTAGGATTTCTTACTATCACCATATAATTCGCTCCAGGGCATTTTGGCAACCTAGCATTCAAGAAGGGTTTCTGCTCTATTTGAGGGACTTGAATCCCTATAAGATGGAGGATAAGGGGCTATGTATATTCTACTAAGGGTACTTACTGTCAGCATATAATTTACTCCAGGGCATTTTGGCAACCTTGCGTTAAAGAAGGGTTTCTGCTCCGTTTGCGGGACTTGAATCCCTATAAGATGGAGGATTAGGGGCTTTGTATATATTCTTCTGAGTATACTTACTATCACCATACAACTCGCTCCAGGGCATATTGGCGACCCAGCTTTCAAGAAGGGTTTCTGCTCCATTTGAAGGACTTAAATCCCTATAAAATGGAGGATTAGGGGCTTTGTATATATTCTTCTGAGTATACTTACTATCACCATATAACTCGCTCCAGGGCATTTTTGCAACCCAGCTTTCAAGAAGAGTTTCTGCTCCGTTAGATGGACTTGAAGGTATAAATGGTCGACTTGTGTCCTCTTTACTAACTACAGAACTTAAAACATCTTTATATAACTTGATATAATCATTGTAATACAGCGTAAAATTCACATCAGTGTTATACCTGAAAAACAGGAAAATGTAAAATGGCATAAGAATTACTCCAGACAATAATAGGGATGGATGGATGGATGGATGGATGGATGGATGGATGGATGGATGTAAGGATGAGCAGATGGATAGATAGAACATGCAAATTCAGTAAATTAGAATACACCACCAGCAGGTTCTTTTTTGTGAGTTGCACTTATGTTCAAAGGGTCATTACTCTGAGGAAAATGAGCAAACCAACTCAGGTTAACAATATGCACATATGCTATGTATATTTTGCATCAAGTTTTGTGAAATAGTGCTTCAAAGTTTTAGAGAATTAACGCAGACAAGAATTTCAGAAGGACAGAAGAAAGAAAGGACAGAAACTTGAATTTAATATCCTTCTCTATCTTCGAAAGGGAGGGGATAACTATGAATGTGATATTTCTCTTTTCTTTGTAAGGTAGGGGATAAATAGAATCCTACACTGGTGACTGTAAGAAACAGATATCTAACCAGAAGGACAGTTGCATTAAAACAGAACATTTGATATAGGTAAACAACACTGACCTGTCCACTTGACCTTTCATTAGGAATATTCATATAGAAGGATTCACCCTATATTTGGCTTTGTATAACATTATTAGTGTATACATATACAGTTAGCATTTCCAATTGTGTTAAAAGCATCTGTGTTCTCTATACATAAATGAACTTGCATAGAACATTGGAATAAATATTTAAATTAAAGGTCAAGCAGACAGGTCAATGGTTTTTGCAAATCATGATTCTATTTTGCAAATGAGAAAGTCATCCCACCCTAGGATGTGATAACGTAATGAAAAAGTGACAAGGATGGCACAGAGAACTGTCTGTGAGTGAATAAAAACTAACCAGATGCAGATAGATGCCAAATGCACAGATGAGCTAAAAACTTACCAGCTCTGCCTTAAAGCTTTCTCATTCTCGTTGTTACCACTCCATATTATAATAGAAGGATGATGCTTGAGCCTTCTTACCTGAAATCAACAAGTGATTCTGTCAGTTCATTAAGAACAAAGTTATATGTTTTCAATCAATCAAAGTACTGAAAGTACTGCAATCCCTAAACAGATGGGCAGACAGGAAGACAGAGTTATTCCGATATACTTCCTAATTTTTGTACAAGGGGTACAATGAAATTAACAAGCTAATTAAGTAATTAAGCTAAAGACCAAACAGAAGCCAAATATCACATCAGAATTTTTCTCCTATCATCAATTTATGAGAATTTTTTCTTAATTTTGGTACCTCAAGGTCACTGTGACCTAGTTTTGGTAGCCTTGACAATAATGTGAACCACTCTGAGATGCACCGTTCTCATTTATTTAAAGTAAAAAAACAGGCACACATGTACACAGGCTTACATGTATACACATGCATGCACTGTACAGCAAGTTAACTTGACCATTGGTTAGGTGAGCTAAAACTGGCTGATCATCTTAATAGATAGCACACAACTTGGCTCACAACTCTCCCTTTTAATGATCCCGACATTCCAAAATACATACATTATATATGACTTCCTGTGTGACACTGTCTAAAAATGGCTGATCAACTGGATACATGGCACAACCAAACATAAAATCCTGCCAAATCATAATTCCCAACTCGTCTGCCTTCTGATAGAAATAGTCTGACTCATACACCTGTAACACAAAAATAAAAGTTGGCAAATCACTAAAAAATCCAGATAATTCTGCAAAATAAATCTGATCATACTAAAAGTCACAAGTAACAACTGGTCACAAGTTTCAAAAAAAAAAAAAATGGATCATGCAGAACTGAATAAAACTGAAAAAAATTATGTCTATTGACAGAAAAAATATTTAAAGTTTGGAAATCACAAAAAAAAAATCCGATAATTTTGCAAAATAAATCTGATCAATTTAAAAATTCTAGGTGCAAAGCTTCATATCACATGTAACATCTGTGGATAATTTCTGAAAAATTGGATCATGCAGAACTGAATAAAACTGTGAAAAAAAATTATGTCTATTGACAGAAAAAATATTTAAAGTTTGGAAATCATAAAAAAAAAAAAATCCGATAATTTTGCAAAATAAATCTGATCAATTTAAAAATTCTAGGTGCAAAGCTTCATATCACATGTAACATCTGTGGATAATTTTCGAAAAATTGGATCATGCATAACCTCAATACAAAATTATGTCTTTCAATTGCAAAATATTCAAAGTCTGGAAATCACAAAAAATCAAGATAATTCCCCAAAACAAATAGGATCATACTAAAAATCAACATCTGTGAATCATGTATAACTGAATAAACCTTCCGGAAAATTAATATCCATCGACTGTAAAGAGGGACAAGGCAATTCCAGTATACCCCCACCCCCTTACTTCATTGCAGGGCATATAAAAATTAAATAAACAGTATATACCTACCCCACCTCCCCAAACTCTTAATGAATTAATGTTGACATAGGCAGCAGACTCCAATAATTCATCTATTTTCTTTTCGGTCACCCTCTCTTGAAAACTGTCTGCAGGAATCCAATTTGATCCCTTCAAAAATATTGGCCTTCCATTGATGCGGAAATAAAATGTCTGACCTAAAACATACAGTTGATTATCTCCCCTATAAGATACTTTTAAATATAAATAATAAACACAATAATCCATGTCCAAATCACAATGCAAAATAAATACTTTATAACTGACAAATTAAGTTACACACATAAACTGTCACCAGGCCCCAGTTTCACAATCATTCCTTAGCTAAAATTTACCTTAACTTAAATCTGGCAAAATTTCAAATCTTTATAATTTTGTTGAATTTTAAGATATCCAGGAATTTAAGGTGTCATTTTGAAGATCACTTCTAGATCTAAAAAATTGCGATTAGTTTTGACAATAATCAGTAGTTCCAAAATAGATAACTAAATTTTGCTAAATTTAAGTGAAGGAAAATCTTAGCTAATGAATGATTGTGAAACCGGGGCCAGGGAAGTGAGGCCCAGTGCTCCAGAAGGGTAATAAGCACCTCCTTTGTAGCTAGCTACAAGCACCACATGTGTAAACATAATGTATAGTCAGAATGAAAGGAATACGGAACTATAGGATGTAAAATACATCCAGGGTAATTCTGGACACAGAAACATTATACTTGTATATTACCTTATCAAAATGGGCCAGAGAGGCGAAAAACCTATAGTGGTTTCTACAGACAGGTAACAGGTAACAGGTATACTTATTGACAATATTGTGATGACAGGCATAAAACTTTCTGAGGGCCATGATAAGCCATATAGAAAATATCTCTGAGTCAACATATATGAGATCATTTTTGAGACCTTGGATGAACTAAGTAGTTTATTCTTGTAGCAGTATGTGTAACTCAGTGGGTAGAGAGCTTGCCTACTGTAGGGACCACTCTGTTTGTGACAGTGAAATACTCTTTATATCCATAGAAAATCAAATAAATTTGAATAAAGATTGATATTTTTTTACTTACTTGTACCTAGTTTTAACAGGAAATCTGTATGCGCATCCGCGATTGGCCCAGAATATATTTGCACAGGGTAAAACATTGACGCTATGGGGATTTAACATGTTAAAATACCAGGCAAATTGCAGATTCTGTTGCACATATGACGTTAAACGTCACCAAGGACATCACATCCGGTGGCCATTTTCGCCATGTAAAATCCCCATAACGCCAACATTTTCCTTTCTACAGACATACTTTATGAAAATCGCGGATGCACATACAGATTTACCTGTTACGACTAGATACAAGTAAGTGAAAAATATCAATCTTTATTCAAATTTATTTGATTTTCTATGGACATAAAGAGTATTGACAGTATAGTGTGGGAGGTCCCGAGTTTGATCCCTGTTCTGACCCTGCCTGGGAAAGTTCTAGCATAGGACAAGCTTTAACCTGGGACAATTTGTAGCCTGAAACAAGCTCCAGCCTGGGAAAAGCTCTAGCCGGGGACAAGCTCTAAACAGGAACACACTCTACCTGTAGACTGTAGAGATTCATATATATAAACATGTTCTATATACCATGTGACTTATTTGTTGAGACAAACTCCTGTATGAGTTCCACGGTCCTGAATCCAATCTTCACTTTCTTGGCACACATCTCGTTGCCGTTTTTACTCATAAAGAACACATACAATGTATACAGTGTCTGGTTACCATGTCCATTTGGCCACCACTCTTTCAACTGTGACGTCTAAAATGGAAAAAAACAGGAAATTTCTGAGATAGTGTGAGAAATTTAACCCAGTCTGAGAAGTTAAGTCAAGTTGAGTTCAGTGGATATGGAAAAGAAATATGAAATTCTGAAAAAGTCTACAAACTTATGGCAAGCTGAGTTTGAGCTGAGATAGTCTAAGAAGCTTATTTGAGTTGAGTTGAGATCGTCCAAAAAATTGATGGATCGCTGGCCCCGCCACAATGTTCGGACAAAGACCCTGCATGCTTGAATTACGCACAAAAAGAATGAAAATTGGACTGATTTTTGCCATTTAATAATGTCACTGACACTAGTATGTCATTAGTTTCTGTGACGCTGCTTTGGTACCGTGATGGCGGCCAGTGTGGGAACATAAAAGATATGGCTGGTGATATGGCAATTAAGTCAAGTTGAGTTGAGATAAGTAACTGTTAGGTCTAAAATGGAAAATCTAATATATTACTTTTGGATCTTTAAGGGTTATTGTCACATCCTGTTTGTCTGGCGTAAATGATACTGATGCATTCTGGGTAATCATTGTATTGTCCAATCGTATTTCTAGCTCTCCAGTAACACCAGTACTGGCACCAATGTCCATAAAAACACCAACATCTATATCCCAGGTCCCATCTTTATCTAAAAATATGTTTTTTAAATTTTATTATTACATATACATGTATAAATCACCAGCTAAGTGGCTAAGTAGTAGAGCATCCACCTCAAGAGCAGGAGGTTGTAGGTTAGAACCCCAGCTGAGTGATATGTGACTTCAAAATTTAAGATGTAGTGTGAGCTTAAATCTGACTGCAGCCTCTGCAACTGCTGCCTTAGTGAGCTAGCATCTAAAGGTCATCCAAAGTATGGGCTAGTACATAGCAAATATATGCATGATAAATGTTTTAGGTCTTGGTCGTGTTGACTGTTTCCAAGATTTTCAGTTGCAAATCTCCTTCTTTGAATTTAAAGGTTGAAAGAATATGCATTCAAAAATTGAAAGGAAAATCTTTAAATGGTCTTTTTTTTACAAATTTGCCTTATATTAGATATAACCAGAGGCTCAGTGTGGCTGAGCCTGTATCGCTCACCTGACTAAAATGCTTTTAAAGCAAATTTGTATATATGCTTTTCCCATAGGGTCCAATGTGAAACAATGTTCTCCGCTGGCAGCCATGTTTTATGGCAGATCAGAAAAATTTTGGCAATCTATGTAAAGGACCTTCTATACATCATTCCTGTAAAGTTTGGTTCAATTTGCTTCAGTCATTTCTGAGGACATAGTCAACAAGAGGCTCAGTGTGGCTGAGCCTGTATCGCTCACCTGCTTTTAAAGCAAATTTGTATATATATGCTTTTCCCTTAGGGTCCAATGTAAAACAATGTTCTCCGCTAGCAGCCATGTTTTTATGGCAGATCAGAAAAATTTTGACAATCTATGTAAAGGACCTTCTATACTTTATTCCTGTAAAGTTTGGTTCAATTTGCTTCAGTCATTTCTGAGGACATAGTCAAAATGTGTTTTTCCCATAGGGTCCAATGTTAAACTATGTTCCCTGCTGGCAGCCATGTTTTTAGGCGGATCAGAAAAATTTCGGCAATCTTTGCAAAAGACCTTCCATACATCATTCCTGTAAAGTTTAATTGAATTGGCTTTAGTCGTTTCAGAGGAGATAGCCAAAATGTGCGTTTTCCCATAGGGCCCAATGTTAAACTTTGTTTGGCCCTGGCGGCCATTTTTTTGGCGGATCAGAAAAATTTGGGCAATCTTAGTAAATGACCTTACATACATTATTCGTGTAAAGTTTGGTTAAAATTGGCTCAGTGGTTACAAAGAAGATAGCAAATATATGCTTCTCCCATAGGGTCTTATGTTAAACTATCTTCTGTGCTGGCGGCCATGTTTTTTGACGAATCAGAAAAATTTTGGCAATCTAAGTAAAGGACCTTCCTTACACTATTCCTGTAAAGTTTGGTTAAATTTGCTTCAGTCATTTCTGAGGAAATAGTCAAAAATGCATTTTTCCCATAGGGTCCAATGTAAAACTATCTTCTGCGCTGGCAGCCATGTTTTTTTGGCGGATCAAAAAAATTTCGGCAATCTAAGTAAAGGACCATCTATACATCATTCCTGTAAAGTTTGGTTAAGTTTGCTTCAGTAGTTTCAGAGGAGATAGCCAAAATGTGTTTTTCCCATAGGGTCCAATGTTAAACTATGTTCCCTGCTGGCAGCCATGTTGTTAGGCGGATCAGAAAAATTTCGGCAAACTTTACAAAAGACATCCATACATCATTCCTGTAAAGTTTAATTGAATTGGCTTCTGTCGTTTCAGAGGAGATAGCCAAAATGTGCATTTTCCCATAGGGCCCAATGTTAAACTTTGTTTGGCCCTGGCGGCCATTTTTTTTGGCGGATCAGAAAAATTAGGGCAATCTTAGTAAAGGACCTTACATACATTATTCCTGTAAAGTTTGGTTTAAATTGGCTCAGTGGTTTCAAAGAAGATAGCAAATATATGTTTTTCCCATAGGGTCTAATGTTAAACTATCTTCTGCCCTGGCGGCCATGTTTTTTAACGGATAAGAAAAATTTTGGCAATCTAAGTAAAGGACCTTCCTCACACCATTCCTGTAAAGTTTGGTTAAATTTGCTTCAGTCATTTTTGAGGAAATAGTCAAAAATGCATTTTTCCCATAGGGTACAATGTAAACAATCTTCTGCGCTGGCAGCCATGTTTTTTGGCGGATCAAAAAAATTTCAGCAATCTAAGTAAAGGACCTTCTATACATCATTCCTGTAAAGTTTGGTTTAAATTGGCTCAGTGGTTTCAAAGAAGATAGTAAATATATGCTTTTCCCATAGGGTCTAATGTTAAACTATCTTCTGTGCTGGCGGCCATGTTTTTTGACGGATCAGAAAAATTTTGGCAATCTAAGTAAAGGACCTTCCTTACACCATTCCTGTAAAGTTTGGTTAAATTTGCTTCAGTCACTTCTGAGGAAATAGTCAAAAATGCATTTTTCCCATAGGGTCCCATGTTAAACTATCTTCTGCGCTGGCAGCCATGTTTTTTGGCAGATCAAAAAAATTTCCGCAATCTAAGTAAAGGACCTTCTATACATCATTCCTGTAAAGTTTGGTCAAGTTTGCTTCAGTAGTTTCAGAGGAGATAGCCAAAATGTGTTTTTCCCATAGGGTCCAATGTTAAACTATGTTCCCCACTGGCAGCCATGTTTTAGGCGGATCAGAAAAATTATGGCAATCTTTGCAAAAGACCTTCCATATATCATTCCTGTAAAGTTTAATTGAATTGGCTTCAGTCGTTTCAGAGGAGATAGCCAAAATGTGCGTTTTCCCATAGGGCCCAATGTTAAACTTTGTTTGGCCCTGGCGGCTATTTTTTTTGGCGGATCAGAAAAATTTGGGCAATCTTAGTAAATGACCTTACATACATTATTCGTGTAAAGTTTGGTTTAAATTGGCTCAGTGGTTTCAAAGAAGATAGCAAATATATGCTTTTCCCATAGGGTCTAATGTTAAACTATCCTCTGTGCTGGCGGCCATGTTTTTTGACGGATCAGAAAAATTTTGGCAATCTAAGTAAAGGACCTTCCTTACAACATTCCTGTAAATTTGGTTAAATTTGCTTCAGTCACTTCTCAGGAAATAGTCAAAAATGCATTTTTCCCATAGGGTCCCATGTTAAATTATCTTCTGCGCTGGCAGCCATGTTTTTTGGCGGATCAAAATAATTTCGGCAATCTAAGTAAAGGACCTTCTATACATCATTCCTGTAAAGTTTGGTTAAAATTGGTTCAGGGGTTTCAGAGGAGATAGTTAAAATGTGAAAAGTTTACAGACGGACTGACTGACTGACTGACTGACTGACTGACTGACTGACTGACTGACAGACTGACGGACGACGGACGCCAAGTGATGGCAAAAGCTCACATGGCCTTTAGGCCAGGTGAGCTAATCAACAGGAATGATGGAAAAGTATAAAAAAATCAAAACATGTCTTACTTTTTGTTGTTGCCACAGTAACATCTCTTATCATAGCACTGTTAAAACTTTCAATGTAAATGTTTCGCCTGTAAATAAATTACCAAATTTGCATTTTAAAGTTTAATCATTTAGTACAAAAAAAGTCTAATGTGCAGGCTGACCAATTCAACAGAGTTGTTCTTTTTGACTGATTTTTCCCATAAAACGGATAAACAAACAGATAAAATGAAAAGGTCAAAATAGACAGATTTTTCCCACTTTGAATGGTTTTTAATTAAAAATACTAAAAATTCCGACTTTTTGTAAGGAAACTATACCAAAATCGAACACTTACCAATATTTGTCCCATTTAATTTTTTTTTACATTCTGGACATTAATACCTTCATTTACCATGTGATTCTCAAACTTGTTAGTAGAGTGCTTGCTTTGTATGTAGAAGGTCATGGATTTGAACCTGGGGTCTGACCAAGACTTTAAAATATGAAGATTGTTCTTTCACCAAGCATTTGGCATTCAGAAATGAAATTCAAAAGAGACCTTAGAAACCATAGACATGGTTGCCATGTTGCCATGACAACAACCTTGAATACTCATCAAATATCCAGGGCAGGGAAGGACGGACCCCAGTCCCAGCTAAATGAACACTGTTCCTTTCTGATCAAGTTTGCAGTACAATAGCCTTGAATACTTGTTGCCATTACAATAACATTGAATACTCACCAAATACCCTGGGTAGGGAAGGAGGGACCCCAGTCCTAGCTAAATGAACATTGTTCCTTTCTGATCAAGTTTGCAGGACAATAGCCTTGAATACTTGTTGCCATTACAATAACACTGAATACTCACCAAATACCCTGGGTAGGGAAGGATGGACCCCAGTCCCAGCTAAATGAACATTGTTCCTTTCTGATCAAGTTTACAGGACAATAACCTTGAATACTTGTTGCCATTACAATAACATTGAATACTCACCAAATACCCTGGGTAGGGAAGGACGGACCCCAGTCCCAGCTAAATGAACATTGTTCCTTTCTGATCAAGTTGTCATGACAATAACCTTGAATACTTGTTGCCATTACAATAACATTGAATACTCACCAAATACCCTGGGTAGGGAAGGACGGACCCCAGTCCCAGCTAAATGAACATTGTTCCTTTCTGATCATGTTGACATGGCAATCACCTTGATAATCCGTTACTGGACATTCAGGAGGCACTGAGTAGGGGTAAGCTTTCGCTCTTTGAAGTGCATAATTCACCGCTGACTGAAATTCTACAGATATCAGATTGTCACCTGCCTAAATAAAATAAAATAGCCCTTATGAAACAAAAATCCCAGGGATTCAAAATTCCCTGGGTCCAAGGTCCAGAACTTATTGATTCTATATTGGAATCCTTGTTATTTAAAAGTCCAATGGACCTATCATTTTTAACAGGGTAATTCATTAGTACTTTTTGTATATTAAACACTATTACACATGGACCTTTAAATGATGATATTGGGTTCTCAAAACTTTATATGGAACCTGCCAAAAATAAAGAGAAAATGTTCTGAACCTTCCATTATAAAACATAATTCTGAACACCAGAAATTCTGGATTTTGTCTGCATATGTCTGAAAATATCTTTATTCATTCATCAAACATTAGTCCTGTCCCTAAAATGGGTAGATGTATTAACTGTTGGACACTAAATTTCATAAGCGACACATTGTATTGAGTTGGTATACATTTGTGTTAAGTGGGTTCAAAATCCATCCATAGACATGGGAGATATGGAAAGAACACAGTTTTGAGATTGAAAGTCAGAAAGACTGATGGACAGGATGATTCCTATATATCCCCTTAAACTTCCATTGTGGGAAGGTAGGGGTTGATTTAAATTTTAGAAAAAATCAATGAAACAACTTAAAACGAGAACTGTCTCTTGAAAGCCAAATACCCCAACCCCCAACATTGAACTTCTTGACCTTAGACTTATGAACATAAATTTATTATGTGACACATTGGTTCATGTTGGTTTACATTTGTGCCAAGTTTGATCAAAATCCATCAATAGACATGGAAAATATGGAGTGAACACAATATTGGGACGAACATCCAGATGGATGGACATACAGTCAGACAGGCTGATTCCTATAAACCCCCTGAACTTGATTTTCGAGGGTATAACTATCACTATTATAATTACAATGTGTCTAGCCTCTTTTTCAAATTTGGAACCCTATTATTTGACAACATTCTTCATGAAAAGTTAGTATTTCATTTCACTAACTGGCTTTATATGAATGAAACAGATCATTGCTAATTTTTTGTCAGGGCTGGCTAAAATTTTGACAAGCTTTTAACCATGTTTTTTATTGTTTAAGCATTTATAACTTTACCTATATGAACTTGATATCGAAAACAAAATCAAAACTAGACGTACTATCAGAAACTTTTTTATGTTAAATGCATATCGTACCAAGGAAGTGAGACCGAGTGCTCCAGAAGAGCAAGCACCCTCCTGTTCAGCTAGCTACACCCACCATGTGTGTAATTAAAATAAAAATATGACATACTTTCAGAAACTGTTTTATGTTGAACACATATTGTGCCATGGAGGTGAGGCAGAGTGCTCTGGAAAAGTAAGCACCTTCTGTTTAGCTAGCTACAACCACTATGTGTGAATACAAAAAAAATATGACTCACTTTCAGAAACTGTTTTATGTTGAACACATATTGTACCAGGGAAGTGAGGCCGGGTGATCTGGAAGAGCAAGCACCTTCTGTTTAGCTAGCTACACCCGCCATGCGTTTAATTCAAACAAAAATATGACCTACTTTCAGAAACTGTTTTATGTTGAACACATATTGTACCAGGGAAGTGAGGCCGGGTGATCTGGAAGAGCAAGCTCCTTCTGTTTAGCTAGCTACACCCGCCATGCGTTTAATTCAAACAAAAATATGACCTTCTTTCAGAAACTGTTTTATGCTGAACCACATATTGCACCAGGGAAGTGAGGCCAAGTGCTCCAGAAGAGCAAGCACCTCCTGTTTAGCTAGCTAAACCCACCATGTGTGAATACCAAAAAATATGACCTACTTTCAGAAACTGTTTTATGTTGACAACATATTGTACCAGGGAAGTGAGACAGAGTGCTCTGGAAGAGTAAGCATCTCAGGTTTAGCTAGCTACACACCTTGTGAGAATACAAAAAAATCTGTATATGACCTACTTTCAGAAACTGTTTTACGTCGAACACATATCGTACAAACATATTGTCTGATCTGCCTGCTAAATGTCCGTTAACATATATCTTTGATACAGTATCCAGACCCTCGCATACTAAAACTACAGACTTCATAGATAAAACTGCCGATGTAACTGAAATTAAAGAAATATAAAATACCTAGTTAAGTAAGTTAATGCCAGGGTTAGATCTGCTATTCACCAATTTATACATGTAGTTTTTTTCACTAGCTCCAAAAAAGCTTTCAGCAAATATTTGTGGCCATGTTGAACTGTCATTGGCTTTCGAAGTCAAGGTTTTTGGGTTCAAACCTCACATAAGACTTGGAAATTTTCTGAGATTATGTTTATCACCTCCCCATACTGAAGCTGTAAAAAGCTCATTAATTGAGTAGTCTTTCAGATGAGACTCAAAACCAAGGTTCTGTGAACACTAAAAGACACCTCTATACAGTTTGAGAATAGTAGATGGCTGCTACAGAAGACGCTTACAATTACAAGCAATCAAAAAAGACTGACAGAATACAGTGAAACAGGAATATAACAAACATGCTTATATCGAACACAGCCCAACTTGCCTTAACTACCACTTTTATATAAGGGCAATCTGCTTAAAAAGGCCAGTAGAATTGTATCCCAATTGTTCTTTATTGATATCATTTGAACCTGTATATAAAGGTCATCTGCCCATAAAGGACACCTTTATGGGTTCCCTTGGGTGGACTTTATAGACAGGTTTGACTGTACATGAATATTAGGAAGTTCAATATTGGGCCCGACAGCTCCTCTATATAAGTCTATTTATAACAATATACATGCATTGAAGTTGTTGTATAATAAAGTTAAAAAATAAAGTCCTTTGTTTTGAAATACCCTGACAGAATTCCACTATTCACTGACATTCTAATACACCTCAAAACAAAATTGTCGCTAGGCATAGCAAGATACTCTTGTTTATATTTTTGCCATTAAACTGTTGCCAAAAAGACGACAATGATGGCAAAATATTATGAGACACAAAATATTAATATTGCGTAAAAGGGGAAAAAACTCATTCTCTAGTCCATAATAAGTCATATTCTGTTCACTATTGTGGGAGGAGTGGGCTGGATAAGAATAAATATGTTTGAAATTTCAAACAGACGCAATTTTTTAAAAAAAGAAATATAAAATTCCCTAACAATTCTCTGACCTTGAAAAAAAATTGCCTAACTTTTCCCTAACATGTGGGAATCATGTTAATAATTACCTTGAAAATGTCTTGAGTATGTCCAATCATCTCTAGATATCCACTTGTATTCAGCGTCATTCCTTCTGTAATAAGGATCTTTTATAACGTTGTTTGACATCATGGCTGTATACATTGAACCTGGGACTGTCCCATTGACAGTGACATTTCCTACAATATATATATGACATCATTGATGACATCATGGTGGTATACATTGAACCTGGGACTGTCCCATTGACAGTGACATTTCCTACAATATATATATGACATCATTGATGACATCATGGTGGTATACATTGAACCTGGGACTGTCCCATTGACAGTGATATTTCCTACAATATATATATGACATCATTGATGACATCATGGCAGTATACATTGAACCTGGAACTGTCCCAATGACAGTGACATTTCCTACAATATATATATGACATCATTGATGGCATCATGGCAGTATACATTGAACCTGGAACTGTCCCAATGACAGCGACTTTGATGGCATCATGGCGGTATACATTGAACCTGGGACTGTCTCATGGACAGTGACATTTCCTACAATATATATATGACATCGTTGATGACATCATGGTGGTATACATTGAACCTGGAATTGTGCCATTGCCAGTGACATTTTCTACAATATGTATATGACATCATTGATGACATCATGGTGGTATACATTGAACCTAGAACTGTGCCATTGACAGTGACATTTCCTACAACAGAGGTTCAAAATAATTTTGTAATGGAAGGTCTTCGACCTATTGCCTTTATTTTTTGCAGGTCCCACATAAAGATTTTAAAAGTCCAATATCATAATAGTAAGATCCATGTGAAATTATGTTATCATATAGAAAAAGTAGGATTATTCTGGTGAAAAATTGCAGGTCAATCACACTTTTTAGAGTTTGAATATTAACATGATTAATAGCCCCAAAGTAAAATCAATAAGCCCTGAACCTGGGACATAGGGAATTTTTAACCCTGCTACAATATATATATATAATATTAACAAATACTGAATTACAGATTAAGACAAAACAAACTAGAAAGTTAACATGTCTCTTGAGAGTCAAATACTTCCCGCTCCCAGCATTTACTGTTTTCTCGCGATCTTGACCTTTCTGATATGACTATGGTTCAAGGTCATGACACATTTGAAGTTTTATGATAGTTATCCAAAGCATTTATGAGATATGGGCCGGACATGATTTTACATGGACAGATAGATGGATGGACAATGGACGGACAGACAGATGGACAGACTGACAGACAGATAGACAGACATGGTGATTCCTATATATAGCCCCTCGAACTAGTTTGTGTTGCTTGGGAAATAATCTGAGTTGATTTTCATCTCCTGCCCATACTAGAGCTGTTAAAAGCTCATTACTACAATAGAATAGAATAAAACACAAAAACGAGGACCAGTGTCTCAGTGAAAGCTAGAGACACCTCTGTTAAGTTAAAAAAAGAGTAGGCCACCTGTGGCCGCTACAGAGGACGCTTACAACTACAAATTAAGTGATTCGGAAACAGATTGAGCAAAGTAAGAGATCAATTGCCAACATGTGTGGACACAGCCGAGTTGTACCATCTCTGGCTTTTGAAGTCAAGAGTTGTGCCAACTAGTGGGTTCGAACCTCACTCAGGACTTTTTCTGAGTTGATTTTCATCTCTTGCCCATACTAGAGCTGTAAAGAGTTGGTTACTAAGTAGTTTTTTGGACAAGACTCAAAACCGATCAAGGTCCAACATCTCAGTGCATGCTTAAGAACGCTCTGTAGATTTCGAAAAATGGTAGGCCACATGTGGTCTCTACAGAGGTACTCTTAGTAACAACTAAAAGACTGAGCAAAGTAAGCAAGTGTGGTGGGCCGGACTCTATAGGTGGCCAGGTAGCTCAGTGGGTAGAGCTAGTATTGGGAAGGTCCCAGGTTCGAGTGCTGGTTTGGTCGCTGCATTTTTCTCTTTCCTGTTACATTTGGGGGCTCAACTGACACTGGGAAATGGCTGACCCCCATTCTGTTACATAAGTAAGTGGAGTAAACAGATCGGTGACGAGGGGGCGTTAACCCCCATAACCTAGTTTATATAAGTATAGACTATTGATCTGATAAGTAATATCGTGGTTTCTACGCATCAATTTACATTTATATTATGCTATAAAATCACCTTCATTAGTCACGGTCCAGTTACCATTAAGATTCAGCGTAATCAGACACCAGGAACCACTAACAAGATATAAGTAAACAAAAGACAAACCGAAACTAAACTTCATTGCCGCCATTTTTACCTATTTTGTAGTTCCCTACTTCGATTTGGCACACTTATGAGACAATTTAGGTTCATGGTACTTTGTATGTATTAAGTGTATTTTCGTGCTATTTCGTGTTTTTCGGGATTTGTGACACCCAACCATCATCATCACCACCACCACCAAACACAAGACAAAAAACTAATATTTATTCGGAAAAATAAAACTGATCTGACCACTGGACATCGACTGGGTTGTAACACCAAAAATCCATGCAGAATACTATAGGTAATTTTTGGACTTCTGCTTAAAGGAGTACAAATTCTGGGTAAAATTTATTTATTTATTTATTTTTTATTAAATGTGTTTTGCGTCCTAGTCAAGAATATTTCACTGATTTATATTGAGACGTCACCAGCTATAGGTGAAGTGGAAGAAATGTTAACCTTTGCTGTGCGCTCAGGGCAATATATATATCTATGCACGGAGGGTTCTTTAACGTGCCGTGTCTGCCATGGCACGTGACATTGGCTTTAATTTTTTCCGAAGGACCCCGGGACATTCATTTCTAAATGCTGAGTGCTTGGCGAAAGAAATGTCACAAAAAGTGGTAATTAAACATCTCTGACATGATGATGATGATGATGATGATGATGATGATGATGATGATGATGGTGGTGGTGGTGGTGATGATTTTGGTGGTGGTAGTGATGATGATGATGATGAATGAATGAATGAACGATCAATCAATCAATCAATCAATCAATCAATCAATCAATCAATGAGGTAGTACTAGGAGATTGTACTCAGCGTTATAAATATACTGAGGCCTAGTGTAACCAGACCGACTCTACTCATCTGACCATTACACTGCGGTAGCTCAATTTGTTAAGAGCTTGCTCCGTAAATGGGAGGTCGTGGGCTCGAATCACGACCGGGTCTGACCCAAGACTTGAAAGTAACTGTTTTTTTTCTCCAGGCACTCGGTTTTACGAAATGAAAGTCATGGTTCTTTCGGATGGGAACTTAAAACAAACGAGGTCCCGTGTCCCGGTATGTGTGGTACGATAAAGAACCCTGCTGTATAATGCCATCATGAAAATATTATATAAATAATACGTAAATAATGTATGAGCGTGTAATGTAAAATTCAGCACCTTCGCCTATAGCTGGCGACGTCTCGATATATTTCTTGACTGGGACGTTATACACCATTACTCAACTTAACTCAACTCATTATTTCATCTGAAGTCACGTACGTTTTACAAAAGTACAAATGGTTCCATTTTGATGAATGTTTAATTTTTAATGACAGTTAAAAGAAACAAATATTTCGTAATTATTTTTTAACTCGACACAAGTACAAACCACAGTACAGACCTGTCAAAAGTTTAACATTAAGCCATCGAATACTGACAACTCATCCCAGTCCCTCGTTATCTATTTCTGGACAGGCAGCTGCTATATATTTATCGGCAGTTTTTTGGTCTTTAGTTATCCATATGGACAGCCGAGTCTTGACTCCCTTTTTTCCGCTTAGTGTTACATTTTCGACAGGTCTGTTCTATATGTTAAAATTCGACATCATAATTTTTTATTTACGTCACTAAAATAATAAGATTTATATACTGGTCATAGAAGTTAATAAATTATTATAAACATATGGCGTCGTTTTGACTGGAAATAATTTCTAAAATTTGAAGAATTCAGTGAATATGTAAAGAAATTAACACATAATTACACAAAATTAATTAAAAATCTAAAAAATTGCCAATTTCTTTAAAATACCGCAACCCCATTCCCATGAACTATATTATACGTACATTTGATAAACCAACAAAAATAAGTCGAAACTCAGCAGCCGAGTGGTCGAGATTTGGACAGCTAGTAACTGCCGGGAGATAGATGGCAGCTACAAAAAATGTCAAGATATAGCTAATGTAGGAACGAGTTGAGTTGAGTAATGGTGTTTAACGTCCCAGTCAAGAATATTTCACACATATCGAGACGTCGCCAGCTATAAGCGAAGGTGCAGAAATTTTACATGTGCGTTGCGCTGATGGCATTATACAACAGGGTTCTTTAGCGTGCCAAGCCCACCGTGACACGGGACCTCGTTTATTTAAAGTTCATTTTGTTATGCCGAGTGCTTGGCGAAAGAACAGTCACTACCCACTTTCAAGTCTTGGGTCAGACCCGGCCGGGGATGGAACCCAGAACCTCCCACTTACGGAGCGAACACTCTACCAACTGAGCTACCGCAGTGGTTACAATAAAAATGAGTCGAAGCTGAGTGGTCGAGATTTGGACAGCTAGTAACTGTCGAGAGATAGATGGTAGCTACAAAAAATGTCAAGATATAGCCAATGTAGGAACGAGATTGTTGTGTTATGGACTTACAAGACCACGAGTTATCTCTCTTTGTAACTTATGAATATGTATAATGTAAAGCTCCATGAATATCTTTATGTAAACCCCAATTACGTCTATGACGTATGCATTGTCACGTTGACATATGTCTACCATAAACAGACGCGTTGTTATGTAAAACACCCTGACCACGTGGAAATATTGCCGATTCGTCACATATTCGTTATCTTAGTGTAAAACTTTCGACAGGTCTGCACCGTATACGCCTCGAACTCACACTTTCCACGAGCTCAACAAATCGAAAACATGTATCATCTAAACAAACTAAAGTACAGTTATATATACCTAAACATTGTGTGGCTGCCATGGTTGCAGAGAGCTCGGGCCCGGTAAAATTGGTTTGCCCGGCCAGCTTCGCGGTTGGTTATCAGTCATTATAGCAGTAGGCTCGGAATTGCTGTACATGACCAGCATAAATCCGCAGTTGTTTGACAACCATGTTCAGTGGCGTAGCTAGCAAAAATTGATCTGCACGACATGCATTTACTGATTAGAAGAATTTAAAAGATGCGAGTGCCTAAGGTACGGATGATTTAGGGGGTCAGGCACACCCCGGAAATATTTTAAACGTTTAAGTCAAATGCTGTTATCTGGACGCATTTCAGAAAAGCACCGCGGATCTGATGACATTTAATAATGATCAAAAAAAAAAAAAAAAAAAAAAAATAAAATTGATATCCCAATATTGTTGTTTTTGAATTTGGAAAAAATGTAAACGTTTAAAAAATCATAATCATTCTTGTGTTAATTGTGTTAACATTTTTTTGTTCGACCTCTTACCTCTTCTTTTTTGTTCTCATCAATTTTCGGATATCAAATTTTTTATCATTATTAAATGTCATCAGATCGCACTGGTTAACTGGTCAGTTCTTTTCTGAAATACCACCAGAACACGCGTGTGAATTGAAACCCTTTATTTGGAAACGTACAGAGTGGAAAACATCTAGTGGCATGCTGTAGATATCCATTGGATTCGTCCGGTTTTTGTTTCAATTTTTCTAAAATCTTCCATATTTAGAGACATTATCTAAATAATAATAATAAAATAATGAAGGAAAATTGATGTGCACGCCTGTGCGTCGTGGCGTATAGGGAGCTACGACACTGATGTTTGCAGAAGGCTTGGGCGGATCATATTGTCATATTCGAGGTTGGTTGTCAGTTATGATTGTAGAAAGTTCAGGACTGATGTAGTTTGCAGTTGTTTGGCAGTCATGGCTGCAGAAGGCTCAGAACTGGTTATGTTGGCTCGACATAGCTTCGCGATTAGTTGTCAGTTATGATTGCCGAAAGGTTAAGGACCGATGTATTTACGGTTGTTTGACAGTCATTGCTGCAGAAGGCTCAGGACGGGTTATGTTGACTTAACAAAGCTCCCCGGTTTGCTGATGTATGCCAATCGATTGCAGAAGGTTTGTGGCAGGTGACGGTGGTCTGATACTATTCTATATCTTGGAATCTGTTGTTGATTATAGCTGACAGTATTTCTAATGAATGAACCCCGCATGTACACTTCAGTCACCCAACATACAGTGCAGTCCTGTCTAAAGTTTAACATTATAGTAACGAATTGGAGCAGATTAGACAGCTCACCGTTAGATACGCATGTCTCGACAACTACTATCTATCTCTCGGCAGTGTATCACTAGCTATCCTTATCTCGACCGGTCGAAAGCGAGCTTCGGCTCTTTTGCGTAAGCTCAGTGTCAAACTTTCGACAGACCTGTCCTGAACATCCTGAAAATCCTATATATAACCAGTTTAAGAGTTAAGAGCTGTATTTGCAAGTAAAAAAAAATTGTCATATTATAAGATTTGTGGTATCACTTTTAGTTATCTTCAAAATTTAAAAGATTGATGTATCCTTGTTTCCATTCCTGGTAGCCAAAATCCACTGGCTTCTAATTTCTGAGAAAAAACACTTATTTGAGCAGATTTGTGAAAAATACCTAAAACATATTTTTTTTTAAAACTGATAGCAGGTTTTGCAAATGTAGATTTTTTTCTTTGAAATAATGACATCTCATTTTATTTATTTTATTATCTTCCCGAAATGTTTCTTTCTTTGCCTCAGATGGTTTTGAAGTGTCAAAGCATGTATACAGTACAAACCTTTCGAGAGCTCAGCACTTAGCTGACGAAAAGAAGTCAAAACATGATAGCCGAGTGACTGAGATATGAATAGCTAGAGACCGGAATCTACCGAGAGATAAATAGCGACTGATGAGATATAGCTAACACTTGGCTGAGATGAGCTGCCGATTCGGCACTAGTTCGTTAGGTTACAGTTACATTTGGGACAGACCTGTACTATATATAGCAAACCTTCTTCTTGACTTACAGTTTTTTAACTAGCAAAGATATAGAACGCCTTGTTGCCATGTTGCCTTCTATGGAAAACACTTTATTTACATTATTTACATTTCTGATTGTACTAAACTCTTATCGTTTGGGCAAATGTCATTATAGGAGAATAGTTACTATTGCTAAAGTGACTTCACTCATATGTTGCTGATGCATATACGCATACATGTACGCATGACATCATTATTGGCTGTTCCAGCGAATGGAAATCCATGTCGTATGTGACGGTGTTTTAAATTCATTTCAGGATATAAACATACCAGAACATATTTAAATCACAGTCCTATAAGCAAAGTACAAACTCTAAAGTTAAGTTTAATACATGAATTTACACCAGGGAAGAAGTGATGCTGAGTGTTCTGGAAGGATAAGTACCTTCTGTCTAGCTAGCTACACCCACCACGCGTGAAATCAAAATGAGAAGGAAAGGAACATGAAACTAGAGGACGCCAAATATATTCTGCATAATTTTGAATACATATACATCATACTTATCAAAAATATTGTGATGACAGCCATAAAACTGTTAGGGGGCCTTGATAAGCATTAACTTGACTTGCAATTTTCCTGCGTCAACAATTAACTTGTTAGTAGTTTTCTGTGAAACTAAATCGTTCATTGAATAAAAGATTAAGAAAAATGAGCTTAGTGGAACATACCACAAATAGTTGATCACAACCTTTATCATACCTTTATTGATTGAAGATGTATATCTAGTATGGCGAAGTATCGGGGTCAAAATAACATATCTATACATATGCTAAACTTGATTGTAGGCTAAGGGTACACTTAAATGTTTAGCTTTTCAACATCTTCAAAATAATCTTGGTTTCATAATTTTGGTCCAAGCACTACCGATGAGGAATTGTATTCCGAAACGGCCGTGAAGTGCTGCAACATTAAAACTGGTATAATATGTAATTTAAACCCCTGAGCCGATATCCCTGCTGGTGGCTGGTGCCCCGAGGATATCACAAACTCAGTAGGAAATAATTTCGCATTATTGTCAGAAATATACGACTATTGTCTAAATTTCATGCAAGTCAAAATTTCTCAAAAACTAAGGTATATTCCCTCATGCAAAGTATTTCCTTAGCTTAATTTGGTAAAATATATTTTGGTCCTTTGGGTAGCTTTTCAACATCTTCAAAATAATTTTAGTTTTATAATTTTGGTCCAAGCACTACTGATGGGGAATTTAATTCCAAAACGACCGCCTAGTGCTGTAAAATTAAAACTGGTATAATATGTAATTATATATAAGCTTAATTATATATTTTAGGGTACCCTAGCTAATATGGATTGATGTATAAACTGAATATTAAAAAATAAGCTTAATTTTATTATTTTACTCAGGGATATTGCAAACCTAGGCTTATCAAGGCCCTCAAAAAGTTTTATGGCCGTCATCACAATATTGTTGATAAGTTTGATATCTCTGTGTCCAGGATTGTCCTGGATATATTTGACGTCTCATAGTTCCATGTTCCTTTCACACAATTTTGATTACACACGTGACGGGTGTAGCTAGCTAAACAGGAGGTGCTTACCCTTCCGGAGCACCCGGCCTCACTCACTTCCCTGGTGGAAGTTCATGTGTCTAACCTAACTTGTCAGTTCCAAAGTTTCTACTTTGCTTCTAGATTCGTACATAAATTGGTATGTTTGTTTTTGATTTAACATACCCTGAAATGAATTGAGCATATGCATCAATATTTTCGTGTACCTTTAAATCAAAATTATATATACATATCCTTAGATTTTTGGGTATCCAAATATATCAATGCATATGCATAAATGATACCCTAAAATATTAAGCATTAGCATATATAAGGGTACCCTTCGCCTAAAATCAATTTAAGCATACGTATAATTATGCAAGTTGATCCTGATACCGCGCCATAATCGAGATAGTTATATTGATGTCTTCTCAATGAAGCATAGCAGCACAATATTTAAACAACAGTATTTTAGGATACAGAATCATATTTCTATTTTCTATACACATGGTATGACTGGAGAGAGAGAGAGAGAGAGAGAGAGAGAGAGAGAGAGAGAAGAGAGAGGCATTGTAGAAATAATTCAGTTTATCAGTTTCTATATACATGGTATGATGAGAGAGAGAGAGGGTGTGTGTGTGTGGACGGTGCTTAAATTGGTATTTTTTTTATTTACGTGACATGATGTGAGAGAGAGAGAGAGAGAGAGAGAGAGAGAGAGAGAGAGAGAATGATTACCCTTGAAAGAAAAGAATTGTGCTCGTGCCAAAATACTGGTGTAATATTGCGATATAAAAGTTCATTTAAGTTATTCATAATGAACAGTTTTTACTTGTTACCGTAAACACCTTGATATTTATTAATGTTGATATATTTAGTTTTTATATTGACATTCTGTAATGACAGGTGTCAATTAATTTTCTTTTAAACATTTTTGTTTGGTCGTCAGTTTATTTAAATCTAAACAACCTTTCTTATAACTTAACATTTTTTTGGAACTATAGAAAAGTTAAATAATCTATTTTGTTTGATATCAATACAATTCTGCATTGTTATTTAAAAATATGAATGGAAGATTTATTTTCTTGAGAAAAGTTTTGTTTCAATTAAATATAAAACAGGATTTTTTTGAGATAGATTGTTTAAATACACTAAAATTGTTTAAATATATACAAAACATATTGACATATACGTTATTTATGAAGTTCTATAATACCGTATAATGATCTAGTGAAATGTATGTGTTGACATACCCTTTACTTTGCCTGGCTAAAGATAAGTAAGAGAAACAACGGTACATTGTAGTTGTAATGAAAGAAAAAGTCTGCTATTGTAATGTGACACGGACTTCAATATATCTATCATTTGTCTTTTTTAGAAAAGATAAACGTTTATTTTGGAGTATGTAAAGTACAGACCTGTCGAAAATTTAACTTTGATCTAACAAAAAAAGTCAAAGCCAGCCTGTTGAATTGCCAAAATGTGGATAACTAGTGGTCAAAACGATGTTGAGGTATAGACGGCATCTGAGGAAATATATGTAGCTAACGATGGGCCGAGATGGGGTGCCAATTCTACAAAATTCATCAACACAGTGTTAAATTTTCGACAGGTCTGTGCCGTAATCTGGGCTTCAGATAAACCAATATATACATAACATTACAAGAAAAATGAATCAAATGTTGTTTATAAGACAATTGGTATGTGTTTAATTGAAGTGTTTACCTATCATTTATTGCCAACATTTACAATAGGTACTGCGTTTAATATTTGAACACACCCAAAATTTTCTTTTCAATAACGTAACAAACCTGCCTTAATAGAACAGATGTTCAAATTCCGTGTTTTGTAAAGGAAATATTAAACTTTCGATTTTTTCAATGATTTCAGAAATAATTTGATTTTTTATCTAAATAAATGCTGAGTTTAATAAAATATTTTTTACAACTCAAGATTATTGGATTTTGGACTTTAATATTAATTGTTTTGTACAAGGTGAACTTGATTATCATCAAAACGTTTTGACATTTTAAAATTGCACGTAAATAATTTCATTACTCACATCTTTGTATTGTTTGGCTGTCATAAATTTTTAATTATTTATTATAAACATTTGATACTTATCTTCTTAACAGTACATGTACGTAGGTATTGTTTGCTTGTACTCAAATAAGAAAACAAGCCCCTTGTTTCACAATCACTCCTTTACTAAGATTTTCCTAAACTTAAGTCTTACACATTTTTTAAATCTTTATGATTTCATATAACACAAGTTGAAATTTTACAGCAGTAGATAAACGTTTCACAATGACTCCTTGACTAAGATTTTCCTAAACCTAAATCTTACAAATTTTTCAAATCTTTATCATGCAATATCATTCCATAAATTTTACAAGATTTTGAATTTGTTAATTGGGCAGAATATCGGCTCAAAAAAAAAAAAAAAAAAAAAAAAAAAAAACTAGCAAGAGCCCTGCTATAACAGAATTAACTGTGATTTACACTGTATAATGTACTGCCAGATTTCTTTCTTGTATTACATATTATAGCAGTAATAATTTTACAGCACTAGACGATAGTTTCGGTATACAATTCCTCATCAGTAGTGTTTGGACTAAAATTATGAACCCAATTTTCTTATCAAGATGTTGAAAAAGTATCGAAAGAACCAAGATATATTTTACCAAATTCTGCTGAGGAAATACTTTGTATGGAAGAATATGTCTTAGTTTTTTGAGAAATTTCACATTTTAAATTGCAGCAAATTTATATAATAGATATTTCCATATTATACCAGTTTTATTTTTTACAGCACTAGACGGCCGTTTCGGAATACAATTCCTCATCAGTAGTGCTTGGACCAAAATTATGAAACCAAAATTTTTTTGAAGATGTTGAAAACTTACCCAAAGGTCCAAAATATATTTTACCAAATTAAGCTAAGGAAATACTTTGCATGATGGAGTATACCTTAGTTTTTGAGAAATTTCTAATTTTAACTTTAAGGAAATTTCTGACAATATGACTTTGTTAATTTGTAAGATATTCAGAAATTTAATGTGTCATTTTGAAGATCATTTCTAGTCTAAAACATTTGTTTACCCTAAAGCCTTTATTTTTAGTTCTAAAATATGATTATCAAAATTTGCTAAATTTAAGTTAAAGAAAATCTTTGTTAAGGAATGATTGCGAAACTGGGACCGGTTCTGGTCTGTGGAAAGTAGCCTATTACAACGTAATGGACGCCATGATTTTTTTTCAATATTCTTTTCAAACCTACCAAACAAGACTAAACAGGTGGTTCTGGTCCCTATTTCACAATCATTTCTTAATCTAAATCGGTCAAAAATTTAAAAACATAATAACTCTTCTGATTTTCAAGAAAATAAGGTGTCAATTTTAAAAATCACTTCAAATTACATCTAATCTAATCTTATTGATTTTTTAAATACTTTTACGTACCATGAAATGCTGTCAAAATTTGCCAAATTTCAGTTAAGGAAAATCTTAGTTCAAGAATTATTGTGAAACTGGGTCCTGGACTATGGAAAACCAGATATATTAGCGTTATGGACTTCATGATCTTTTTATCAATGTTCTGTTAATCAACCGAATGATACTTCTTGTCTTATGGAACAGATTAAAGTCTAGAATTGTCAATTACGCATATCGTCATGATGGAGTTTGAGAATAAAACATTAATAAACACGACTCTTTAAAATTATCTGCCTTTAAATTTTCAAATTCTTAAAACTAAGTGTTGCTTTTAGGATCGTTCAAAGTATTGTATTATATGGATTTGGTAAAGTCCGATTTTTGGTATCTTTATTTTTCTCATTTCAACATATTAAAAATATTTGAATTTCCACAACTTTGGTCAAACCGCCACTGATGAGGAATTTTATCCCAAACGGTCGTCTAGTATGACACAATTAAAACAAGTTTAGTTTTAGTTACAATCACTGGGTTGGTATCTCTGCTGATGAACTAAGCATTTCCGAGGATTTTGTTAACCACAGAGGCAATACAATGTATTGTCAGATAAACATTGTCCTTAAAACTTTAATTGTTCAAAGTAATGTATTAAGTGGATATCGTAAAATACATTTTTGGTATTTCTATTTTTCTTATCTTAATTTGTTTTTGGATTTTTACAATTTTTAACCAAGAAATACTGATGAGGAAATTTATTTCGAAACAATCGTGTAATACTGCAAAATAAACAGGTTTAGTAATAGATATTTTATATAACAAATACGTTGCTTGCAAATAAATTGTTGTTTGAGAGATATCGCAAGTTTAGGCTGTTGAAGTAGTTTGTCTGTCATTGTTGATAAGTACGATGATATCTCTGTATTCGAACTTATCCTGGATATTTGGCGTTCTATAGTTCTTACACTTCCAACGCACCCGGCCTCACTTTCCTGGTAGAGGTTCACGTGTCGTGTTTACTCGTAACTTAATTCGCTTGTGAACATGAATCGATTTATATATGTAAACACGCTTCTATAAAAAACTTAATTCGTAAAAACACTGCTGAATTCAGTTTTATGAAACTAAAACAGAAACACACTGGTCTATGTATAATCAAAAATAAACATACATCTATGTCCGAATCACAAGTCATGTTAGACACGTGAACATTCACTATGTACGTCCCATAGTTCCATGTTCCTTTCACACAGTTTTGATTTCACACGTGACGCATGTAGCTAGTTAAACAAGAGGTGTTACCCTTCCTGAGTAAGTGGGCTCACTTTCTTGGTGAAAACTCACGAGTTTAACATAATTTGCCAGTTTTAAAATTTTACTTTTCTTTGTAATTGTGATCTGGGCATGGATTGGTATTTGATTATCACTTATACTGATGCTATAAATTTACATTTGTGTAAAGATTCTTATCGATATACAAAAATTTATTATTGGTTTTCCTTAATCATAATTCTAAATCAATGTGATAACCACATACAGACATACCAGTCCATATTTAAATCACGCAATTAGAAAAAAAAATAAAATAACAAAAATATAAAACTGTGACAGTGAGATCGGGTGCTTCAGAATGTTGAGCACCTCTTATTTAGCTAGCTACATTCGCCACGTTAGTCATTTTGTAATATTGTACTGTATTTAGTACTGTGTTTTGTAAACATGTTGTCAGTTTATAACAATGTAATGGTGGGAGGCGTTTTTACTGTATAGTATTGATGAACAATGTCAGTCTTTTGTTATCTATTTTTGTCAATGTATAATAACAGTATTATCAAAAACAAACATACTAATCCATATCCGAATCACAATCCAGAAGCAAAGTAAAAACAAGTTAGGTTATACATGTAAACTTCCACCAGGGAAGTGAGCCCGGGTGCTCCGGAAGGGTAAGCACCTCCTGTTTAGCTAGATGCACCCGCCAAGTGTGTAATCAAAATTGTGTGAAAGGAACATGGAACTATGCAAAATTGAATAAAAATATTGTGAAATACATTTTGTTCCTTCTTTTTTCATTTCAATATCATAAATATATTAGGAGTTCCACAAGTTTAGTTCGAGTACTAGTGACGAGGAAACGATTCTGAAACAGTCGTCTGGTGTTGCAAATAATAATGACATTAACTGCATGAAGTTTAATTAATACTTTAGGAAGAATGACTAGATAAAAAATCTCTAATAAAAAAGAAAAAATGTTCTAAAATTTTGAGGCACTTTCTTCTAATCTTTATTTTCAGTATCATTTCTCTTTCAACCTAAAATTGTACAGTTATATTTTTGTTTGTGGTCTAACATTTAGAAATCTAATAAATCAAACACTAATTTATATATCAGTCTTTGTCCAAACCAAAAAACCCTAAAGCAAAGTTAAAACTTTGAAGCTAATCACATTTAGTAAAACACGTGCATTTTTACCAGCAAATAAACCGTTTCCAAGTCCTGAGTGGCTAGTTACACCCGCCATTTGTGAAATCAAAATTGAGAACGAAAGGAACAAATAGTTATTGTACGTCAAATATTTTCAAAATAATTTTGAATGCAGAGATATTATTTATTAAGAACTTTGATACCATATTTACCGGCTACTAATTAAATCAGCTCCGCGAAGCAAAATGAAATTGAAAAGAATGTCAGACTGCGTGGGTGGTTGATCAATTTTACCATGCCGGGAAATAAAAATATTGTGTAGGTGTTAGCTTATATAAAGCACTTTGTTCCCAGTTTATTGAATCCGTATTGAAATATCCAGTCAGAGTTTGAAGTTTCATATTACAGAGTACAGATTTTGAAAAACTGAACATAAAATTCATACGAAAACTTCGAGATTAAACGTTAAATTTCCGTTGTTGGATTTTAAAAAATTGGATACTGATTTTGACTGTTTGAGAATAGAAGTTTTTATGGAAATTGCAAGATTGAAAGTTAAGTTTCCAATGATGGATTTTTAAAGTTTCAAATTTGGATACTGGTTTTTAATGTTTGAAGTTTTATGGAAATTTCTAACATGAAAGTCAAGTTTCCGTTGTAGGCGTTGAAAAATTTGCAATTCATATACTGATTTTGACTGTTTGAAAATATAATTCGATATGGACGTTACAAGCTTGAAAGTTATGCTTCAGATTTTAGACTTTAAAAGTTTGAATTCGGATTCTGGCTTTGGGTGTTTAAGAAAACAGAATTTCTTTTGGGAACTACAAGCTTGAAAGTAGATTTTCCGATTATGGATATGACACATTAGCAGGTTGAATGTTTAAAAGTGGATTTTCTTGTGGAAATTTCACGACTGAAAGTTTTTTGATTTCAGAATTCCTTATGGAAATGTCAAGCCTGTTGCACTAGACGGCCGTTTCTGAATACAATTTCTCAGTAGTGCAAAAACATAAATGTGGAAATTCAAATATTCTTAAGATATTAAAATGAGAAAAATAGAAGGAACAAAGTGTATTTTACCAAATTCATCTTATAAATGGATGCTTTGGTTTTCAATTCTGTTTTAATGTCAGATCGGTGCAACTTGAAGAGGATATAGAATCTGTGGTGAGATGAATTAGAAATATAAGATCTTTTAGAAAACTGTAAATTTTAGATTTTTCGTATCAGTTAATTTTAGCGAGTGGTGGCATTTGAAGTTATTCGCGTATTTTATAACGGAGTTATTTGACTGTTGCGATCGGTCAAAATCCATATCATCCGTGTATTTTTATTTACGCGCCAGTTAATTTTAAGTTAAGAACTTAAAAACTACTGTCAATTGAAGAATTTTGGTATCAGTTTCCTTTTTTCAAGTGGCAACATTTCATGTTATTCGCATTTTTTATTTTCGCGTCGTCGATGGAAATAAATGCAAATGGGATTTATGATATATAAAAATGAAATGTTCCTAAAATTATTATTTTATTTTGACATCTAATTTCACAGGTGAAAAAATAAGAACGCGAAAATTTCCTGATAAACAGTATATTAAGGTAATTATACTACAAATACATGGATTAGTATGTTAATTTGTATTGTAACGACAGTGTTCAATGTATAAAATCTGTAAAAAATATTCAATTTAACTTGTGCGTTCCAATTTTTTACTTTGCTTCTGGATTGTGATTCGGACATGGATTAGTATGTTTGTTTTTGACTATAGGGCATTAGTTAACGCTATACAACGAAGCAAGCTTCTTACAAATTAATTGTTGTGTATTGCAAGCTTAGAGTTACCAAGACCCTACCATTTGTATAGTTGTGTTGGACAACAAAATTGTTATCTTGTTGATATGTAAGGTGTTTCTGCATACAAAATTATCCTTGATATGTTTTACGTCCCTAATTTCATTTTTCTTTCAAGCTCAATTAAATATTACATGTGACGCCTGCTAAAGAAAAGTTGGACACACTTTCCTGGTATTTCAATTTGTACGTTTTCAGACTTTTACTTTTGAGTTTGTGTTTGAACATGAAACAACATGTTTGGGTATCCTTAATTTAACTGTAAGACCGTATCAGGACCCAACAACCATGAAAATCGTATTTACCAAAAACAAACATACCGGTTCATTTTCAAATCAAAATCCTAAAATCAAATAAAAACTTTGGAAACTGGCAAATTTAGTTAACCACGTGTATTTGCATTAGGGAGGTGAAAATGAGTGATCCTGGTTGGAAAGTCCCACCTGTTTAGCTAGATTCATCTGTTCAGCGTAAAACCAAATTTGAGAATGAAGGAACATAGAAATATGGAAGATCAAGTACTGTGAAACCTGTCTATAAAGGCCATCCAATTTAACCAGTAAAACTGGCATTTATATGCAGGCAGTCTTTATATACAGGTTGAAATAATATGAATAAAGAACAATAAGAATACAATTCTTCTGGCCTTTATAAGCAGGTGGTCTTTAAGACAGGTTGGACTGTATGTCCAGGATAAGTTTGGATACAGAGACTTCATACTTATCAACAATATCGTGATGAAGGTAATAAAACTTCTTGAGGGTCTCGGTAAACCTAGACTTCCAATATCCCCGAGTAATGTCAAAACTACAGGTATACAACTTACCTAAATGATGTGTTTTCTATTCTCAATACATGACATACTTAATTATGATATTAAATTGATGTTAAATCTAATTAAAATTTTTACAATCAATTGGTATTTAAAATATATTTTGCAAGTCATCAGTTTTTATATATAAAATTATTAGATTTTACAGATTTTTTATATATATATTCAAAAAAGTTTTTCTTTGCATACCTATTTGGCTTGTTTTGAGAAATGAAAGATGACATCTATGAGGCAATACAGACCTGTCGAAAGTTTAACACAAAGTTAAAGAATTAGTGTTGAATTGGCACCTCATTTCGGCCCTCGTATTCTATAACTCGGTATCTTTTAAGGATCTGCTGTGTATCCCACGACGGTTTTTTGTCTCTTGCTTTCCATAATTTGTCCCTCAGTATTCGAATTTCGAATTCATTGTTAGAGTTTCAACAGGCTTTTGTTGTATTGTCATTTAATTTTTTTTACTATTGATACCAAATCACACAAAAAGGAAAAATGTATAAAAAAATAAAAAGTTGTATGTAGGTCATGCGGGCACTCTCAACAGTGACACGACACTTTTTTTCTGGAGACCTTTTTCAATATCGGAGTCCTTTTCGTTTTATTTTTGTACTTTGACAGATCTAATAAAAGTTCACGTACTAATGTTGCAAAATTACATGAAAAGGAAAAAATAGGTATGTAGGTCAGACGGATACTGTAAACAGTGACATGATACTTTTTATTTTGAAGACATGATTTTTTAGACATAGGTTTTCGTTTATTGTTCGATTTTCGACAGGTATATACTGTATTGTCATAAAATGTTCCGTACTATAGATATCAAATAACACAAAAACGCAAAACAAACCCCAAAGAGTTGTTTGTAGGTTAGACGGATACTGTAAGCAGTGACATGGCACTTTTTATTCCGGAGACATGTTTTTCCGAGATCATAGTGTTTTGTCAAATTATGTATAGTGTCATCACAGTGTTTTCTACCATAGGACATAAAGAAAACAAAGAGTATTTTGATAAATAATATATAATAAATTACAAAATTACATTAAATTGATATTAATTGAATAATTTTATAATAATGTAAAATCAGGTAGAAAATTGATTGATGTAATTAGATACATAGATAATTATTATCATAGAAGAATTAGGAATAAATCAATTTTGTTCGATTAGGACTTAACTATGTTTTCTCCGCTTTTCGTCTATCAAGCTTAATTTATATTTACCTGCCTGGAAAAGGATATCTCAGTGTATAGGTATAAAATTGTGCTTGAAATTTGTCAACGATATATATTTGCTACCATATATGCTATTTTTGTCTATTAAAAACAAACATACAAATTCATGTCTAAATAGCAATAAAAAGCAAAGTAAAAACGTTGAAACTAGCAAATCAAGTCAAACACGTGGACTCTAACCTGGGAAGTAAGGCCGGGTGCTCCGGTAGGCTAAATACCACTCCTTATGAGTAGCAGCACCAGTCATATGTGTTTTATAATTCGTGGTTATGACCCCAAACGAAGCGGTGGAACATACTGTCCGAGGGCGAGTCAATAAGTAACCAGCCTAACTTTTTCCCTGTTGATCTCTACCTCTTCTTTTTCGATGTAATTTTGCACTCAAAGTAATGATGTTCAAGTGCCATCAGCCAAGACAAAAGGTCGGGGTCCTTTCCACTAACCCACTCTTCATCTGTCTTGTTGTTAGCTTGCGCATACATAAATAATCATGTAAGATTTTTAAAACGCTACCATGTGAAATGCCTAATATCTGCACTATTTCTTCCACCTAAATTCGCCTATCAGCGTTTACCAGTACCCGAACTTTGTTACAAAAATTTTCGTCGTTGGCATCCAGTGTGCGTCAAGATCTGACTTCATCTTTCAAGGTCGTTCCACCGCGTTTGAATTCCCTACCAAGAAATTTACCTGAACATAAGAAGATGCAGAAGACCCATAAACATAGGTTAAGTCGTTTTATAATTATTTCCTTGTCTGTTTCATCTTTTAAATATACAAGTCCAAAGCATCAATAGCTATATATTTTTTTTTCAATATCGTACTAAAGAATAAATCCATACGCGTGCAATTTTGTATCCAGATATATAACATGCAATCTATTTCATTTACTACGGGGACTTGATTCAACGAAGTATTTTGCCAACAAATAAAATTTTGACACAGGGATACTGCAAGAGCAGGCTTATCATAATCTTCAGAACAAATGTATGGCCGTCATCACAATATTGTTGTTAAATATGATGTGTCTGTATCCTTAATTATATTGGATATATTTTACTTCCCATAGTTACATGTTTATTTTATTCTCACTATTGATGCCGCACGTGGCGAGTGTAGCTAGCTAAACAGTACGTGGATCACCCATCCTCATTTTCTGGTCGAAGTTCACGTGATGAACATTAGTTTGCCAGTTTGCAAAGTCTTTAATATGCTTGTATGTTTGTATTCTTAAAAAGTAAGGTATACTTCCCTCATGCAAAGTATTTCATTCGCTAAATTTAGTTGTATATATTTTGGTGCTTAGAATATGTTTTCAACCCCTTGAATAAATTTTGGGTTCATTATTTAGAACCAAATATTACTGATGAGAAATTGAATTGCGAAACGACCATCTAGTGTTGTAAGAATAATACCGATATAATATGAAATTCACACATTGCGGCCAAATTGATCCCTCGTTTTTTATATTTCGACAGTTTTTGACAACTTTTTTGAGAAAAAATCCCTAATTAATAGTGCTTGGACCAATATTGTGGAAATCCAAATATTTTTCAGATTGTGAAATGAGAAAATATAGAACGACCAAAATGTATGTTACCAAATCCACAAAAGGCAGTACTTGAAGGAAAGCATAGTTTAATTGTTTGAGGGATAAAATATTAAAATTAAAAATTATGTACTTAAATACACAATATATGGTCCTAATCTGCAGATTATGACGTCAAAGAAAGATGACCAGTTGACCAGTAAAATAATGTTGGAAATCTCAAGTGTTGGAAATGCATTTGTTGGTAGTTTTAATTATAAAATACAAACCGAATCTGGATAACAACACTTCACATAACTTGCAAATAATGTATTGAAGTGCAGCCTGAAATGAACTTTATAACTTCACAAGTTTATTCGAATGTCTTACCCCCCCCCCCCCCAAAACAAAATCTCAATCGGAAAACCCACAAGGTCTCGCTGTTCAAAGCTCTGTTAACTTAACCAAATTGTTGTGTGTAGTAACTTTTAAACATTGAAAAAATCTGAAAAAGTTCCGTTAGCTAAACCAAGGTGTTAGTGACAATTTTGAAATATTTTGTTATTGAAATAAAATATATATTTCATATAGAATACAGTTTTGATTTTTACTAAATAATGAACAAAAATCTGATGACATTATAGAACCAGGTTGTTCATAGCTCTGTAAGCGAAACCAAATGTTTGGTAAAAATAAATTTAAAATGATTTTGAACTTAAAAAAAAATTAATTTAAAAATCCAGCTTTGATTTCTATTTGACAATGTTTACATAACATTTGGGCAGGTTTTTAATTTTTTTTTTATTTTTATTTTTTTTTTTTTACAAATATTCCTTAAAACAGAAATTACAAATATTGGCTGACCAAGTAATTAATCTTAAGGGTGTATACCAAAGGTTCACAATGATTATTTCACTAAGATTTTCCTTCACTCAAATTTTAATTTTTGCATCCAATTTGAAAATTTTCTCGTTAAAACTTTTTTACGAAATATATAAATGTTGTAAGCTTGATGTGTTCTTCAAGGTGATGAATTTTCTGAATATCTAAAAAATTAACAAAAAGTAATGAGTAAGTCTGTGTCAGATTTAAGAAAAAAGGAAAATCTTAAAACCACGTGGCGGGTTTAGCCAGCTAAACATGAGCTGCTTACCCTTCCGAAACACAGAGCCTCACTTTCCAGGTGGAATTTCAACGCGTTCAATTTAAATCGTCAGTTCCAAAATTTTTGTTTGAATTGTGACTTAACCATTGGTAGTTATTAAAAACAAACATACTAATCCATGTCCGAATCACAATCCAGAAGCAAAGTAAAAACTTTTGAACTGACAAGTTAGGTTAGGCACGTAAACTTCCACCAGGGAAGTGAGGCTGGGTGCTCCGGAAGGGTAAGTACCTCCTGTTTAGCTAGCTACACCCGCCACGTGTTAAATCAAAATTGTGTGAAAGGAACATGGAACTATGAGACGTCAAATATATCCAAGGCAATCCTGGACACAGAAACATCAAACTTATCAACAATAGTGTGATGACGGTCATAAAACTTTTTGAGGGCCTTGATAAGCCTAGGCTTGCAATATCCCTGAGTCAACAATTTATTTGCAAGCAGCCTACTTCGTTGTACAAAGTCCCCGTAGTGGGAACAAGCTCTACCATAGCATATTAATTGGGAAACAAATACACCATAAGCAGGAGAAGCAGGTCTTTGTCTTTAATTGAATCTGGCATAAAACTAAAAATTCACGACGGTTGGCCTTAAACGTCCACTAAACAATTGACATAACAATATTAAATTTTTAACATAGTTTTTATATTGTAGTTAGCTCATCAGGGGATATGTTGACTTCAAAGTTTCCCATTTAACTCGAAGCGAAACGGACCTGCCTGTAGTGATACACACGCTAACAAAAATCAATTTTTACAGAAGTCATGTTGTGATGTTGCATCGATCTCTCAATAATTATCGGTTATTGTGGTCTCTTAAATAATGTCAGTATGGATGTCAAATTTAAAACAAAAATACTAATCAATGTCTGAATCACAATCGCAAAAAATCTACCACAAACAAACCATACCGATACGTTCTTAAATCACACCCCCCCTAAAAAACAAAACAAAAAAACTAGCTAATTCAGTCAAACACGTAAACTTCAACCAGAGAAGTGAGACCGGGTGCTCTGGGTGGTAAGTGCTTTCTTGTTTGCTACCTACAGTGACCACGAATGAAAGCTATATGGAACTACGTGCCGTAAAACCGACGTGCTGGAGTGACACATGCGCTGACAAAAATCGATTTTTACAGACGTCATATTGTGATTTTTTTCTTGTTTCTTATTAGTTATCGGTTGCGTTCTCTTAAATATATTTGTTTTACTATTATTGTGAAATTATAGAACTCATTCCCAATTCAGGAACTTTTTACAACGAAGAAAGTTGCATGCAAATATATTTAAGGATATTGCAAGCTTATGCTCATCAAGATCATCAAAGAATTTTATGGCCGTCATCACAGTACTGATAATAAATATGACGGCTCTGTATATAAAATTAACCTGGATAAAGTTCCATGTTACTTTTATTCTTTTTTTATTATTTCGATTTTACATGTGACGGGTAAAGCTCTAAGAAGGAGGTGCTTACCCTTCTGGAGCACCCGGGCTCACTGCAATGGTAAACTTTTGTGTTTTACCTAATTTGCAAGTTTCTAAGTTTTTACTTTGCTATGGGATGTGGTTTGATAACGCCAGCATGCATTTCAAAACGATTCAACAGCTAATAATCGCCTATGTCACATCTAGCCGTATAATGTCTTATAGTAAAAATCAAAAACAAACATACTAATCCATTTCCGAATAACAAACTAGAAGCAAAGTAAAAACTTTAGAACTGACAAGTTAGGTTAGACACAGGAACTTCCACCAGGGAAGTGAGGTCGGGTGCTCCGGAAGGGTAAGCACCTTCTGTTTAGCTAGCTACACCCGCCACGTGTGTAATCAAAATTGGGTGAAAGGAACATGGAACGTCAAATATATCCAGGACAATCCTGAATACTTATAACAAATATTGTGATGACGGCATTGAAACTTTTTGAGGGCAATATCCCTGGGTCAGCAATTTATTTGCAAGCAGCCCACTTTGTTGTACAAAGTCCCCGTAGGCAACAAGCTGCAACCGCTTTCGGAAAACCTAATTTTACGGTCGTGAAATAATAATAAAAATTAACTGAAACCTAGTTGTTTTATCAATGCAACAGATTCACGGCAAATGTTATTTTGCAACTTGTAACGTAAACCTAGATTTTTCGATTTAGATTTACGAATAATTGTGCAATTAGGTTGCCATACACAATGTCTTTTTCCTATCATACACCTATTTCTAATGCGATTACTTCGGGCGTCGGTGGTGGGTTGGTCTCAAGACACCTTTAAACCCGATGTTCCTTTTTCACGACAGACGTGGTACGTTATAGAACCCTCATTGCACATTGTCTTGAGCGCACTGCCATTTCAGCTCAAGTTGGCGACTAGTCCGGCTAATCAGCCCACTAAACCCCCATTTTAATTTTTGACTTTTTGGGGGTTTGTGGTCTGATTCTATTATTGAATTCTTGAAATTTCTGTCGAAAACGACAGAAACGAAAACACGCGTCGATAACTTCCAGTATTTCCTTATCTCGCTCTTGTTGACAACACAGAACATTTCCTAAAACATTATTCTACCGATCCATGCTTAACTTTTAATTAAAATCCATCGATATCGGTAGAAATACAAGGTTTTCTGATGTCTCTTCAGCTCTCTGTAATATTCGCATCGTGAAGACATTACTAATCTGCATTTACCAATCAGATTGCGCCAACTCCCCAAAAATATAAAAATTAAAATGGGGGTTTAGTGGGCTGATTAGTCGGACTAGTTAGCGACACCTCGATATACATGTAACTGAAATATTCTTGACTGATATCTGAAATTTCTTAGTCATTGAGAAGGAATTTAATAGTAATCGGGGTTTTAAAACAAATCGATACTAGGACGTGATAGGTAGAGGACAAGTTTGAAATTTGCTTTTAAAGACTATAAGAGAGTTTAAATGAACTTCCATACATGATGTTGCAAGAAGTTATGAAGTGGACAACAGTGCAATTACCCAACCCGTTTTAAAATGTCTTGATCTGAATACAAGAAAATTCTTGAAGATAAAAAGAGTTACCCCTCTTTTAATGATGGTGAACTATAGGAATTGAATTTCTGCTTCGTATTTGGACTTATGTGTCAATTATGATACCTAGGAAGACATGATAAATGTATTTAGTACATCACATATTTATTTGTTGAATAAGCATTGGATAACTACATGAATACTATTTTATGTAAATCCATCTGTCTTTGACAACGCATAGCAACGATACTTTATTTTATTACTTTTAGATATGTGTGGAAACACATTGGTTTAATTATTTATTTATTTATTAGAGTTGATGTTGGATAAAATTAATAGCTAATTTGAAAATAATTCAATCGAAGACATGTTACATACTGGACCTCAATCGAGGGAACTGTTCTCCTATAGTGTTGTCTGGATAGGTATAGTGTCCTAGCCTATAGGCGACGTGTATATGAAAAATATGATGACTTTAATTTTCTACTGTCAAACTACATTTACAGCTATATCTCAAATGTGATGACTTCCATGGTTCTATTTTTCTATTGTCAACAATCTATTTCTACGCAGCAATATACGTGTTTAATGGTTCTCCTGCTTATGGTTTATTTGTTTCACAATTACTACGTTATGATAAAGCCTCCTCCCGCTATGAGAACTTTATACAACGAAACAAGCTGCCTATAAATAATTATTGACTAAGGGATATTGCACGTATAGGCGTATCTAGTCCCTAAAAGTTCACAATATTGTTGATACAGAAAGTATGATGCTACTTTTTCAAAAATTATGTTTTAAAGTTTTATAATTTTCAAATTTTTATAATTTTTAAATTTATGTATTTTTTAAGATTTTATAATTTTTAAGATTTTATAATTTTTAAGATTTTATAACGTTTAAAATTTTATATTTTTTAAATATTTATAATTTTTATAATGTCGAAATGTTGATTTTACACATGATGAGCGCGGCTTTCTCAGACAGAAGGTGCATACCCTTCCGGAGCACCCGGTCTCACTTCTTCTCTCCTAGAATTTCTAATTTTTAACTTAAATCGTCAGTTTTCAATTTTTTCTAAGCTTTTAAGATTGTGATTTGAACATGGATTGGTCTATTTGTGGTTGATTATTTAAAGATTTTATCAATGGTACTTAGGGGGTTGTCTAAATGTAGTTGTAGGCTTTAAAATCCGTTGGTTTTTGGTAAAATTTAATTAATTATATATACTAAAAGTAATGTTTGAAGATTTTTGAAACTGTAAAAAGTATAACAGTTGTTGTTTGCATTTCATTATGTCGGGTAAACAAAAAGATTCCCACTGCTTTAGAAATTGATAAACCTAGCATTTGTGCAAAAGCAAAAGGTTCAAGCGTAAGAATTTGTGAGGTAGTAGCGTTCATGGCAATGTTTCGTGGACAAAAGGTAGCATTAAAAGATGTTGCAGAGTATCTTTTTACCATACACGCATGCACATTTACAACATCCTTTAAAGTTGCATTTGTTCATATGCAATAGGCATTGCCACGGATACTACCTCGTCGATCCTTATGATTGCAGCTTTTTGTCGAACAAAACATCTTGCTAAGCTTAAACGGTTTTCTGTAACTTGTTACTGGGCATGCGTGTATGGTGGAATAAACATCCGTTAAAGTCATGTTCGTTACAGGAAACATTCAAAACATTCATATGATGTTGATTGTCTATTTGCCGAAAAATCAATCGTAATTACATGTACTTAATTAAAAGAAACAACTTGTACAAAGGTAGATAATCGCGTATAATTGTTTTCTAATTGGCTTTCATTACTGTCACTTTAAATGCCTCATAAAGTTAAGTGTATATAAAACTATGTATCTTTTAGTTTTCAGGTTAATAATAGTAATAAAAATTATGACAGGGTTAATATGTATAATTTGTTATTTTTTGTGTGTCTGTCATATTTATTGTCGAGCTGTTCTTGCTAAGTGACACATGCATAAAATGTCTTCATGGCGTTTTCTACAGCATATTAAGTTCATAAAATAGTGGTGTAATAGTATTTTAGTGGAAAAATTTAAATGTAGTGCAGTAGAATAATAAGGTGTTTTACTCACATTTATTTCTGGAATGGTGGAGAAAACAGGAGTGTTTTGAGGGTAGCAATAGTGTTTTACGCATCAATCAAGTGTTTTTCTCACTTATAATAAGACAGTAATTTCTGAGACAGTGGAGAAAATCGGGGTGTTTAGGACGGCGCAATAGTAATTTACGCATCAATCAATTTTTAAATCACTTATATCAAGACAGTCAGTTCTGTGGAAATAGAAGTGATTGGAATGAAGTTATAATGTTTTACGCATCAAGTTACATTCCAACATGCCTTAAAGACCACCTCTATATAAGGACCGCCTGTTTATAAAGGCCAGTAAAATTGTATCCCAATTGTTCTTTATTCAGATTTTTTGAACCTGTATATAAAGGCCACCTGCCCATAAAGGTCGCCTTATGACGCAATGACTTTACCTACTGCATATTAGATAGATATATTAAAATGATTGCAGTTGAGTCATAGTATTTTACGCACCAAATTCAATCTAGGTTTGTTTCAAGACCGCCAGGACAGAGACGGTGGAAAAAATCGGAGTGATTGGGGTGAAATAATAGTGTGTCACGCATCAATCAAGGTTCTTCAACTGATATCAAGACAATCAGGTGATATGAGCGGTGTTAAAGGGTTTAACACACCAATCAATATTTTTCACCTATATCGAGTTAGTTCTGAAATGTCGGAGAAAAAGGAATGATTGAAGTGGGGCAATAGTGTTTTACGCATTATTAATTTTTTTTTCACTTATATCAAACCAGGCAGTTCTGGGATGGCGAAAGTAATGGGAGTGATGATAATTACGGCATCAATTAAGGTTTTTTTTTACTTATATTAACGGTCAGGTCTGGGATGGTGGAGAAAAACGGAGTGATTGGAAAGGAATAATTGTGTTCTATGCATCAATCAAGTTTGAGAGACCCGATATAGTTCTGAGATTATGGAGGAAATAAGAGTGACTGCAGTGGAGTAATAGTGTTTATGCACTGACCAAGCTTCTTTGACATGTACCAAGACAGACTGGATTTCTCAAAGCGAAATATTGTCAGCCATTTTGTTGTGTAGTGAATTTTTTTAGAACTTTCTCCCCCACATATTGGCCCATCTAATTCATCCTCATACTTTCGACGACAACCTACTCACATATTTCTGTCAAAATGGTTTTAGGTATATATTACAAAGGTGTTAATTATTGTTATTGCTTTTTGTTTTTGCACTATAAAATTTAAGTACAGCACAGTACCGACCTGTCGAAAGTTTAATACAGAGCTAAAAATAAGTCAACGCTCAACTGCCGAGTTGCAGTTGGATACTGTAAACATATCTCATTTCGCGTGTATTTATTTTCAAGGCAAAAGAAATTATGACATTTTAGCGTATTTATTTTTCGCGTTTTTAATATACACTATAACACAATAAGCATAATATAATTTTCGCTAGGTATTATCATTTCGCGCAAAATAAACGACCGCGAATTAGTGAAAATTAATACATCGCGAAAATAAATACGTTTACAGTAACTAGTTGCAGAAAAAATGCAGAGGTAGATAGCAGTTGAACTAGGGGCCAAATGAGCTGCCGATTTCACAATAATTCTTCGGGTAGCTTAGTGTTAAACTTTCGACATGACTGTACTTTATAACATGCTATATGGCACTGCACAGACCTGTTGGTATTTAAACGCTGAGCTAACGAAAAGTAGTTGAAGCTGGGCTACCGAGCAGGAGGGATATGGGTAACAAGTGACCGAAAAATTGCCGAGGGACAAATACCGTAGCAGCAGCCAAGAAGCTGTTAGGTTATAGATCAAACGAGGAGCTGAGATGGACTGCCACCACTTCGTTAGCTATATGTTAAACTTTCGACAGGCCTGTCCTGTATATGATGTGTATAACTTGACACTGGTTAAAGGTTAAATACATGATGTTAAAGTGACATTAATAAACATTTAACAATTCTGTCACTTTTTACACGTTGATGAAATTCCACTTGCATGACATACCATTAGGCGAATTGTTATTGGAACATGTATGTGGTGTTGGTCAATAGGTTTTATATCTTGGCCACTTGGCAGCCGAGCTACGATTCCTTATACATTGGTGAAATTCCACTTACATGGCATACCATTAGGCGAATTGTTATTGGAACATGTATGTGGTGTTGGTCAATAGGTTTTATATCTTGGCCACTTGGCAGCCAAGCTTCGACTCCTTATACATTGCTGAAATTCCACTTGCATGTCACACCATTAGACGAATTGTTATTTGTGTTGTATCTGTCTATGCACTCAAAGGCTCTCGAGTCGCCCAAATATGGACAGTTAGTGGTTAAGATTTTAACACTGGTGTGAAGCTAGCCCGCAATTCCAGCCCGCAATTTTTTTAAATATCACCAAGCGGGCAATTCGATTTTATTTAAATACTGTTAGTCCTAATATCATTTGATTTATTAATATTTGATATTTAGGGCGACCTGGTATTGCACACAACTTTTTATAAAGATCACCTGTATATTAAGACCACGGGAACCGTGAATTTAAGTGTGATTACGAAATTACGCATAGGGCGTAAAATGCGTTTCCCCATCTAGGGCTTTTAACCACGGGTAGATCTATCCAATTGCAACATTAACGAGAAACATAGTAGGTAACAGCTACTGTCGAAACATAGCTAACGATGCATTTCCAAGATGTGGTAATTTGAAAGCTTAGTGTTAAGCTTTTGTCAGGTCCTTATTATACATAACAGCTGTCGAAAAACTACAATTATATGCATTTATTCATCGCCTCAGCCTCACCTCACCTTTCCTCTTCATGCCCGCTGTAACATATAGTCTGGGAGCAGCTAGCAAAACCCAAAAATGTAGTCCGCACAATGTTTCTTTGTTGATAATATATGTTTAGGATGTGCTTAATCATAATCCGAGTGATGCCACCTTGGCACAAGTGGGGAAACTGAAAAATCCAAGATGGCGGCCAATATGGCTGACAAAACTATAATATCCCCTACATATAGTTATATTAGCCACATTTAGTTAATTAAAGAGTCTTTTTATAGGTTTCAGTGGTCAAAAAAGTTGTTTTTGCTATTTACATTCACACAGAATGTACATTTGAGCCAGTTTTGACGTATTGTAGATAATTTATTGTTGAAATTGGGACTTGCCACAAAAAACGTTTTTCTTAATGACTTACATAATTTATCCATTTTCATGATGGTTGAAAAATCTATCAAAATACATCTATTTCATCTTATTAAAATTTTGATTGTGTATATTTTTGGGACAGAATTGACTAGTGATGAAAAAGTAAGCGAAGATGGAATACCAGTCATGCAGATATTGGAGAGAACACATGTAAATAATGTACATTAATCGTCATTTGAAACACAATGGAGAAGTGAATACTACCAATGAACAAAGTGTAGTAGAGGGTCAGACATAAACCAGTCTAATGTTTGTGAACGGTGTTTAGTCTGTGAAAACCAAGGTATCATGGGCCAAGATTCTACTCCTCCAAGTCTATGGTTGTACTTTGTCAAACTGCTGACTGTATAGAGAGATAAACAGGACAATATTTTAGAGACATGTGAAATGGATAGAAGAAATAGGAAAAATAACGTATCTACAGAGGTTGTTTCTTAGAAGATCATCACAGAATGTAAAGATATCAAAAAAAGAGGGCGTAGAGATAGTTATAAGTCTACAATAGATTCAGCTCTTGATATAAAAGCGTCCAGCTCCACACTACTTAGTTTGTTATCCAAGTTGTCAGACAAACTTTATTACACTTTCCCTGCCTTGCATATTGGTAAATTAGTCACTAGCATTCTGATTAATAGATCAACATCTCTTCAGATTGCAAGAAAAAAGAACAAAATTAAGGTTTCCTGTTACTTCGGCGTGACATGTTTATGTACTGTGGTTTCATTAATTAAAATATGATGAATTTAACAGGTTCAAATCGTCTGCTACCGCAACTTAAGTGAAAACTTCAAGAACTATTACCGGTTCTGGTGGTAGACTGATACCGGCTGTGGCAGATGACCTTGATGCCTACATTTCATCACAAAATCGGCTTAAACCTACACATGCTGTTGCACTTCTTCTTACCCAACAACAAAGTTCCATACCTGATAACCAATCTGGAAAAGCGGCAATCATGAAGAAAATAAAACCATATATGAAAGATACAGCAGTCTCTGAAGTAGAAGTAAAACATTATTATGATACTAAAAGTTCATTATTACTGAAGGTGAAAACGGCGCAACCCTGGTGCCAGGGGCGTATGAATTAGTATTTGATTTCTTAAGTGTTGCATCTGTGGCATACCCCAGAATTCTATGTCTTGTTATTGACATGGTTTCACCAGATGACTGCTATGTGTGAAGTTCAGATGTTAAATGAATGCAGACAAGCCTTTATTGTCTTTACAGCTGAACAACAGTTATACACACGTGCCGGGTGTAGCTAGATAACATGAGGTGCTTACCCTTCAGTACACCTGGCCTCACTTCCCTGTTGGAAAATCACTTTTTAACTTAATTTGCCAGTTTTCAATATGATTTGCACATGGTCTTGGTATGTTTATATTGAATGTCATATAAGTACCGCCAGATTTGTTCCCCAAAATTGTACTTAGATTAGGTTGTATGGATATACTGATGCGTTCTGTTGGGTGGTAGGTGTGGTAACGGTGAACTCTTGTCTAGAAGTGCTACTAAAAGTGACATCTTGACGGGTAGCCCCTTTGCAAAAACATTCCACAGAATGTAAAAGCATAAGGCAGTGTTGTGTGAAATTGTAGTGGATGTTACAGACTATAGTAACTTGATTGCAGACGCTAGTGATGAAGGTAGGAATCTTTACAGTCTAAAGGGCAGGACCAAGCAGGACGTTAAAGCTATGACTTACGTTTTGAAGGCAGGTCAAGGCAGGACGGTAAAGATGTGGCTGTACAGTCTGAGATCAGGTCAAAGTAGGACAGTAAAGATGTGGCTGTACTGTCTGAGGACAGGTCAAAGTAGGACAGTAAAGATGTGGCTGTACAGTCTGAGATCAGGTCAAAGTAGGACAGTAAAGATGTGGCTGTACAGTTTGATGGCAAGCCAAAGTAGGACAGTAAAGATATGACTGTACAGTCTGAGGACAGGTCAAAGTAGGACAGTAAAGATGTGGCTGTACAGTTTGATGGCAAGCCAAAGTAGGACAGTAAAGATATGGCTGTACTGTCTGAGGACAGGTCAAAGTAGGACAGTAAAGATGTGGCTGTACTGTCTGAGGACAGGTCAAAGTAGGACAGTAAAGATGTGGCTGTACAGTTTGATAGCAAGCCAAAGTAGGACAATAAAGATATGGCTGTACAGTCTGAGGACAGGTCAAAGTAGGACAGTAAAGATGTGGCTGTACTGTCTGAGGACAGGTCAAAGTAGGACAGTAAAGATGTGGCTGTACTGTCTGAAGACAGGTCAAAGCAGGACAGTAAAGCTGTGGCTGTTCTCTCTGAGGGCAGTTCAAAGCAGGACGGTAAAACTGTGGCTGTACAGTCTGAGGGCAGGTCAAAGCAGGACAGTGAAGCTGTAGTTGTAATGTTTAAGAGCAGGTCAAAGCATGGAAATAAATTTGTGGCTAAACTGTTTAAGGACAGGTCAAAGCAGGAGAGTATTGCTGTGGTTATACTGTCTGAGGGCAAGTCAAAGCAGGACGACGTTAAAACTGTGACTGTATTGTATTAGAAAACCAGTGCTGATTACGGTGTTATTCATTCGATCATAAGTTGAGGGAAGTTGAATAGACTTTGCACTGTAATTGAAAACTAATAAAGGAAAGGTATATTATATGACTTCTCTAGCTTTGCACTTTTAAAAATGGGAGACCATTTTCGCTAGAATAGCTTCTTTAATTATCATTTTATTGATTTGTTGATTATTATAGTGAAGCATTAATGATAGACTACCATTATTATCCTGCATAAAACACAACAACACATCGAAAAACCTTAAACATCAACAAATATAAAAAGAAAACGATTCTGGCAGCCATCTTGTCCGCCATCTTGGATATCTTGAATTCCCCAAGGCTGCCAAGGTGGCATCATGCAGTTTCTGGGAGATGTTGCAGAACAACTTTATGTAAAAACATTTTGTGCGGACTACATTTTTAGGTTATGTGAAAATATACCATTTGTCATCCGGACTAATAAGGCTTCATTACACCTTCTCCATGATGTTCTGTCTTTGGCAGCCACCCTTGCCCTTGCTGACGCCAAGCTCTTCCATCCAAGTTGCGTTCTTTCTTTCTCTGTTGTTCTGTGCCATGTTGTTTTCGGTCGGCCTATTTTTCTCTTTCCCTCTGCTTGTCATGTTATTGCGGTAGTACAAAACGGAAGCATGACCGATGTAGAATCAACACAGTGAATCCTGCTGTTTTGCATTCAAAGTTTATGGCCAAACAATCTCCACTTTCTTATTATACCCCCCGCAAACTAGTTTGAGGGGGAGGGGAGGTATATAGGAATCACCATTTCTGTCTGCCCGTCTGTTAAAAATCGTGTCCGGGCCATCGCTCATAGCTGCTTTGGAGGACTGTCATAAAACTTCACATGAATATTCTTAATGGTCCAAAGATGTGTCACGACCTTGAACCAAGGTCATATCGGAAAGGTCAATGTCGTGAGAACACATTAAATGTTAGGGGTGGGGGTATTTCGCTCTCAAGAGACAGTTCAGGTTTTTATTATCTTTATTCATACCCAATGTTAAACTTTCGACAGGTCTGTAGTGTACATTGACATAAACTGAATTTCATACATGCACACTTGATCTTGAGCGCATACCTTTTTAAAAGGTCGGTGAATCATGTATCAGTAACCTTGAACAATATTTCCTTTTCGTTTGATAAATTTGTCGTTTTTAACATTGTTCAAACAGATAAAAGTTCATACGACATTTGTTTTGTTGCAAGAATTTCACACATACTACTGTAGTTGATACAAACAACCGGTGTAAAGTACAGACCTGTCGAAATTTTAACACCGAACTAACGAATTACAGTACAGACCTGTCGAAAGTTTAACACTGAGCTAACGAATTACAGTACATACCAGGCCCGTAGCAACGTTTTTGAAAGTGGGGGGCCACATTTTGTGTAATTCGACCTCGAGGGCACAAAGTGGCCGAGCCTACTAGGGGGGTCTGGGGGCATGCCCCCCAGAAAAATTTTAAAAATCAGAAGGTCTGAGACGTCATTTCCTGCATTCTCATATATCAATCAGCAGGTGGTTTAATCGGCACATTTTACATACAATTTCTAATTTTAATTATAAAAGTTCACAAAGTTGTACTAACGGATTACCAAAATTATTGGTGGAGAACACAGAGATTTCTTTGGAAAAAATTTGGTAGGACCACGAACCTTCCACAAATAATATGACAGAACTTTTTGATACCGGCTCTGAAAGACCTGAGATGGCACCTTAGTTTTTTATGTACACATAAATTTCATACTTTCAGACTTTGGTTCATGAGAATTTTAAATCATCTAAATATGACCACAAATATGGTTAAAGTAAAAGTAATTTTATTATGCCTTGGCTCTGAGATAAACAATACCATGTTTAGTTAAGGTCAGGTTTTAGAGATTCAGAAGAATCATTTGAGTAAACAGGTTATGGATGGACAGACGACTTCCTTCGTGACGGTTGGTTAAGTATGAAGTTATACAAGTTTATTTTAACAGGTTTTCATACATTTTTTCTAAAATATTTTTATAAGTCCACAAAAAAGTGGGGGGAACACTGAGCTAACGAATTACAGTACAGACCTGTCGAAAGTTTAACACTGAGCTAACGAATTACAGCACAGACCTGTCGAAAGTGTAACACTGAGCTAACGAATTACAGTACAGACCTGTCGAAAGTTTAACACTGAGCTAACGAATTACAGTACAAGCCTGTCGAAAGTGATAAACTGAGCTAACGAATAACAGTACAGACCTGTCGAAAGTTTAACTATGAGATAACGAATTACAGTACAGACCTGTCGGAAGTTTAACACTGATCTAACGAATTACAGTACAGACCTGTCGAAAGTTTAACACTGAACTAACGGATTACAGTACAGACCTGTCGAAAGTTTAACACTGAACTTACTGGGGTTAGTTGTTAAGTTTTACTACAATGTAGTTTAATCAAATGATTAGTCAATATTTAAAATTTCCATAATTTCAGATATATTTTGAAATATTGAAAATGAATAAAAATGTCATCAAACTTTGGAAAATTATAATAAAACTTTCGATTTGATCATGATATTGTGATTTTTATTCATGTTTAAAATTTCTATTAATCATTGATTAAACTAACCAAGCTTTGAACAATTTTGCTAAGGAGTCGAAACTCAGTCACTGAGTATTGCGATATGAATAGTATCGAACCAATGGAATACAGTACAGACCTGTCGAAAGTGGAACTTCCAGGTAACGGAAAGGAGACGAAGTAAGGCTACCGAGCGGTAGGGAAACGGATACCCAGTGACGGAAAACTTACCAAGAAATATATAGAAAAATTGCCGAACAGCTGCCGCGATATAGATACCGAGGGGGGGGGGGGGGGGGGGGGGGGGGTTAGGGGGTTGGTTGGGGGAGTCGAGGTGAGCTGCCGATTTGGTACTAATTTGTTAGTTTAGTGTTTCTGTACATGTACGCGATTACTGCAAGTTACACATAAAACTGAGAGTGAAATAATAAACCCACTGCTCTTGTATTGAAGGGTCTTTAAGAAAAGGACTTAAAACCAATAGCCCGTGTCATAGTAGGCGTGGCACGTGGAAGAAATCTACCTGCACATTACCCTCAGAGCAATACAAAGGTACAATTTCTGTCACTTCGCCTGTAGCTGGTTAAGTCTCGATATAAATGAAATAGCCTGCACTTGGTTGTAAACATATTCAAATTACAGAATATAAAATTTTAACGGAACATTATTGGCTATGAATATAATATAGTGTGCAATTCTTTCATTTTTCGAGAAAAAGAAAAATTATTTTCATTTCTTGTAATTTAATATTTTAGAATATTTAAAAAAAACAAATCGCATTCAACAATTTTACACAGGAGTAACAATTTAAAAACAACCTAGCAGGTCACCGCGTTGGGGTACAAATTCACGATGCGTCATCCATAACATGACGTCACTAATTATAAGGTACGAAAGCTTGTTCGTGCCACTTTGTAATCTGATTTTTTTTTCTCAAATCGTAGGTATGATTTTTAAATTCGTACGTACGAATTAAAAAATCGTATATACGACTTTTAAAAAAAATCAGATAAATAAATATGCGTATTTAGAAACTACTTGTTGTAAATGCGGTACAAGCCTATTTAGAAAGTCGGAAACTTTGCTCACGAATTAGTGCTGATTCGGCAGCTCGTCTTGGTCACTAGTCATTTACTCTAAACGTATTTAATTTCGCGTGTATTTATTTTCGCAGTTTAGGAAACTTAGACATATTCGCTTTTTTGAAATATCCACTTAACATTATAAGTATAATGTAATTTTTGCGGTGTATTAGTTTTCGCGCAAAACAAACGACCGCGGAATAAACGAAAATTAGTACACCGCGAAAATAAATACGTATTTCTCGACAGCATCTTTTGCAGCTGCTATCTATCTCCCAGCAGCCTTCCGGTTACAAGATAGCCATTCCTCAGACATTTGGCTGCCAAACTTCTTTCCTTTTCTTTACTCGGTGTTGGTATTTCGACAGGTCAGGGACCTGTATTTAATCATGTGTTTATGGAATCAGACTTTCCATTTCTGGCTTTATTACGTCCTTGAATAAATGGCATATTAGGGACTCAGCTTATGAAATCAAAAGTTAACGTCCCTGCCAAACTGGTAAGTTGGCCCTACATTTTTGTGAGAGAGTTATCAAATAGTGTCTAATGTTATTTGAATAGTATATCTGAATATACAGTGCAGACCTGTCGCAAATTTAACGGAGGTAACTAAATCAAAAACAAACATACTAATCCATGTCCGAATCATAATCCAGAAACAAAGTAAAAACTTTGGAACTGACAAGTTAGGTTAAACACGTGAACTTCCACCAGGGAAGTGACGCCGGGTGCTCCGGAAGGGTATGCACCTCCTGTTTAGCTAACTACACCCGCCACGTGTGTAATCAAAATTGTGTGATAGGAACATGAAACTATGGGACGTCAAATATATCCAGGAGAGACATCAAACTTATAAACAATACTGTGATGACGACCATAAGACTTTTTGAGGGCCCTGATAATCCTAGGCTTGCAATATCCCTGGGTCAACAATTTATTTGCTTAAAATGAGCTAAACCTCGACTTAGAAGTGACCCTGAAATAGATATATACGATCGTAGCTAGTGACCGAAAAACTGTCGAGATATAGCTAACGAAGGGACGAGGTGAGCTGTCGAGACAGAGCTAACGAGGGGACGAGGTGAGATGTCGAGACAGAGCTAACGAGGGGACGAGGTGAGCTGTCGAGATATAGCTAACGAGGGGACGAGATGAGCTGTCGAGATATAGCTAACGAGGGGACGAGGTGAGCTGTCGAGATATAGCTAACGAGGGGACGAGATGAGCTGTCGAGATATAGCTAACGAGGGGACGAGGTGAGCTGTCCAGATATAGCTAACGAGGGGACGAGGTGAGCTGTCGAGATATAGCTAACGAGGGGACGGGGTGAACTGTCGAGGTATAGCTAACGAGGGGACGAGGTGAGCTGTCGAGATATAGCTAACGAGGGGACGAGGTGAACTGTCGAGATATAGCTAACGAGGGGACGGGGAACTGTCGAGGTATAGCTAACGAGGGGACGAGGTGAGCTGTCGAGACAGAGCTAACGAGGGGACGAGGTGAGATGTCGAGACAGAGCTAACGAGGGGACGAGGTGAGCTGTCGAGATATAGCTAACGAGGGGACGAGATGAGCTGTCGAGATATAGCTAACGAGGGGACGAGGTGAGCTGTCGAGATATAGCTAACGAGGGGACGAGGTGAGCTGTCGAGATATAGCTAACGAGGGACGAGGTGAGCTGTCGAGATATAGCTAACGAGGGGACGAGGTGAGCTGTCGAGATATAGCTAACGAGGGGACGAGGTGAGCTGTCGAGATATAGTTAACGAGGGGACGAGGTGAGCTGTCGAGATATAGCTAACGAGGGGACGAGGTGAGCTGTCGAGACAGAGCTTACGAGGGGACGAGGTGAACTGTCGAGATATAGCTAACGAGGGGACGAGGTGAACTGTCGAGATATAGCTAACGAGGGGTAGAGGTGAGCTGTCGAGATATAGCTAACGAGGGGACGAGGTGAGCTGTCGAGATACAGCTAACGAGGGGACGAGGTGAACTGTCGAGATAGAACTAACGAGGGGACGAGGTGAACTATCGAGATATTGCTAACGAGGGGACGAGGTGAACTGTCGAGATAGAACTAACGAGGGGACGAGGTGAACTGTCGAGATAGAACTAACGAGGGGACGAGGATAGCTGTCGAGATATAGCTAACGAGGGGACGAGGTGAACTGTCGAGATATAGCTAACGAGGGGACGAGGTGAACTGTCGAGATAGAACTAACGAGGGGACGAGGTGTACTGTCGAGATATAGCTTACGAGGGGACGAGGTGAGCTGTCGAGATATAGCTAACGAGGGGACGAGGTGAACTGTCGAGATATAGCTAACGAGGGGACGAGGTGAACTGTCGAGATATAGCTAACGAGGGGACGAGGTGAACTGTCGAGATATAGCTAACGAGGGACGAGGTGAACTGTCGAGATATAGCTAACGAGGGGACGAGGTGAACTGTCGAGATATAGCTAACGAGGGGACGAGGTGAATTGTCGAGATATAGCTAACGAGGGGACGAGGTGAACTGTCGAGATAGAACTAACGAGGGGACGAGGTAAACTGTCGAGATATAGCTAACGAGGGGACGAAGTGAACTGTCGAGATATAGCTAACGAGGGGTAGAGGTGAGCTGTCGAGACAGAGCTAACGAGGGGACGAGATGAGCTGTCGAGACAGCTAACGAGGGGAGAAGTGAGCTGTCGAGATATAGCTAACGAGGGGACGAGATGAGCTGTCGAGACAGCTAACGAGGGGACGAGATGAGCTGTCGAGATATAGCTAACGAGGGGACGAAGTGAACTGTCGAGATATAGCTAACGAGGGGACGAGGTGATTTGTCGAGATATAGTTAACGAGGTGACGAGGTGAGATGTCGAGATATAGCTAACGAGGGGACGAGGTGATTTGTCGAGATATAGTTAACGAGGTGACGAGGTGAGATGTCGAGATATAGCTAACGAGGGGTAGAGGTGAGCTGTCGAGACAGAGCTAACGAGGGGACGAGATGAACTGTCGAGATATAGCTAACGAGGGGACGAGATGAGCTGTCGAGACAGCTAACGAGGGTAGAGGTGAGATATCGAGACAGAGCTAACGAGGGGACGAGGTGAGATGTCGAGACAGAGCTAACGAGGGGACGAGGTGAGCTGTCGAGATATAGCTAACGAGGCGACAAGGTGAGCTGTCGAGATATAGCTAACGAGGGGCTAGAACGAGGTGAGATGTCGAGACAGCTAACAAGGGGACGAAGTGAGATGTCGAGACAGAGCTAACGAGGGACGAGGTGAGATGTCGAGACAGAGCTAACGAGGGGACGAGGTGAGATGTCGAGACATAGCTAACGAGGGGAGAGGTGAGCTGTCGAGATATAGCTAACGAGGGCACGAGGTGAGCTGTCGAGACAGCTAACGAGGGGACGAGGTGAACTGTCGAGATATAGCTAACGAGGGGACGAGGTGAACTGTCGAGATATAGCTAACGAGGGGACGAGGTGAGCTGTCGAGATATAGCTAACGAGGGGACGAGGTGAACTGTCGAGATATAGCTAACGAGGGAACGAGGTGAGATGTCGAGATATAGCTAACGAGGGGACGAGGTGAGCTGTCGAGATATAGTTAACGAGGGGACGAGGTGAGCTGTCGAGATATAGCTAACGAGGGGACGAGGTGAGCTGTCGAGATATAGTTAACGAGGAGACGAGGTGAGCTGTCGAGATATAGCTAACGAGGGGACGAGGTGAACTGTCGAGATAGAACTAACGAGGGGACGAGGTGAACTATCGAGATATAGCTAACGAGGGACGAGGTGAACTGTCGAGATAGAACTAACGAGGGGACGAGGTGAACTATCGAGATATAGCTAACGAGGGGACGAGGTGAACTGTCGAGATATAGCTAACGAGGGGACGAGGTGAACTGTCGAGATAGAACTAACGAGGGGACGAGGTGAACTATCGAGATATAGCTAACGAGGGGACGAGGTGAACTGTCGAGATATAGCTAACGAGGGGACGAGGTGAACTGTCGAGATATAGCTAACGAGGGGACGAGGTGAACTGTCGAGATAGAACTAACGAGGGGACGAGGTGAACTGTCGAGATAGAACTAACGAGGGGACGAGGATAGCTGTCGAGATAGCTAACGAGGGGACGAGGTGAACTGTCGAGATATAGCTAACGAGGGGACGAGGTGAACTGTCGAGATAGAACTAACGAGGGACGAGGTTACTGTCGAGATATAGCTTACGAGGGGACGAGGTGAGCTGTCGAGATATAGCTAACGAGGGGACGAGGGGACGAGGTGAACTGTCGAGATATAGCTAACGAGGGACGAGGTGAACTGTCGAGATAGAACTAACGAGGGGACGAGGTAAACTGTCGAGATATAGCTAACGAGGGGACGAGGTGAGCTGTCGAGATATAGCTAACGAGGGGACGAGGTGAACTGTCGAGATATAGCTAACGAGGGACGAGGTGAGCTGTCGAGATATAGCTAACGAGGGGACGAGGTAAACTGTCGAGATATAGCTAACGAGGGGACGAGGTGAGCTGTCGAGATATAGCTAACGAGGGGACGAGTGAGCTGTCGAGATATAGCTAACGAGGGGACGAGGTGAGCTGTCGAGATATAGCTAACGAGGGGACGAGGTGAGCTGTCGAGATATAGCTAACGAGGGGATGAGGTGAGCTGTCGAGATATAGCTAACGAGGCGACAAGGTGAGCTGTCGATATAGCTAACGAGGGACGAGGTGAGCTGTCGAATATAGCTAACGAGGCGACAAGGTGAGCTGTCGAGATATAGCTAACGAGGGGACGAGGTGAGCTGTCGAGATATAGCTAACGAGGGACGAGGTGAACTGTCGAGATATAGCTAACGAGGGACGAGGTGAGCTGTCGAGATATAGCTAACGAAGGGACGAGGTAAACTGTCGAGATATAGCTAACGAGGGGACGAGGTGAGCTGTCGAGATATAGCTAACGAGGGACGAGGTGAGCTGTCGAGATATAGCTAACGAGGGGACGAGTGAGCTGTCGAGATATAGCTAACGAGGGGACGAGGTGAGCTGTCGAGATATAGCTAACGAGGGGATGAGGTGAGCTGTCGAGATATAGCTAACGAGGCGACAAGGTGAGCTGTCGAGATATAGCTAACGAGGGACGAGGTGAGCTGTCGAGATATAGCTAACGAGGCGACAAGGTGACTGTCGAGATATAGCTAACGAGGGGACGAGTGAGATGTCGAGACAGCTAACAAGGACGAAGTGAGATGTCGAGACAGAGCTAACGAGGGACGAGGTGAGATGTCGAGACAGAGCTAACGAGGGGACGAGGTGAGATGTCGAGACATAGCTAACGAGGGGAGAGGTGAGCTGTCGAGATATAGCTAACGAGGGCACGAGGTGACTGTCGAGACAGCTAACGAGGGGACGAGGTGAACTGTCGAGATATAGCTAACGAGGGGACGAGGTGAACTGTCGAGATATAGCTAACGAGGGGACGAGGTGAGCTGTCGAGATATAGCTAACGAGGGACGAGGTGAACTGTCGAGATATAGCTAACGAGGGGACGAGGTGAGCTGTCGAGATATAGCTAACGAGGGAACGAGGTGAGATGTCGAGATATAGCTAACGAGGGGACGAGGTGAGCTGTCGAGATATAGTTAACGAGGGGACGAGGTGAGCTGTCGAGATATAGCTAACGAGAGGACGAGGTGAGCTGTCGAGATATAGTTAACGAGGAGACGAGGTGAGCTGTCGAGATATAGCTAACGAGGGGACGAGGTGAACTGTCGAGATAGAACTAACGAGGAGACGAGGTGAACTATCGAGATATAGCTAACGAGGGGACGAGGTGAACTGTCGAGATAGAACTAACGAGGGGACGAGGTGAACTATCGAGATATAGCTAACGAGGGGACGAGGTGAACTGTCGAGATATAGCTAACGAGGGGACGAGGTGAACTGTCGAGATAGAACTAACGAGGGGACGAGGTGAACTATCGAGATATAGCTAACGAGGGGACGAGGTGAACTGTCGAGATAGAACTAACGAGGGGACGAGGTGAACTGTCGAGATAGAACTAACGAGGGGACGAGGATAGCTGTCGAGATATAGCTAACGAGGGGACGAGGTGAACTGTCGAGATATAGCTAACGAGGGGACGAGGTGAACTGTCGAGATAGAACTAACGAGGGACGAGGTGTACTGTCGAGATATAGCTTACGAGGGGACGAGGTGAGCTGTCGAGATATAGCTAACGAGGGGACGAGGTGAACTGTCGAGATATAGCTAACGAGGGGACGAGGTGAACTGTCGAGATAGAACTAACGAGGGACGAGGTAAACTGTCGAGATATAGCTAAGAGGGGACGAGGTGAGCTGTCGAGATATAGCTAACGAGGGGACGAGGTGAACTGTCGAGAATAGCTAACGAGGGGACGAGGTGAGCTGTCGAGATATAGCTAACGAGGGGACGAGGTAAACTGTCGAGATATAGCTAACGAGGGGACGAGGTGAGCTGTCGAGATATAGCTAACGAGGGGACGAGGTGAGCTGTCGAGATATAGCTAACGAGGGGACGAGGTGAGCTGTCGAGATATAGCTAACGAGGGGACGAGGTGAGCTGTCGAGATATAGCTAACGAGGGGATGAGGTGAGCTGTCGAGATATAGCTAACGAGGGGACGAGGTGAGCTGTCGAGATATAGCTAACGAGGGGACGAGGTGAGCTGTCGAGATATAGCTAACGAGGGACGAGGTGAGATGTCGAGATATAGTTAACGAGGGGACGGGTGAGCTGTCGAGATAGAACTAACGAGGGGACGAGGTGAATTGTCGAGATATAGCTAACGAGGGGACGAGGTGAACTGTCGATAGAACTAACGAGGGGACGAGGTGAGCTGTCGAGATATAGCTAACGAGGGGACGAGGTGAGCTGTCGAGATATAGCTAACGAGGGGACGGGGTGAGCTGTCGAGATATAGCTAACGAGAGGACGAGGTGAACTGTCGAGATATAGCTAACGAGGGGACGAGGTGAGCTGTCGAGATATAGCTAACGAGGGACGAGGTGAGCTGTCGAGATATAGCTAACGAGGGACGACGTGAGCTGTCGAGATATAGCTAACGAGGGGACGATGTGAACTGTCAAGATATAGCTAACGAGGGGACGAGGTGAGCTGTCGAGATATAGTTAACGAGGGGACGAGGTGAGCTGCCGAGATATAGCTAACGAGGGACGAGGCGAGCTGTCGAGATACAGCTAACGAGGGGACGAGGTGAGCTGTCGAGATATAGCTAACGAGGGGACGAGGTGAGCTGTCGAGATATAGTTAACGAGGGGACGGGGTGAGCTGTCGAGATATAGCTAACGAGGGACGAGGTGAGCTGTCGAGATATAGTTAACGAGGGACGAGGTGAGATGAACGAGACATAGCTAACGAGGGGAGAGATGAGCTGTCGAGATATAGCTAACGAGGGCACGAGGTGAGCTGTCGAGACAGCTAACGAGGGGACGAGGTGAACTGTCGAGATGTAGCTAACGAGGGACGAGGTGAGCTGTCGAGATATAGCTAACGAGGGGACGAGGTGAGATGTCGAGATATAGCTAACGAGGGACGAGGTGAGCTGTCGAGATATAGCTAACGAGGGGACGAGGTGAGCTGTCGAGATATAGCTAACGAGGGGATGAGGTGAGCTGTCGAGATATAGCTAACGAGGCGACAAGGTGACTGTCGAGATATAGCTAACGAGGGGACGACGTGAGCTGTCGAGATATAGCTAACGAGGGACGAGTGAACTGTCGAGATATAGCTAACGAGGGGACGAGGTGAGCTGTCGAGATATAGTTAACGAGGGGACGAGGTGAGCTGTCGAGATATAGCTAACAAGGGGACGAGGCGAGCTGTCGAGATACAGCTAACGAGGGGACGAGGTGAGCTGTCAGATATAGCTAACGAGGGGACGAGGTGAGCTGTCGAGATATAGTTAACGAGGGGACGGGGTGAGCTGTCGAGATATAGCTAACGAGGGGACGAGGTGAGCTGTCGAGATATAGTTAACGAGGGGACGAGTGAGTCTGTCGAGACAGAGCTCGAGGGGACGAGGTGACTGTCCGAGATATAGTTACGAGGGGACGAGGTGAGCTGTCGAGACAGCTAACGAGGGGACGAGGTGAGCTGTCGAGATATAGCTGACGAGGGACGAGGTGAGCTGTCGAGATACAGCTAACGGGGGACGAGGTGAACTGTCGAGATATAGCTAACGATGGGACGAGGTGAGCTGTCGAGATAAGCTAACGAGGGGACGAGGTGAGCTGTCGAGACAGAGCTAACGAGGGGACTAGGGTAAGGGTAGCACCTCCTGTTTAGCTAACTACACCCGCCACGTGTGTAATCAAATTGTGTGATAGGCATGGAACTATGGGACGCCAAATATATCCAGTAAAGACATAAACTTATAAAGAATACTGTGAGACGACCATAAACTTTTTGAGGGCCCTGATAAGCCTAGGCTTGCAATATCACTGGGTCACAATTTTCTTAAAATTAGTCAACCTCGACTTAAATGTGGCTCAGAAATATATAGCTTGTTACCGAAAAGCTGTCGAGACGACTAACGAGGGGACGATGTGAGATGTCGAGACAGCTACGAGGACGAGGTGAGATGTCGAGACAGAGCTAACGAGGGGACGAGGTGAGATGTCGAGACAGCTAACGAGGCGAGGAGGTGACTGTCGAGGCTGCTAACGAGGGGACGAGGTGAGATGTCGAGACAGCTAACGAGGGGACGAGGTGAGATGTCGAGACAGAGCTAACGAGGGACGAGGTGAGATGTCGAGACAGAGCTAACGAGGGGACGAGGTGAGCTGTTGATATAGCTAACGAGAGGACGAGGTGAACTGTCGAATATAGCTAACGAGGGGACGAGGTGAGCTGTCGAGATATAGCTAACGAGGGACGAGGTGAGCGTCGAGATATAGCTAACGAGGGGACGACGTGAGCTGTCGAGATATAGCTAACGAGGGACGATGTGAACTGTCAAGATATAGCTAACGAGGGGACGGGTGAGCTGTCGAGATATAGCTAACGAGAGGACGAGGTGAACTGTCGAGATATAGCTAACGAGGGGACGAGGTGAGCTGTCGAGATATAGCTAACGAGGGGACGAGGTGACTGTCGAGATATAGCTAACGAGGGGACGACGTGAGCTGTCGAGATATAGCTAACGAGGGGACGATGTGAACTGTCAAGATTAGCTAACGAGGGACGAGGTGAGCTGTCGAGATATAGTTAACGAGGGGCGAGGTGAGCTGCCGAGATATAGCTAACGAGGGGACGAGGCGAGCTGTCGAGATACAGCTAACCGAGGGACGAGGTGAGCTGTCGAGATATAGCTAACGAGGGGACGAGGTGAGCTGTCGAGATATAGTTAACGAGGGGACGGGTGAGCTGTCGAGATATAGCTAACGAGGGGACGAGGTGAGCTGTCGAGATATAGTTAACGAGGGGACGAGGTGAGATGACGAGACATAGCTAACGAGGGAGAGTGAGCTGTCGAGATATAGCTAACGAGGGCATGAGGTGAGCTGTCGAGACAGCTAACGAGGGGACGAGGTGAACTGTCGAGATATAGCTAACGAGGGGACGAGGTGAACTGTCGAGATATAGCTAACGAGGGGACGAGGTGAGCTGTCGAGATATAGCTAACGAGGGACGAGGTGAACTGTCGAGATATAGCTAACGAGGGACGAGGTGAGCTGTCGAGATATAGCTAACGAGGGGACGAGGTGAACTGTCGAGATATAGCTAACGAGGGGACGAGGTGAGCTGTCGAGATATAGCTAACGAGGGGACGAGGTGAACTGTCGATATATAGCTAACGAGGGGACGAGGTGAACTGTCGAGATATAGCTAACGAGGGGACGAGGTGAGCTGTCGAGATGTAGCTAACGAGGGGACGAGGTGAGCTGTCGAGATATAGCTAACGAGGGGACGAGGTGAACTGTCGAGATATAGCTAACGAGGGGACGGGTGAGCTGTCGAGATATAGCTAACGAGGGGACGAGGTGAACTGTCGAGATATAGCTAACGAGGGGACGAGGTGAGCTGTCGAGATATAGCTAACGAGGACGAGGTGAGATGTCGAGATATAGCTAACGAGGGTACGAGGTGAGCTGTCGAGATATAGCTAACGAGGGGACGAGGTGAGCTGTCGAGATATAGCTAACGAGGGGACGAGGTGAGCTGTCGAGATATTGCTAACGAGGGGACGACGTGAGCTGTCGAGATATGCTAACGAGGGGACGAGGTGAACTGTCGAGATATAGCTAACGAGGGACGAGGTGAACTGTCGAGATATAGTTAACGAGGGGACGAGGTGAGCTGTCGAGATATAGCTAACGAGGGGACGAGGCGAGCTGTCGAGATACAGCTAACGAGGGGACGAGGTGAGCTGTCGAGATATAGCTAACGAGGGACGAGGTGAGCTGTCGAGATATAGTTAACGAGGGGACGGGGTGAGCTGTCGAGATATAGCTAACGAGGGGACGAGGTGAGCTGTCGAGATATAGTTAACGAGGGGACGAGGTGAGCTGTCGAGACAGAGCTAACGAGGGACGAGGTGAACTGTCGAGATATAGTTAACGAGGGGACGAGGTGAGCTGTCGAGACAGAGCTAACGAGGGGACGAGGTGAGCTGTCGAGATATAGCTAACGAGGGGAGGTGAGCTGTCGAGATATACTAACGATGGGAAGAGGTGAGCTGTCGAGATATAGCTAACGAGGGGACGAGGTGAACTGTCGAGATATAGCTAAAGAGGGACGAGGTGAGCTGTCGAGATAGAGCTAAAGAGGGGACGAGGTGAGCTGTCGAGATAGAGCTAACGAGGGACGAGGTGAGCTGTCGAGACAGAGCTAACGAGGGGACTAGGTAAGGGTAAGCACTCCTGTTTAGCTAACTACACACGCCACGTGTGTAATCAAAATTGTGTGATAGGAACATGGAACTATGGGACGCCAAATATATCCAGTAAAGACATCAAACTTATAAAGAATACTGTGATGACGACCATAAGACTTTTTTGAGGGCCCTGATAAGCCTAGGCTTGCAATATCACTGGGTCCAATTTTCTTAAAATTAGTCAAACCTCGACTTAAATGTGGCTCAGAAATATATAGCTTGTTACCGAAAAGCTGTCGAGACAGAACTAACGAGGGGACGATGGAGATGTCGAGACAGCTAACGAGGGACGAGGTGAGCTGTTGAGATATAGCTAACGAGAGGACGAGGTGAACTGTCGAGATATAGCTAACGAGGGGACGAGGTGAGCTGTCGAGATATAGCTAACGAGGGGACGAGGTGAGCTGTCGAGATATAGCTAACGAGGGGACGACGTGAGCTGTCGAGATATAGCTAACGAGGGGACGATGTGAACTGTCAAGATATAGCTAACGAGGGGACGAGGTGAGCTGTCGAGATATAGCTAACGAGGGACGAGGTGAACTGTCGAGATATAGCTAACGAGGGGACGAGGTGAGCTGTCGAGATATAGCTAACGAGGGGACGAGGTGAGCTGTCGAGATATAGCTAACGAGGGACGACGTGAGCTGTCGAGATATAGCTAACGAGGGGACGATGTGAACTGTCAAGATATAGCTAACGAGGGGACGAGTGTGAGCTGTCGAGATATAGTAAACGAGGGGACGAGGTGAGCTGCCGAGATATAGCTAACGAGGGGACGAGGCGAGCTGTCGAGATACAGCTAACGAGGGGACGAGGTGAGCTGTCGAGATATAGCTAACGAGGGGACGAGGTGAGCTGTCGAGATATAGTTAACGAGGGGACGGGGTGAGCTGTCGAGATATAGCTAACGAGGGGACGAGGTGAGCTGTCGAGATATAGTTAACGAGGGGGACGAGGTGAGATGACGAGACATAGCTAACGAGGGGAGAGATGAGCTGTCGAGATATAGCTAACGAGGGCACGAGGTGAGCTGTCGAGACAGCTAACGAGGGGACGAGGTGAACTGTCGAGGATATAGCTAACGAGGGGGACGAGGTGAACTGTCGAGATATAGCTAACGAGGGGGACGAGGTGAGCTGTCGAGATATAGCTAACGAGGGACGAGGTGAACTGTCGGAGATATAGCTAACGAGGGGACGAGGTGAGCTGCGAGATATAGCTAACGAGGGGACGAGGTGAACTGTCGAGATATAGCTAACGAGGGGACGAGGTGAGCTGTTCGAGATATAGCTAACGAGGGGACGAGGTGAACTGTCGATATATAGCTAACGAGGGGACGAGGTGAACTGTCGAGATATAGCTAACGAGGGGACGAGGTGAGCTGTCGAGATGTAGCTAACGAGGGGACGAGGTGAGCTGTCGAGATATAGCTAACGAGGGGACGAGGTGAACTGTCGAGATATAGCAACGAGGGGACGAGGTGAGCTGTCGAGATATAGCTAACGAGGGGACGAGGTGAACTGTCGAGATATAGCTAACGGGGACGAGGTGAGCTGTCGAGATATAGCTAACGAGGGGACGGTGAGATGTCGAGATATAGCTAACGAGGGGTACGAGGTGAGCTGTCGAGATATAGCTAACGAGGGGACGAGGTGAGCTGTCGAGATATAGCTAACGAGGGGACGAGGTGAGCTGTCGAGATATTGCTAACGAGGGGACGACGTGAGCTGTCGAGATATAGCTAACGAGGGGACGAGGTGAACTGTCGAGATATAGCTAACGAGGGGACGAGGTGAGCTGTCGAGATATAGTTAACGAGGGGACGAGGTGAGCTGTCGAGATATAGCTAACGAGGGACGAGCGAGCTGTCGAGATACAGCTAACGAGGGGACGAGGTGAGCTGTCGAGATATAGCTAACGAGGGGACGAGGTGAGCTGTCGAGATATAGTTAAACGAGGGGACGGGGTGAGCTGTCGAGATATAGCTAACGAGGGGACGAGGTGAGCTGTCGAGATATAGTTAACGAGGGGACGAGGTGAGCGTCGAGACAGAGCTAACGAGGGGACGAGGTGAACTGTCGAGATAGTTAACGAGGGGACGAGGTGAGCTGTCGAGACAGAGCTAACGAGGGGACGAGGTGAGCTGTCGAGATATAGCTGACGATGGGAAGAGGTGAGCTGTCGAGATATAGCTAACGAGGGGACGAGGTGAACTGTCGAGATATAGCTAAAGAGGGGACGAGGTGAGCTGTCGAGATAGAGCTAACGAGGGGACGAGGTGAGCTGTCGAGACAGAGCTAACGAGGGACTAGGGTAAGGGTAAGCACCTCCTGTTTAGCTAACTACACCCGCCACGTGTGTAATCAAAATGTGTGATAGAACATGGAACCTATGGGACGCCAAATATATCCAGTAAAGACATCAAACTTATAAGAATACTGTGATGACGACCATAAGACTTTTTGAGGGCCCTGATAAGCCTAGGCTTGCAATATCACTGGGTCAACAATTTTCTTAAAATTAGTCAAACCTCGACTTAAATGTGGCTCAGAAATATATAGCTTGTTACCGAAAAGCTGTCGAGACAGAACTAACGAGGGGACGATGTGAGATGTCGAGACAGCTAACGAGGGGACGAGGTGAGATGTCGAGACAGAGCTAACGAGGGGACGAGGTGAGATGTCGAGACAGAGCTAACGAGGCGAGGAGGTGAGCTGTCGAGGCTGCTAACGAGGGGACGAGGTGAGATGTCGAGACAGCTAACGAGGGGACGAGGTGAGATGTCGAGACAGAGCTAACGAGGGGACGAGGTGAGATGTCGAGACAGAGCTAACGAGGGGACGAGATGAGATGTCGAGACAGCTAACGAGGGGACGAGGTGAGATGTCGAGACAGAGCTAACGAGGGGACGGGTAGCATGTCGAGAATGCTAACGAGGGGAGAGGTGAGCTGTCGAGATATAGCTAACGAGGAGACGAGGTGAGCTGTCGGATATAGCTAACGAGGGGACGAGGTGAGCTGTCGAGATATAGCTAACGAGGGGACGAGGTGAGCTGTCGAGATATAGCTAACGAGGGGACGAGGTGAGCTGTCGAGATATAGCTAACGAGGGGACGAGGTGAGCTGTCGAGATATAGCTAACGACGGGGACGAGGTGGCTGTCGAGATATAGCTAACGAGGGCACGAGGTGAGCTGTCGAGATATAGCTAACGAGGGGACGAGGTGAGCTGTCGAGATATAGCTAACGAGGGACGAGGTGAGCTGTCGAGACAGAGCTAACGAGGAGACAAGGTAGATGTCGAGAATGCTAACGAGGGGAGAGGTGAGCTTGTCGAAATATAGCTAACGAGGGCACAAGGTGGCTGTCGAGACAGAGTTAACGAGGGGACGAGGTAAACTGTCGAGATATAGCTAACGAGGGGACGAGGTGAACTGTCGAGATAAAGCTAACGAGGGGACGAGGGAGCTGTCGAGATATAGCTAACGAGGGGACGAGGTGAACTGTCGAGATAGAGCTAACGAGGGGACGAGGTGAGCTGTCGAGACAGAGCTAACGAGGGGACGAGATGAGATGTCGAGATATAGCTAACGAGGGGGACGAGGTGAACTGTCGAGTTAGAGCTAACGAGGGGACGAGGTGAGCTGTCGAGACAGAGCTAACGGGGGACGAGGTGAACTGTCGAGATAGAGCTAACGAGGGGACGAGGTGAGCTGTCGAGACAGAGCTAACGAGGGGACGAGGTAAACTGTCGAGATATAGTTAACGAGGGGACGAGGTGAGCTGTCGAGACAGAGCTAACGAGGGGACGAGGTGAACTGTCGAGATATAGCTAACGACGGGGGACGAGGTGAGCTGTCGAGGATGTAGCTAACGAGGGGACGAGGTGAGCTGTCGAGATATAGCTAATGAGGGGACGAGGTGAACTTTCGAGATATAGCTAACGAGGGGACGAGGTGAGCTGTCGAGATATAGCTAACAGGGGACGAGGTGAGCTGTCGAGATATAGCTAACGAGGGACGAGGTGAGATGTCGAGACAGAGCTAACGAGGGGACGAGGTGAGCTGTCGAGATATAGCTAACGAGGGACGAGGTGAGCTGTCGAGATATAGCTAACGAGGGGACGAGGTGAACTGTCGAGATATAGCTAACGAGGGGACGAGGTGAGCTGTCGAGATATAGCTAACGAGGGACGAGATGAGATGTCGAGACAGCTAAACGAGGGGACGAGGTGAGATGTCGAGACAGAGCTAACGAGGGACGAGGTAGGCATGTCGAGAAATGCTAACGAGGGGAGAGGTGAGCTGTCGAGATATAGCTAACGAGGGGACGAGGTGAGCTGTCGAGATATAGCTAACGAGGGGACGAGGTGAACTGTCGAGATATAGCTAACGAGGGGACGAGGTGAGCTGTCGAGACAGGGCTAACGAGGAGACGAGGTGAGCTGTCGAGATATAGCTAACGAGGGAACGAGGTGAGCTGTCGAGATATAAACTAACGAGGGACGAGGTGAGCTGTCGAGATATAGCTAACGAGAGGACGAGGTGAGCTGTCGAGATATAGCTAACGAGGGGACGAGGTGAGCTGTCGAGACAGAGCTAACGAGGGACGAGGGTAAGGGTAAGCCCTCCTGTTTAGCTAACTACACCCGCCACTTGTGTAATCAAAATGTGTGATAGGAACATGGAACTATGAGACGTCAAATATATCCAGGAGAGACATCAAACTTATAAACAATACTGTGATGACGACCATAAGACTTTTTGAGGGCCCTGATAAGCCTAGGCTTGCAATATCACTGGGTCAACAATTTTCTTAAAATTAGTCAAACCTCGACTTAAATGTGGCTCAGAAATATATAGCTTGTTACCGAAAAGCTGTCGAGACAGAACTAACGAGGGGACGATGTGAGATGTCGAGACAGCTAACGAGGGGACGAGGTGAGATGTCGAGACAGAGCTAACGAGGGGACGAGGTGAGATGTCGAGACAGAGCTAACGAGGCGAGGAGGTGAGCTGTCGAGGCTGCTAACGAGGGGACGAGGTGAGATGTCGAGACAGCTAACGAGGGGACGAGGTGAGATGTCGAGACAGAGCTAACGAGGGGACGAGGTGAGATGTCGAGACAGAGCTAACGAGGGGACGAGATGAGATGTCGAGACAGCTAACGAGGGACGAGGTGAGATGTCGAGACAGAGCTAACGAGGGGACGAGGTAGCATGTCGAGAATGCTAACGAGGGAGAGGTGAGCTGTCGAGATATAGCTAACGAGGGCACGAGGTGAGCTGTCGGGACAGACCTAACGAGGGGACGAGGTGAGCTGTCGAGATATATCTAACGAGGGGACGAGATGAGATGTCGAGATATAGCTAACGAGGGGACGAGGTGAGCTGTCGAGATGTAGCTAACGAGGGGACGAGGTGAGATGTCGAGATATAGCTAACGAGGGGACGAGGTGAGCTGTCGAGATATAGCTAACGAGGGACGAGGTGAGCTGTCGAGATATATCTAACGAGGGGACGAGATGAGCTGTCGAGATATAGCTAACGAGGGGACGAGGTGAGCTGTCGAGATATAGCTAACGAGGGGACGAGGTGAGCTGTCGAGATATATCTAACGAGGGACGAGGTGAGCTGTCGAGATATATCTAACGAGGGGACGAGATGAGCTGTCGAGATATAGCTAACGAGGGGACGAGGTAATGGACGAGGTGAACTGTCGAGATATAGCTAACGAGGGGACGAGGTGAGCTGTCGAGATATAGCTAACGAAGGGACGAGGTAATGGGACGAGGTGAGCTGTCGAGATATAGCTAACGAGGAGACGAGGTGAGCTGCCGAGATATAGCTAACGAGGGGACGAGGCGAGCTGTCGAGATACAGCTAACGAGGGGACGAGGTGAGCTGTCGAGATATAGCTAACGAGGGGACGAGGTGAGCTGTCGAGATATAGTTAACGAGGGGACGGGGTGAGCTGTCGAGATATAGCTAACGAGGGGACGAGGTGAGCTGTCGAGATATAGTTAACGAGGGGACGAGGTGAGATGACGAGACATAGCTAACGAGGGGAGAGATGAGCTGTCGAGATATAGCTAACGAGGGCACGAGGTGAGCTGTCGAGACAGCTAACGAGGGGACGAGGTGAACTGTCGAGATATAGCTAACGAGGGGACGAGGTGAACTGTCGAGATATAGCTAACGAGGGGACGAGGTGAGCTGTCGAGATATAGCTAACGAGGGGACGAGGTGAACTGTCGAGATATAGCTAACGAGGGGACGAGGTGAGCTGTCGAGATATAGCTAACGAGGGGACGAGGTGAACTGTCGAGATATAGCTAACGAGGGGACGAGGTGAGCTGTCGAGATATAGCTAACGAGGGGACGAGGTGAACTGTCGAGATATAGCTAACGAGGGGACGAGGTGCACTGTCGAGATATAGCTAACGAGGGGACGAGGTGAGCTGTCGAGATGTAGCTAACGAGGGGACGAGGTGAGCTGTCGAGATATAGCTAACGAGGGGACGAGGTGAACTGTCGAGATATAGCTAACGAGGGGACGAGGTGAGCTGTCGAGATATAGCTAACGAGGGGACGAGGTGAGATGTCGAGATATTGCTAACGAGGGGACGAGGTGAGCTGTCGAGATATAGCTAACGAGGGTACGAGGTGAGCTGTCGAGATATAGCTAACGAGGGGACGAGGTGAACTGTCGAGATATAGCTAACGAGGGGACGAGGTGAGCTGTCGAGATATAGCTAACGAGGGGACGAGGTGAGATGTCGAGATATAGCTAACGAGGGTACGAGGTGAGCTGTCGAGATATAGCTAACGAGGGACGAGGTGAGCTGTCGAGATATAGCTAACGAGGGGAAGAGGTGAGCTGTCGAGATATTGCTAACGAGGGGACGACGTGAGCTGTCGAGATATAGCTAACGAGGGGACGAGGTGAACTGTCGAGATATAGCTAACGAGGGGACGAGGTGAGCTGTCGAGATATAGTTAACGAGGGGACGAGGTGAGCTGTCGAGATATAGCTAACGAGGGGACGAGGCGAGCTGTCGAGATATAGTTAACGAGGGGACGAGGTGAGCTGTCGAGACAGAGCTAACGAGGGGACGAGGTGAACTGTCGAGATATAGTTAACGAGGGGACGAGGTGAGCTGTCGAGACAGAGCTAACGAGGGGACGAGGTGAGCTGTCGAGATATAGCTGACGAGGGGACGAGGTGAGCTGTCGAGATATAGCTAACGAGGGGACGAGGTGAGCTGTCGAGATATAGCTAACGAGGGGACGAGGCGAGCTGTCGAGATATAGTTAACGAGGGGACGAGGTGAGCTGTCGAGACAGAGCTAACGAGGGGACGAGGTGAACTGTCGAGATATAGTTAACGAGGGGACGAGGTGAGCTGTCGAGACAGAGCTAACGAGGGGACGAGGTGAGCTGTCGAGATATAGCTGACGAGGGGACGAGGTGAGCTGTCGAGATATAGCTAACGAGGGGACGAGGTGAACTGTCGAAATATAGCTAACGAGGGGACGAGGTGAGCTGTCGAGATAGAGCTAACGAGGGGACGAGGTGAGCTGTCGAGACAGAGCTAACGAGGGGACTAGGGTAAGGGTAAGCACCTCCTGTTTAGCTAACTACACCCGCCACGTGTGTAATCAAAATTGTGTGATAGGAACATGGAACTATGGGACGCCAAATATATCCAGTAAAGACATCAAACTTATAAAGAATACTGTGATGACGACCATAAGACTTTTTGAGGGCCCTGATAAGCCTAGGCTTGCAATATCACTGGGTCAACAATTTTCTTAAAATTAGTCAAACCTCGACTTAAATGTGGCTCAGAAATATATAGCTTGTTACCGAAAAGCTGTCGAGACAGAACTAACGAGGGGACGATGTGAGATGTCGAGACAGCTAACGAGGGGACGAGGTGAGATGTCGAGACAGAGCTAACGAGGGGACGAGGTGAGATGTCGAGACAGAGCTAACGAGGCGAGGAGGTGAGCTGTCGAGGCTGCTAACGAGGGGACGAGGTGAGATGTCGAGACAGCTAACGAGGGGACGAGGTGAGATGTCGAGACAGAGCTAACGAGGGGACGAGGTGAGATGTCGAGACAGAGCTAACGAGGGGACGAGATGAGATGTCGAGACAGCTAACGAGGGGACGAGGTGAGATGTCGAGACAGAGCTAACGAGGGGACGAGGTAGCATGTCGAGAATGCTAACGAGGGGAGAGGTGAGCTGTCGAGATATAGCTAACGAGGAGACGAGGTGAGCTGTCGAGATATAGCTAACAAGGGGACGAGGTGAGCTGTCGAGATATAGCTAACGAGGGGACGAGGTGAGCTGTCGAGACAGAGCTAACGAGGAGACAAGGTAGGATGTCGAGAATGCTAACGAGGGGAGAGGTGAGCTGTCGAAATATAGCTAACGAGGGCACGAGGTGAGCTGTCGAGACAGAGCTAACGAGGGGACGAGGTAAACTGTCGAGATATAGCTAACGAGGGGACGAGGTGAACTGTCGAGATAAAGCTAACGAGGGGACGAGGTGAGCTGTCGAGATATAGCTAACGAGGGGACGAGGTGAACTGTCGAGATAGAGCTAACGAGGGGACGAGGTGAGCTGTCGAGACAGAGCTAACGAGGGGACGAGATGAGATGTCGAGATATAGCTAACGAGGGGACGAGGTGAACTGTCGAGATAGAGCTAACGAGGGGACGAGGTGAGCTGTCGAGACAGAGCTAACGAGGGGACGAGGTGAACTGTCGAGATAGAGCTAACGAGGGGACGAGGTGAGCTGTCGAGACAGAGCTAACGAGGGGACGAGGTGAACTGTCGAGATATAGCTAACGAGGGGACGAGGTGAGCTGTCGAGATGTAGCTAACGAGGGGACGAGGTGAGCTGTCGAGATATAGCTAACGAGGAGACGAGGTGAGATGTCGAGACAGAGCTAACGAGGGGACGAGGTGAGCTGTCGAGATATAGCTAACGAGGGGACGAGGTGAGCTGTCGAGATATAGCTAACGAGGGGACGAGGTGAGCTGTCGAGATATAGCTAACGAGGGGACGAGGTGAGATGTCGAGACAGAGCTAACGAGGGACGAGGTGAGCTGTCGAGATATAGCTAACGAGGGGACGAGGTGAGCTGTCGAGATATAGCTAACGAGGGGACGAGATGAGATGTCGAGACAGCTAACGAGGGGACGAGGTGAGATGTCGAGACAGAGCTAACGAGGGGACGAGGTAGCATGTCGAGAATGCTAACGAGGGGAGAGGTGAGCTGTCGAGATATAGCTAACGAGGGAACGAGGTGAGCTGTCGAGATATAGCTAACGAGGGGACGAGGTGAGCTGTCGAGATATAGCTAACGAGAGGACGAGGTGAGCTGTCGAGATATAGCTAACGAGGGGACGAGGTGAGCTGTCGAGATATAGCTAACGAGGGGACGAGGTGAGCTGTCGAGACAGAGCTAACGAGGGGACGAGGGTAAGGGTAAGCACCTCCTGTTTAGCTAACTACACCCGCCACTTGTGTAATCAAAATTGTGTGATAGGAACATGGAACTATGAGACGTCAAATATATCCAGGAGAGACATCAAACTTATAAACAATACTGTGATGACGACCATAAGACTTTTTGAGGGCCCTGATAAGCCTAGGCTTGCAATATCACTGGGTCAACAATTTTCTTAAAATTAGTCAAACCTCGACTTAAATGTGGCTCAGAAATATATAGCTTGTTACCGAAAAGCTGTCGAGACAGAACTAACGAGGGGACGATGTGAGATGTCGAGACAGCTAACGAGGGGACGAGGTGAGATGTCGAGACAGAGCTAACGAGGGGACGAGGTGAGATGTCGAGACAGAGCTAACGAGGCGAGGAGGTGAGCTGTCGAGGCTGCTAACGAGGGGACGAGGTGAGATGTCGAGAAGCTAACGAGGGACGAGGTGAGATGTCGAGACAGAGCTAACGAGGGGACGAGGTGAGATGTCGAGACAGAGCTAACGAGGGGACGAGATGAGATGTCGAGACAGCTAACGAGGGGACGAGGTGAGATGTCGAGACAGAGCTAACGAGGGGACGAGGTAGCATGTCGAGAATGCTAACGAGGGGAGAGGTGAGCTGTCGAGATATAGCTAACGAGGGCACGAGGTGAGCTGTCGGGACAGAGCTAACGAGGGGACGAGGTGAGCTGTCGAGATATATCTAACGAGGGGACGAGATGAGATGTCGAGATATAGCTAACGAGGGACGAGATGAGCTGTCGAGATGTAGCTAACGAGGGACGAGGTGAGATGTCGAGATATAGCTAACGAGGGGACGAGGTGAGCTGTCGAGATATAGCTAACGAGGGGACGAGGTGAGCTGTCGAGATATATCTAACGAGGGGACGAGATGAGCTGTCGAGATATAGCTAACGAGGGGACGAGGTGAGCTGTCGAGATATAGCTAACGAGGGGACGAGGTGAGCTGTCGAGATATATCTAACGAGGGGACGAGGTGAGCTGTCGAGATATATCTAACGAGGGGACGAGATGAGCTGTCGAGATATAGCTAACGAGGGGACGAGGTAATGGGACGAGGTGAACTGTCGAGATATAGCTAACGAGGGGACGAGGTGAGCTGTCGAGATATAGCTAACGAAGGGACGAGGTAATGGGACGAGGTGAGCTGTCGAGATATAGCTAACGAGGAGACGAGGTGAACTGTCGAGATATAGCTAACGAGGGGACGAGGTGAACTGTCGAGATATAGCTAACGAGGGGACGAGGTGAGCTGTCGAGATATGTCTATCGAGGTGACGAGGTGAACTGTCGAGATATAGCTAACGAGGGGACGAGGTGAACTGTCGAGATATAGCTAACGAGGGGACGAGGTGAACTGTCGAGATATAGCTAACGAGGGGACGAGGTGAACTGTCGAGATATAGCTAACGAGGGGACGAGGTGAACTGTCGAGATATAGCTAACGAGGGGACGAGGTGAGCTGTCGAGATATAGCTAACGAGGGGACGAGGTGAACTGTCGAGATATAGCTAACGAGGAGACGAGGTGAACTGTCGAGATATAGCTAACGAGTGGACGAGGTGAACTGTCGAGATATAGCTAACGAGGGGACGAGGTGAGCTGTCGAGATATAGCTAACGAGGGGACGAGGTGAACTGTCGAGATATAGCTAACGAGGGGACGAGGTGAGCTGTCGAGATATGTCTATCGAGGTGACGAGGTGAACTGTCGACATATAGCTAACGAGGGGACGAGGTGAACTGTCGAGATATAGCTAACGAGGGGACGAGGTGAGCTGTCAAGACAGGGCTAACGAGGGGACGAGGTGAGCTGTCGAGATATAGCTAACGAGGGGACGAGGTGAGCTGTCGAGATATAGCTAACGAGGGGACGAGGTGAGCTGTCGAGATATAGCTAACGAGGGGACGAGGTGAGCTGTCGAGATATAGCTAACGAGGGGACGAGGTGAGATGTCAAGATATAGCTAACGAGGGACGAGGTGAGATGTCGAGATATAGCTAACGAGGGGACGAGGTGAGCTGTCGAGATATAGCTAACGAGGGGACGACGTGAGCTGTCGAGATAGAGCTAACGAGGGGAGAGGTGAGCTGTCGAAATATAGCTAACGAGGGCACGAGGTGAGCTGTCGAGACAGCTAACGAGGGGACGAGGTGAACTTTCGAGATATAGCTAACGAGGGGACGAGGTGAACTGTCGAGATTAGCTAACGAGGGGACGAGGTGAGCTGTCGAGATATAGCTAACGAGGGGACGAGGTGAACTGTCGAGATATAGCTAACGAGGGGACGAGGTGAGCTGTCGAGATATAGCTAACGAGGGGACGAGGTCAGCTGTCGAGATATAGCTAACGAGGGGACGAGGTGAACTGTCGAGATATAGCTAACGAGGGGACGAGGTGAGCTGTCGAGATAGAGCTAACGAGGGGACGAGGTGAGCTGTCGAGACAGAGCTAATGAGGGGACGAGGGTAAGGGTAAGCACCTCCTGTTTAGCTAACTACACCCGCCACGTGTGTAATCAAAATTGTGTGATAGGAACATGGAACTATGGGACGCCAAATATATCCAGGAGAGACATCAAACTTATAAAGAATACTGTGATTACGACCATAAGACTTTTTGAGGGCCCTGATAAGCCTAGGCTTGCAATATCACTGGGTCAACAATTTTCTTAAAATTAGTCAAACCTCGACTTGGATGTGGCTCAGAAATATATAGCTTGTTACCGAAAAGCTGTCGAGACAGAACTAACGAGGGGACGATGTGAGCTGTCGAGACAGCTAACGAGGGGACGAGGTGAGATGTCGAGACAGCTAACGAGGGGACGAGGTGAGATGTCGAGACAGAGCTAACGAGGGGACGAGGTGAGATGTCGAGACAGAGCTAACGAGGGGACGAGATGAGATGTCGAGACAGCTAACGAGGGGACGAGGTGAGATGTCGGGACAGAGCTAACGAGGGGACGAGGTAGGATGTCGAGAATGCTAACGAGGGGAGAGGTGAGCTGTCGAGATATAGCTAACGAGGGCACGAGGTGAGATGTCGAGATATAGCTAACGAGGGAACGAGGTGAACTGTCGAGATATAGCTAACGAGGGAACGAGGTGAACTGTCGAGATAGAACTAACGAGGGGACGACGTGAGCTGTCGAGACAGAGCTAACGAGGGGACGAGGTAAACTGTCGAGATATAGCTAACGAGGGGACGAGGTGAACTGTCGAGATATATCTAACGAGGGGACGAGGTGAGCTGTCGAGATATATCTAACGAGGGGACGAGGTGAGCTGTCGAGATATATCTAACGAGGGGACGAGGTGAGCTGTCGAGATATAGCTAACGAGGGGACGAGGTGAGCTGTCGAGATATATCTAACGAGGGGACGAGGTGAGCTGTCGAGATATAGCTAACGAGGGGACGAGGTGAGCTGTCGAGATATAGCTAACGAGGGACGAGGTGAGCTGTCGAGATATAGCTAACGAGGGGACGAGGTGAACTGTCGAGATATAGCTAACGAGGGGACGAGGTGAGCTGTCGAGATATAGCTAACGAGGGGACGAGGTGAGATGTCGAGATATATCTAACGAGGGGACGAGGTGAGCTTTCGAGATATAGCTAACGAGGGGACGAGGTGAACTGTCGAGATAGAGCTAACGAGGGGACGAGGTGAACTGTCGAGATATAGCTAACGAGGGACGAGGTGAACTGTCGAGATATAGCTAACGAGGGGACGAGGTGAACTGTCGAGATATATCTAACGAGGGGACGAGGTGAGCTGTCGAGACAGAGCTAACGAGGGGACGAGGTGAGCTGTCGAGATATATCTAACGAGGGGACGAGGTGAGCTGTCGAGATATATAACGAGGGGACGAGGTAAACTGTCGAGATATAGCTAACGAGGGGACGAGGTGAGCTGTCGAGATATATCTAAACGAGGGGGACGAGGTGAACTGTCGAGATAGAACTAACGAGGGGACGACGTGAGCTGTCGAGACAGAGCTAACGAGGGGACGAGATGAGATGTCGAGACAGCTAACGAGGGGACGAGGTGAGATGTCGAGACAGAGCCAACGAGGGGACGCGGTAGGATGTCGAGAATGCTAACGAGGGGAGAGGTGAGCTGTCGAGATATAGCTAACGAGGGGACGAGGTGAGCTGTCGAGATATAGCTAACGAGGGGACGAGGTGATTTGTCGAGATATAGCTGACGAGGGGACGAGGTGAGATGTCGAGATATAGCTAACGAGGGGACGGGTGAGCTGTCGAGATATAGCTAACGAGGGGACGAGGTGAGATGTCGAGATATAGTTAACGAGTGGACGAGGTGATGTCGAGATATAGCTAACGAGGGACGAGGTGAGCTGTCGAGATATAGCTAAACGAGGGGACGAGGTGAGCTGTCGAGATATAGCTAACGAGGGGACGAGGTGAGCTGTCGAGATATAGCTAACGAGGGGACGAGGTGAGATGTCGAGATATAGCTAACGAGGGGACGAGGTGAGCTGTCGAGATATAGCTAACGAGGGGACGAGGTGAGCTGTCGAGATATAGCTAACGAGGGGACGAGGTGAGCTGTCGAGATATAGCTAACGAGGGGACGAGGTGAGCTGTCGAGACAGAGCTAACGAGGGCACGAGGTGAGCTGTCGAGATATAGCTAACAGGGGACGAGGTGAGATGTCGAGATATAGCTAACGAGGGGACGAGGTGAGCTGTCGAGATATAGCTAACGAGGGACGAGGTGAGCTGTCGAGATATAGCTAACGAGGGGACGAGGTGAGCTGTCGAGACAGAGCTAACGAGGGCACGAGGTGAGCTGTCGAGATATAGCTAACAAGGGGACGAGGTGAGATGTCGAGATATAGCTAACAAGGGGACGAGGTGAGATGTCGAGATATAGCTAACGAGGGAGAGATGAGATGTCGAGACAGAGGTAACGAGGAGACGAGGTGAGCTGTCGAGACAGAGCTAACAAGGGGACGAGGTGAGCTGTCGAGATATAGCTAACGAGGGGACGAGGTGAGCTGTCGAGATATAGCTAACAAGGGGATGAGGTGAGCTGTCGAGATATAGCTAACGAGGGGACGAGGTGAGCTGTCGAGATAGAGCTAACGAGGGACGAGGTGAGCTGTCGAGATAGAGCTAACGAGGGGACGAGGTGAGCTGTCGAGATATAGCTAACGAGGGGACGAGGTGAGATGTCGAGATATAGCTAACAAGGGGACGAGGTGAGCTGTCGAGATATAGCTAACGAGGGGACGAGGTGAGCTGTCGAGATATAGCTAACGAGGGGACGAGGTGAGCTGTCGAGATATAGCTAAGGAGGGGAGGAGGTGAGCTGTCGAGACAGGGCTAACGAGGAGACGAGGTGAGCTGTCGAGATATAGCTAACAAGGGGACGAGGTGAGATGTCGAGATATAGCTAACAAGGGACGAGGTGAGATGTCGAGATATAGCTAACGAGGGGACGAGGTGAGCTGTCGAGACAGAGGTAACGAGGGGACGAGGTGAGCTGTCGAGACAGAGCTAACGAGGGGACAGGTGAGATGTCGAGACAGAGCTAACGAGGGGACGAGTGAGATGTCGAGATATAGCTAACGAGGGAACGAGGTGAGCTGTCGAGATATAGCTAACGATAGGAAGAGGTGAACTGTCGAGATATAGCTAACGAGGGGACGAGGTGAGCTGTCGAGATATAGTTAACAAGGGGACGAGGTGAGCTGTCGAGATATAGCTAACGAGGGGACGAGGTGAGCTGTCGAGATATAGCTACGAGGGGACGAGGTGAGCTGTCGAGACATAGCTAACGAGGGGACGAGGTGAACTGTCGAGATATAGCTAACGAGGGGACGAGGTGAGCTGTCGAGATATAGCTAACATAGGGGACGAGGTGAGCTGTCGAGATATAGCTAACGAGGGGACGAGGTGAGATGTCGAGACAGAGCTAACGAGGGGACGAGGTGAGCTGTCGAGATATAGCTAACGAGGGGACGAGGTGAGATGTCGAGACAGAGCTAACGAGGGGACGAGGTGAGATGTCAAGATATAGCTAACGAGGGGACGATGTGAGCTGTGGAGTAAAGCTAACGAAGGGACGAGGTGAACTATCGAGACAGAGCTAACGAAGGGACGAGGTGAGCTGTCGAGATATAGCTAACGGGGACGAGGTGAGCTGTCGAGATATAGCTAACGAGGGGACGAGGTGAGATGTCGAGACAGAGCTAACGAGGGGACGAGGTGAGATGTCGAGATATAGCTAACGAGGGGACGAGGTGAGCTGTCGAGATACAGCTAACGAGGGGACGAGGTGAGATGTCGAGACAGAGCTAACGAGGGGACGAGGTGAGCTGTCGAGATACAGCTAACGAGGGGACGAGGTGAACTATCGAGACAGGCTAACGAGGGACGAGGTGAGCTGTCGAGATATAGCTAACGAGGGGACGAGGTGAGCTGTCGAGATACAGCTAACGAGGGGACGAGGTGAGATGTCGAGACAGAGCTAACGAGGGGACGAGGTGAGATGTCGAGACAGAGCTAACGAGGGGACGAGGTGAGATGTCAAGATATAGCTAACGAGGGGACGAGGTGAGCTGTGGAGATAAAGCTAACGAAGGGACGAGGTGAACTGTCGAGACAGAGCTAACGAAGGGACGAGGTGAGCTGTCGAGACAGAGCTAACGAGGGGACGAGGTGAGCTGTCGAGATATAGCTAACGAGGGGACGAGGTGAGCTGTCGAGATATAGCTAACGAGGGGACGAGGTGAGATGTCGAGACAGGGCTAACGAGGGGACGAGGTGAGATGTCGAGATATAGCTAACGAGGGGACGAGGTGAGCTGTCGAGATATAGCTAACGAGGGGACGAGGTGAGCTGTCGAGATATAGCTAACGAGGGGTAGAGGTGAGATGTCGAGACAGGGCTAACGAGGGGACGAGGTGAGATGTCGAGATATAGCTAACGAGGGGACGAGGTGAGCTGTCGAGATATAGCTAACGAGGGGACGAGGTGAACTGTCGAGATATAGCTAACGAGGGGACGAGGTGAGATGTCGAGATATAGCTAACGAGGGGACGAGGTGAACTGTCGAGATATAGCTAACGAGGGACGAGGCGAGCTGTCGAGATATTGCTAACGAGGGGACGAGGTGAACTGTCGAGATATAGCTAACGAGGGGACGAGGCGAGCTGTCGAGATATAGCTAACGAGGGAACGAGGTGAGCTGTCGAGATAGAGCTAACGAGGGGACGAGGTGAGATGTCAAGATATAGCTAACGAGGGGACGAGGTGAGCTGTGGATTCGGCACTTATTCGATAGCTTACTTTTTAACCTTTCGACAGGTCTGTATTGTGATTGAAACGGAGAAACTTAACAACAGAATGTCAATTGAATCATTAAAATGTTAAGTCCTGTGGCTTAACTTTATAAATGATAATATTATATTAAACTATCCCAAATCCTGAAGATAGTGTCAACTTCTTTACTTGTTCAATTACAAAGTGTCAAGCAGGCTTGGACATAAGTAAATGTCCATGTGTCATGTTCACGTCGGGTTTGTGACAAATAACCTCCAATTGAGGCCATATCAAAATAATTTTCAATTCTAAGGGTCTTTTTGAAAAAAAGAAATTTATTTGTTTGCATGTGTGTTTTACGTCCCAGTTATATTCACAGATGTTCCGGTTGGTCACGCTTAACCGAGTTGTTAAAAGTCCAGTGGTTTGGCTGCACTCTTAATCCTCTCTATCTTTGTTAAGAAAACTTAGAATTTGCTTTATCATGCGGCGATAGCCAGGATTGATTGGTTGGATGGAGATAAGCGCCCAAGTCAAGAATATTTCACTTATATCGAGATGTCGCCAGCTATAGGCGAAGTGGAAGAAAGTGTGACCTTTACAGTGCGCCCAGGAGGGTTTTTAAATGTGACACGCCTGGCGTGATACGGGGCATGCGTTTCTAATGTCTCTTCCGAAAGAGATTGTGACTTTCATTTCTAAATGTCAAATAAATGGCACAAGAACAGTTACTACATATTTTCAAATCTTGTCGGGTCCCTGTCGGGATTCGAACTTACGATCTCGAACATACAAAGCAGGCGTTCAACTACTGTAATGCCAGTGGTCAAAAATTGAGGCGAATGAGCTTCTAAATGTCGATTACTTGGCAAAAGAACAATCACTACCTATTTACAAGTCTTGTTCAGACCGTGGTCGGTGTTCGAACCGACCACCTCACACATATGAAGCGAGCACTCAGCTACAGCAGTGGTCTAAATTGTTGAGGCTAGCGGGTCCAACCAACTGCAAATTATTTAGACATGGAGCTAGAGGGAACAAAAGATTTAAAACTGAAAAAATTGACATTATTGCCATAAACCACTTTTTTTAATTTAATAATACAATACATTCCAAAAGTGGTACATGACATTATCAATAGGTATGTTATCTTGCATTAATGATTTTATTAAAGACACCATTGTTAACACTAATTCAAAACCGAATTAAATTTCTTCGTATAACTAAATTATTGAGGCTGCATGGTGGTTCAAAGAAAAAAGGAAAAAGGTGAATACCAAGACTGACTTGGAGAAAGTTCTTTAAAGGGAATTGATTATTATTGTTGCTATCTAATGAATATGTTGTCATACACTGTTATATTTACATTTTGTCTGTTTTCTGTCTTCTACACAAGGTTTCAGAGCAATTGCGTTCATATTGGCTATGAACTGCAAGATCTACCTTGGTGACGTCACGGGAATTCCTGTCACAACAATCTGTCACGATCTGCTGTTCCATCAGCTGTTCCGTTAATCGAAAATCGTTATTGACATAGCGCGGAATTAAAATTTTCTAAAATGATTTTGAACCAAGAAAAAGAAAAGAAAATAGTTTTAAACGTAAATATAACAATTGAACTGTTTAGAAATGCGGTTCATAGTCGATATAAACGCAATTGATATGCAAGGCAAACTAATCATAACGCGCTAACGCGCGCTATTCAGTTTGCTTGCATATCAATTGCGTTCATATCGACTATGAACCGCATTTCTAAACAGTTCAATTGTTAAATATATACATATATGTGTGCCACCATACAACTTTATATTCAGTGTAAAATTCTATTATTGTATGCTTGTGGGATAAAATGAATTGATTTGAATTGAATTAGGCTGAGAGGGGACATCGGTGCCATGTCATTCACTCGACTATCAAGGGACGGAAAGAAATTGTCCATGATATAATTATGCTCTACACAGGGGAGTGAAAAAGGCTTACGCCAAGTAAGCCAATTGGGGCCTGAGTAACAACAAATTAAATAGGTATGGCCTTACACGATAAATCCGAGTATATCCGCCATAGGATCTCTGTCAGTGCCACTATGATCGATATGGTTTTAGTTAAATCGTGGCCAAATAAAAATATTAAATAAATGAAAAAATAAAAAGTTTATAAATCGATATCAATAAATCAATAAAAAGTCCCATTCTTTTATATGAATATTTATGAGTGAATAAACTTTCAATTAGATATGAACTTTTGATTATTATAGTGAAATAATTAAGATAAATTACTCTAATATGGTAATTCGAACATGATTCTAATACTTAGTTATTTATACTTTAAATTGTCGGTTAAAATTTCCAAAGTTTTGGGGCATGTTTGCCCTAGATTAACCACCACCATTCAGTCAAATTTTGTGAAAGGTTTGGTGATAAGACAACAGAGACACATGAAAGACACAAGGTCGTAGGTTCGATCCCCGGCCGGGTCTAACCCAATACTTGAAAGTGGGTAGTGACTGTTCGTTCGCCAAGCGCTCTGCATTACGAAATGAAAGTTACGGTTCTTTCGGATGGGAACTTAAAATAAACGAAGTCCCATGTCACGGTGGGCTTGACACGCTAAAGAACACTGCTGTATATTTCTGCACCTTCGCCTATAGCTGGCGACGTCTCGTGAAAGTGAAATATTCTTGACTGAGACGTTAAACACCATTACTCAACTCAACTCAACTCAACTCCAAACTGTGACGTTAAGTGAATTTGCAAAGCTACACAGAAGCTATTATTATAATAAGTATTTACATAGATATTTATACTCTGTCAGTAAATGTTGTTTTTCAAGTTTCGGGGATTGTGTGCCCTATATATACTGTATCTATATGGAATTTCATAATTTTAAAAATATGTGCAAAAGCTGATGCAAATGTCTTTTCATCCCTTCAGTGTTTTATTTGAGCAAGTAAGGTTAAAGTGCGTCGCTTTGTATTTACCCCTTCTGTAGCTCAGTTGGTAGAGTGTAAGGTCTGCGTGTGTATGCCGTGGGATCGAATCCCAGCCGAGGTATATGACTAAAACTTCCTTAAGAAGGGACTTAAGAAACCGATGCCCAGTGTAACAACATGCATTTACGATGTTATAGCTCCGGTATAGACCTGGCAAAAGTTTGACACTTAGTTGATGTAAGCGAGTCTAAGGTTGGTTGCCAACTGACCGAAATGTGAACGGCTAATGACCGAAAAAACTCCCGAGAGATAGATAGCAGCTACCAAAATATACTGTAAACGTATTTAATTTCGCGTGTATTTATTTTCGAGGTACAGTCAAACCTGTCTATAAAGTCCACCCAAGGGAACCAGAAAAAGTGGCCTTTATGGGCAGATGGCCATTATATGTACATGTTCAAAAGTATGAATAAAAAGCAATTAAGATAAAATTTTAATGGCCTTTATACACAGGTTGCCCTTATATAGAGGTGACCTTTAATACAGGTTTGGCTGTATATGAAATTTAGACATATCCACGTAGTTAAATTGTCACGTTTTTGAGATGCGCACTATAACACCATAAGCATACTATAATTTTCGCCAGGTATTAATTTTCGAGCCAAATAAACGGTCGCGAAATTAGCGAAAATTAGTACACCGCGGAAATGTAGCTGACTGGGGTCCAAGATGAGCCCCCGATTCGACACCAATGCAATAGTTTAGTGTTTAACTTTCGACAGGTCTGTAGCTCAGTTGATAGAGTGCTCGCTCCGTAAGTGGGAGGTTGTGGGTTCGAACTCCGGCCGTGTCTAACGCGTGTCACGGTGGGCTTGGCACAATAAAGAGCCCTGCTGTATAATGCCATCAGGGCAACGCACAGGCAAAATTTCTGCACTTTCGCCTATAGCTGGCAACGTCTCGAAATAAGTGAAATATTCTTGACTGGGACGTTAAACATCATTGCTCAACTCAACTCAATTCAACTTGACAGGTCTCTACTCTACCATGCCAAATCAAAGTAAATCACTTAAAACATGATCGGCATGGTTTTATACAAAGGTCAATAGCTATCTTAATTATGTTGGTTTAGTAAAAATAAACACACATGGCAGCAAAAGTGACCGCTATGGTATGAACTAAGTCAATGTACTTTCCTGAAGGTAATTTATTCCATTTTATATTTATATTTGTTTAAGGACTTGACTTTCAGTGAAATTACCAATCAAGCAAGTGAAGAACTAAAAATCGATAACTTTTGGGATTGCAAGAAGGTACAAGTATACGAGATCATTAGGTATTATAATGATGAACAGCAATCTTTTAAACCTCCGAATACATACATTTATCTATCATTAGACTAGTTTTTCTGTCCGATTTGACGAAATACAAGTTTTATCGAACACGCGTGATACAGAATCTTGCGGTGATACATTGGCGGTAAATTAAAGTACACGTGCACTTTAAGTCAAATTCTCATTGTGACTTCATTTGGGAATCTCCGATTTGTCAAACGTAAATAATGACGTCATTACTACAGAACGTTATGTCATAACATAGTTCAGTGTTATTCTTTGGTAAAATATATTTTTTTTTCATATAACATTTTGTTTTTTATTATTTTGAATAACCTAGTTAGATAAAAATGCGCGAATCGTAGTGATACGCCTACTAAACAAAGGACTCGACCTGATACGGAGGGTTGTAGATGTATGTATACACACTGTGTATATAATACGTATGTATTAAGATACACACATGTGTGCATGGTGTGTCTAAAACCACACATGTGTATTTTAAGCTTCAAATGCATGTATATCCAAAATCGTGTGTACTTCAACTATAACCAAATACGGGTTCAAACTACAACTATTGCCAAATACTGTGTCTTCAAATCCAAACATATCCAAATATACTTGTTTTTAGCTTCAACTATCACAAAATACGTTTTTTTCATCTACAATATATATTCATATATATTCATTTGTTAGTGTAAGTGTAATTTACATACACCATGTACTAGTAATATTTATTAAAATTTTGCAAATACTAAGATTTAAAAAAAAAAAAAAAAAAAAAAAAAAAAAAAAATCCATTGCATTTGACATATTTTATATGACGGTATGTACTTATCACCCCCCCCCCCCCCCCGTTTCTGGTTATGAAAAATAAGGTATACAGTGCAAACCTGTCGAAAGTTTAACACCGAGCTAACGAAACGGAATCGATATTCGGTTGCCAGGTGGTTAAAATATGGATAGCTAATGACCGTTAAACTGCCGAGAGATAGATAGCAGCTGCCGAAACTAGATAGATGCTGCCGAAAAGTTGTCGAGATATAGCTTGGTTGGTTGGTTGAATGTTGCTTAACGTCGCATCAGCAATTTTTCAGCTATTCGCGACGAGAACTATTTAATTAATCTCTATGGATTAATCTATGAACAATTTTGTGTATGCATGTGAAGTGCGAGTGTGTTGTATGGTCTGCCTTGTACTAGCGCGCACTCAGGGCGACTTTACCGTGCTAGCTCACAGAGTCAGTAGGCCGCAGACAAGCGTACCACTCCCCCAGTCCATTATACTGATACCAGGTGAATCAGTAAAGGCCAGCGGTAAGGAAAATTCACTTCTCCACATGTGGTCCGAGCGGGACTCGAACTCACAGCGGTGAGAGACCCTGGATTTGAAGACTGACGTCTTATCCATTAGGCCACCGCGCCCTCTCAAGATATAGCTAACGAGGGGCCAAGATGAGGTTCCGTTTCGGTACCAATTCGTTAGCTTCGTGTTAAATTTTCAACAGGTCTGTACTATCTGTCAACTATAAATAATGCATTTTAATTGCTTATTTGTAAACCGAGTCACAAAATTGAAATAAAATAATTATTAATCATAATTATACCATTACTTATCACCCATCAAGATTTTGATTAATTAATGAGTTAATTGAATTAGGATCATAAACTTTTACTGTTATTGGTTAAATATGGTATTCTGTACAGGCCTGTCAAAAGTTTAACACCAAGTTAACGTTTTGGTTCTAAAATCGGCATCTCAATTCTGTCCCTTTTTTACCACTGCGGTAGCTCAGTTAGTAGAGTGCTCGCTTCGTAAGTGGGAGGTCGTGGGTTCGAGCCCCGGCCGGGTCTGGCCCAAGACTTAAAAGTGGGTAGTGACTGTTCTTTCGCCAAGCACTCGGCATTACGAAATGAAAGTCACGGTTCTTTCGGATGGGAACTTAAAATAAACGATGTCCCGTGTCACGATGGGCTTGACACGCTAAAGAACCCTGCTGTATAATGCCATCAGCTCAACTCTTTCACGAGGTCCCATGTTACGGTGGGCTACCCTGATGTATAATGCCATTAGCTCAACACTTTCACGAGGTCCCGTGTTACGGTGGGCTACCCTGCTGTATAATGCCATCAGCTCAACTCTTTCACGAGGTCCCGTGTTACGGTGGGCTACCCTGCTGTATAATGCCATCAGCTCAATTCTTTCACGAGGTCCCGTGTTACGGTGGGCTACCCTGCTGTATAATGCCATCAGCTCAACTCTTTACCTTTATTTCGATAGCTGTTATCTATATTTCTGAAGACTTTTGGTCACTAGCTATCCATATCATGGCCACTTGGCAGCCGAGCTTCGATTCCTTTTCGTTAGCTAACTGTTAAACTTTAGACAGGTCTGTACTTCATTTATCAAGGGTGTACGTGTTTCTTGGTAAAAGTACAGATTCGGTGAATTAATTCAATGACTGATTACTACACGAACCGCTGGAAGAAAATATAACATAATTTAATTATCCAATCAAAATACAAAAGCCAACATATTTAACTAATTATGAACCGCTGGAAGAAAAATATCACCATATTTAATCATCCAATCAAAATACATAAGTCAACATATTTATCCAATGATAATTAACTTTTCATTAAACTCTGGAAGAAATTGTGTCAACATATTTATTCAATCAAAATTCTAAAGCCAACATATTTATCAAATGAGAATTCACTATTCATTAACCCCTGGAAGAAAATATATTAACATGTTTATCCAATCAAAGTTCAAAAGTTGATATATTTATCCAATCAAAATTCACTATTCGTGGAAATACCAAAGGCAAATGGGTCGTTTTAGTCATACGTAAGACACAGAGCCGGATAGATCTGTAACGACCGGAAATATTGATAAAAAGTATATTAATCATTCCGACAATCGTGTAGCGTGAAATATCTCACCTGTGTTATTACAACAATGCAAATAAACAATTTAATTAATAAGAATTTAATTAATGTCTTAGATTGATATTTCTTCTGCTATTTTTATTATAAGCGACTCGTCACGTTTGATTTTTTTCACATATGATTAATTATTTAAGCAGTAGTAATGCACATACATCGTATACGTCGCCCGTGGTCGCCTCAACGCGGTAGCTCAATTGGTAGAGTTTCGATCCGTATGTTGCAGGTCGTGGATTCGAACACATGTCAGCGACTGGCAAAGACTTGAAAATAGTTAGTCAACGTTTTTCGCCGAAAATTCAGATATGGAAGTCACGAGAATTTTCATAAGAGACCTTAAAAACCGATTCCCCGTGTCAAGACAGGTGCGCTACGTTAAAAACCCATCTTTGCACATTGCCCTGAGCGTCATAACTTTCCACTTCACCGATTTCTGGTGACGTCTAGTTATAAGTGAAATATCTTGACTGGTATGTTAACCCTATCCAATCAATATACCATTCTACCCGATAATACGCAATATTCGGAAGTTCGATTCATTGTTGCAACCATGTGATACGCTATGCTCAGAATTCAGATGCATCTCGCAAATTATATGCTACGTTATGTTCGATTCAGCTTGTCCCCATGAATAACATCAGCGTTACCTTTCAGTTACGTCAGAAATATTCCAATAGATTCTCTTGACCGAAGTGTTAGACTACGAAAAATCAATCTTTATTTAATTTTATTAGATGGATATAAAGAATATTTCACTGTCACAAACAGAGTGGTTTCCACAGTAGTAGGTATACATAAGTTTGTATTGGGGGTTGAGCTAGTCTGGGCGTAATAGCGATATATATGTAAACTGCCAGACTTTCTGGTCCGGATCTTTTAATCTTGTAGAAGAACAACAACTTTTCACCAGACGACTGGGTTAAATCCTCACCCGGGATACTCGCGGAGGAAGTGGATGATTTTTTTTGTGTGTTTCTTACCCCCTGTTACATTAGCGCCCCAAAAAAGCTACGGAGGGGTTGTCTGAGATTTTGAAGATAACAAATTAGGGGAGGGATTTTGAGACTGAGCTAGTCGCGGTGTGGTATTGTTGGTCCGAATCTTTTAGCTGTGTTGTTAAACGGGTTTGACCCTTAGCCGGGATTCTGGGTAAGGATGTGGATTCTGGTCAGATGTTTCCAACCCCACACTTTTACAAGTGACACAACCCAAGCAGAACTTGCACTCTCGGTCGCTTCGTGTAACAAAAACTGACACGCAACTTCCAGATGACACTAGGACCAAATTTTAGTAAGCCAACGTTATTTTTATGACAAGCATCTGCAAGGTGACACTAAAACAAATGTTAGGTAAGCAAGCATTGTTTTATGACAAGCAACTGCCTGATGACACTTGAAACAGATTTTTGATACGTCAACACTGTTTTTATGACAAGCAACCGTTAGATGACATCAGGAACAAATGTTAAGTAAGCCAACATTGTTTTTAATGACAAGTAACTTTCAGATGACACTAGGAACAAATGTTTGGTACGTCAACACTGTGTTTATGACAAGCAACCGTCAGATGACACCAGGAATTTTTTATGTAAGCCAACATTGTTTTTAATGACAAGCAATTGCCATATGACACTATAAACAAATTTTATGACAAGCAACTGCCAGATGACACCAGGAACACATTTTAGGTACGTCAACACTGTTTTTATGACAAGCAACTGCCAGATGACACCAAGAACACATTTTAGGTACGTTAACACTGTTTTTATGACAAGCAACTGTCAGATGACACCAGGAACAGTTTTTTGGTACGTCAACACTGATTTTAAGAACGAATACGTCAACATTGTTTTTATATTTGTACCAAAAATAGTTCATGTTTAGTTTAAAACTTTCCCGATCTTTCCTTAATTCTTACACAACACAGGTAGGTCGGTCTCATGTGTCTGGTATCAACTGACAATATCATTAATTATTTCAATACTTATTCGACCTATCCAATTATCAGACCACAGGGACGACAGGTCTGTTACGATTACGCTTGTCAATGAGGTTAGTTCAGTTATTATGAATGAAATTTAAAATTGACATGCTGACTTTCCCATTTTAAAAAATGGACTGGTCTAATTTGCATATTTAAATAAGAGGTCACACGTGCTGGTGAAATTGGTGAAACTAAATGATACCGTCAGTAGTTTGTGACACTGTAGGTAAAGGTAGATAATGAACCGATAGATATACAGTACGGACCTGTCGAAAATTTAACACAGAGCCGACGAAAAGGCGTCGAAACTCGGCTGTCGACTCGATGAGATATGGATATCGAGTGGCCGAAAACCTGCCGAGAAAAGATAGCATCTGCAGAGATTTAAATGTAGCCAACGAGGGGTCGAGATCAGCTGCCGATTCGGCACTAATTTGATAGCTGAGTGTTTAACTTTCGACAGGGATGTATTGTGTATGTATACCTACAAATAATGTTGACACGAATAAATGAATGAATGAAACGATTTATCGAAATCTAGGTCACGGATAAAATAAAACTCTTCAACGAAACACTCAATGAAATGCGATGTAAATGAAGGTCGGTAAGATTTATTATTTGACCTTTCAGGGAGCAGTATGACGTTAAAATACGGGTGTCTGAAAACTACAGTACAGACCTGTCAAAAGTTTAACATAGAAATTACGAAAATGAGCCAACCTTATGCTGCTAAATAGCTAAGATATGGATCGCCAGTGACAGAAAAAACTGCTTACAGATTGAAAACAGCTTTTGAAACGCTGTCAAGTTATAGCTCTCTAAGGACCTAGCTAGCTGTGTTGCCGATTCGGCACTAATTCGTTAGCTCAGTGTTAATATTTTGACAGGCGTGTACTGTGCTTATTAAATACACCAACCGGGATAAAATTGTCAATATTTGTTGTGGATTATATCTGAGTGTGTTTACTGTCATAAATACGTAAAGGTCTATGTTTTTGTCTCTTCTCAATGGGTTGGGTCTTGTATTATGCCATCCACTGGCTCGCCTTGTCCTGATGTCATGTCAAAATGTTTTTCTTCAAGAAACATTAAAAAAATATTTCGAGACCCAATTAAAAAAAAACTAGTTCGTGAAAATTTGTATCCCGCATGAAATGATGCAATCACTCAATTTTGATTAAACACGTAGCGGGTGTAGCTAGGTTTACAAACGGAAGTTGCTTACCCTTCCGCAGCAACTGGCCTCACATCCCTGGTAGAAGTGCACATGTTTAACCTAACTTGTCAGTTTCAAAGTTTCTACTTTGCTTCCGTGTTGTATTTCGGATATGGACTAGCACGTTTGTTTTTGATATATATAACATATAATATTGATATTTGATATATAACATAGTCTTTTCATGAATTCGTGATATTATACTCCGCGAAAAGCTCGGAAATTTGAAAACCGTGAGATATTGAACCCGTGAAATAACATTTACAGAAGAGTTAAGTTATTCGGACTGTTCCCCCTCTAGATCGTTACCTTCACCATTGAAGGAAGTTGTACGATGTAGTTCATAATTCAAATTGATGACCCAGGAATTTTGGAAAGGGGGGTCCATTATTACTTTCATGCGAAAGAATGATCAAGGAGGGTCCGATAATGTTTGAAATATAGGTTAAAATCCTGCAATTTCTAGCAATGAGATCACGTTCTACACACGCATACATAATATCATTGACAGAAAAAATGGGTGGGGGTGGGGGTTGGGGTGGGGGGTGGGCGGGTTGACCCGTCACTGAAATTGACATTTATCAGCAAGAACGCGCATATACAGGATGGGTTCTTTAATTAACCGTAAGTACATTTTATTATTTATTTGCAGAAACAATTCGGCTGTTGAGATAACCTTCTTTGAAATAAATGATTTCGTGAATGAAAATTACGCCACAACAATTGTGCGCGACAATTAGCATGATGTCATGAGGTGACGACGTGGGTACGTCAGTACAACAAAACAGCCATGGCTATATCGTTTCTTCACCATGGTTGGTTTTCTTCATGTTTCTGTAACCCAGTGATTTTTAATGTCAAGAAATGTGACGTCGATTTGTGTCTTTTTCATTTGTTTTAAGTTTTCGTCTCATTATTGTTTGCATAAAACGTATATGCATTGAAAAAAGACACAAAACGACGTCACAATTCTAGACATTAAAAATCACTGGGTTATATTTCATATTTAATGCATGTCGTGAATAATACAATTCTTAAATAGCACAAGGCATATATACAGCCTTGTACTAACTAAGAGTGAAGTAATGGGATTTATGTTCCAGTGAAGATTCTTTCACTTATATCGAGGACGGAGGAGGAAGCCGGAGTGACCGTAAAAACTTCTACCTACAGCAAACGATCTGACTTTCACACTGCCGTATAATGCCACACAGTCAAAATTTCTGCACCTTTGTCTATACATGTACCTGGCGACGTCTCGGTATAAGTGAAATAATCTTGACTGGAACGCTAAACACCATTACTCGACTCAACTCACGTTGTGTTTATTTCGTCTACATAATGAAAACAAATATGTGTCTTGTGTATGTTTATAATAAATTTCGATTCTTAACACTACTAATGTATTCAGCGGATACTGTAAACCTGTTTAATTTCGCATGTATTTATTTTCGCGATATAGGAAATATAGTCCACATTGTTTTTTGCGTGTTTTATATGGCACTAACATAATAAGCATAATATTATTTTCGCTCCATATTAATTTTCGCGCAAAACAAACGACCGCTAAATAAGCGAAAAATAGTACACCACGAGAATAAACATAAATATTCCCAAATGAAAGGTCAAGCAGACAGGTCAGTGTTGTTTGTCTACATGTATGATTTATTTTGACTTACATAAGTTTTACTCACACACAGATATCTGAGAGGAGATTTGAGTATTTTCATCCTTATATATATCTTAAAAAACTTTCCTATACACAAACTTACTACTACAGTGAGTCATGTTAAACCGCTGTCTGAAGGAGGTTTAGAAAGTGATACAAGTACCTCGAGAGTAATTCTGGGATCGAACGAAGTAAGCCGGGCTCGGTGCTGTCTGAAGGAGGCGAACAAGGTGAAACAAGTACCTCGAGACTAATTCTGGGATTGAACGAAGTAGGTCGGATTCGGTGCTGTCTGAAGGAGGTTTACAAAGTGAAACAAGTTCTGGGATTGAACGAAGTAGGCCGGGTTCGGTGCTGTCTGGAGGAGGTCTACAAAATGAACAAGTACTTCGAGAGTAATTCTGAGATCGAACGAAGTAGGCCGGGTTCACTTTTGCGAATATTCCGAAATTACAAAAACAACAACGGATTTTGTTGAGCGGAGTCCCCAAATCAATATAGGATCATCTTTCGGAGAAAAAAACTATTTAGAAAGTCAGAAAACATGTTCTCCTGCTCTCTGGTCAGATAAATTGATCCCTTGTACCCAAAAAGGACGATAATGTTGTATTCGCTGATCCATTATATCACTGGGGGCGAAGTTAATTAATATCCAATTTATTTTGCTCCAACACTTCCAAAAATCTCTCTAGCATGTCCATAAAGGCCACCCAAGGGAACCAATAAAAGTGGCCTTTATGGGCAGGTGGCCTTTGTATACAGGTTCAAATAATATGGATAAAGAACAATTAATTTTACTGGCCTTTATAAACAGGTGACCCTATTATACAGCTGGCCTTTAAGGCAAGTTGGACTGTAGTTTCACTCTTTATTTTAACGACATTAAAGAAACACAGACACTCTTCTTTAAATGACATTCCAGTACCTTACCAAATAACATACACAAGTTGTTCATTCGTGGAACCATCTGTGCACTCATCAGCTACAAATGCTGTGACTGTTGTATGCGTTCAGATATTTTCGTTTACTACTTGCACTGCACATACACTCCAACCTACCTTAAAGACAACCTCTATATAAGGGTTACCTGCTTATAATGGCCAATAGAATTGTATCCCAATTGTTCTTTTTTCATATTGTTTGAACCTGTATAGGACGACCACCTATCCATTAAGGCCACTTATACTGGTTCCTTTGGTTGGCCTTTATAGACAGGTTTGACAGTATATAAGGACCACCTGCCCATAAAAACCACTTTCACTGGTTCCTTTGGTTGGCCTTTATAGACAGGTTTGACTCTATATAAGGACCACCTGCCCATAAAGGCCACTTATACTGGTTCCCTTGGGTGGCCTTTATAGACAGGTTTGACTGTATGTATATTAATTAGTTCGTTTTTTAATTTCAAGAGATTATTATGGTTATCAAAGTGATCATTGAGAACGACATCCTTTTGCTGAGTAAAGTAACCGAGAAAAACAATATTCTGCCTCGATAATTCGGCTAACAATATGGCGGGTGTTTGTGACGCCAATCTTGTGAGTAGCAGAATTTTTTGAAAGAATTATAACCTTGGTGAACATATATACAATGCAGTTTGCCCGAAATACATTAAAATGAAATATTAACAAAGATGTTTGTAACAAATAAAATTCAACAACATGTTATTCCCGACATTTCTATAGGTTTACTCACGCTATTTTACGTCATTGAACTTATTTCAATCCGCATCGAAATGTAGTGCAAAAGTAAGTCGGAGACATTTATTGTTGCTATTTGACTTTCATTGATAAATATTACGTGATTCATAATTGAAAATTGCAAAATTTTCTTAGATCGGCTTTGAAATGGTATGTGACTAATAAGTGCAGAACTGTCATTAGTTTAACAAAAATATAACAAATCGTGAGGAGCTCATTTTGGCCCTCGTGAACTGTATCTTTTCTGCAGTTCCCATCTATCACGCAACAGAGTTTCGGCCACTAGTTATTAATACAGTCAAAAGTGCCTGAAATGTCACCTCTATATAAAGGTCATCTCTTTATAAAGAAACCTCTATATAAGGGCCACCTGCCCATAAAGGCTACATCTATAAAAGGGTCACCTGCTTATAAAGGTCAATAAAATTTTATCCCAATTGCTCGCTATTCATATTTTTGAACCTGTATAAAAGGACAACCTGGCTATTAAGGCCCTTTTACTGGTTCCCTTGGATGGCCTTTATAGACAGGTTTTGTCTGTATCTCGACCACTTAGCCGCCGGGTTTGGCTCCAATTCGTTAGTGCAATGTTTAACTTTCGACAGGTCTGTACTATATCACACGGCAACATTTCGGTTACTAGAAACCCAAATCTCGACCACTTAGCCGCCGGGTTCGGCTCAATTTCGTTAGTGCAGTGTTAAAATTTCGACAGGTCTGTACCGTGTAAACAAAGCCATAATGAACTTATTGAGTGTTGAAGTGATTCAATGTTAAAGAATTATATTATTTATTGATCAAAAAGACTTTTATAGGTAATTAATTAAGACAAACGACTTCAAGAATTTATTCGGTCAGCAACACACAATACAGACCTGTCTAAAGTTTAACACTAAGCTAGCGATTTTTTGAGATTTGGCATTTCATTTCGACCCATCTTGGCATCTGCTATCAGAAACATACAGGACGGACCTGTTAAAAGTTTAACACTTGGCTAACGAATTAGTGCCGAATGACGGCTTATCTCAGCACCTCGTTTTTTAAACAGTGTAGTCCTGTCGAAAGAACCAACTAATGCCGACTCGACGGCTCATCTCGTGTTCTCGTTTTTAACAGTATAGTCCTGTCGACAGTTTAACGCTAATCTAACGAATAAATGCTGAATGACGGCTCATCTCGGCTCCCACATTAGCTATACAGTACAGACCTGTCGTAAGTTTAACACTTAGCTAAGAAATTAATAGCGACTCAACGGCTCATCTCGGCTCCTCAGTAATTACAGTACAGACCTGTCGAAAGTTTAACACTAAGCTTAAGAATTATTGTCGACTCTACAGCTGATAACGTCTCATCGTTACTACAGTACAGTCAAAAGTTTGACATCAAGCTAACGAATTAATACTGAATCGACATGTAATCTTGGCTCAACGTTAGCTATACATATCAGCATGCAGCCGCTATTTAACTCTTGTCAGTTTTTCTGGTAATGGCTACACTCAGCAGCTGTACGCCGACTCCTTTCCGAATACAATTCAAAAGCTGGAAAATTTAGTTAAACACGCCAACTTTTAATAATGAGACCGGGTGCTCCGGAAGTGTAATTATCCCTGTTTACATAAACAACATTGACTCGTTTTCTTAACCTTTAATTTAAATTTTTATCACGAAACATTAGATTTATGTATATGAAACAAAATAATGTTTGTTAACATTATTGTGATGTCTCTGTGGTTCAGGTTTGTCCTGGATATCCCATAGTTTGATGTCTCTGTGGTTCAGGTTTGTCCTGGAGATCCCATAGTTTGATGTCTCTGTGGTTCAGGTTAGTCCTGGATATCCCATAGTTTGATGTCTCTGTGGTTCAGGTTTGTCCTGGATATCCCATAGTTTGATGTCTCTGTGGTTCAGGTTTGTTGGTCCTGGATATCCCATAGTTTGATGTCTCTGTGGTTCAGGTTTGTCCTGGATATCCCATAGTTTGATGTCTCTGTGGTTCAGGTTTGTCCTGGATATCCCATAGTTTGATGTCTCTGTGGTTCAGGTTAGTCCTGGATATCCCATAGTTTGATGTCTCTGTGGTTCAGGTTGTCCTGGATATCCCATAGTTTGATGTCTCTGTGGTTCAGGTTTGTCCTGGATATCCCATAGTTTGATGTCTCTGTGGTTCAGGTTTGTCCTGGATATCCCATAGTTTAATGTCTCTGTAGTTTAGGTTTGTCCTGGATATCCCATAGTTTGATGTCTCTGTGGTTCAGGTTTGTCATGGATATCCCATAGTTTGATGTCTCTGTGGTTCAGGTTTGTCCTGGATATCCCATAGTTTGATGTCTCTGTGGTTCAGGTTTGTCCTGGATATCCCATAGTTTGATGTCTCTGTGGTTCAGGTTTATCTTGGATATCCCATAGTTTGATGTCTCTGTGGTTCAGGTTTGTCCTGGATATCCCATAGTTTGATGTCTCTGTGGTTCAGGTTTGTCCTGGATATCCCATAGTTTGATGTCTCTGTGGTTTAGGTTTGTCCTGGATATCCCATAGTTTGATGTCTCTGTGGTTAGTTCAATGTTAAAGTACAATCCAAAATCAAAGTAAAAAGTTTAGAACTGACAAATCAAGTTTAACACGTGAACTTCCACTATACCAATTCATGTCCAAATCACAATCCAAAAGCAAAGTTAAAACTGAGAAACTTGTCAGACAAATAATTATAAACACGTGAACTTCCATCAGGGAAGCGAGGTTAGGTACTCCGGAAGGGATTTAGCTAACAATAACCGCCATGCGTGAACTCGAAATTCAGAATGAAAAGTACAAGTCGGTTTAATACGGTGGCACCGTTGATGACATGGTGACACAGTAGGGTTGTGAAAAGATGGCACCGTTAATGATATGGTGATCAGTAGGGTTGCGATAGGATGACACGGTTGATGGTTTGGTGACACAGCAGGGTTGTGATAGGATGACACGGTTAATGATTTGGTGACACAGTAGGCTTGTGAAAAGATGGCACCGTTAATGATATGGTGATCAGTAGGGTTATATTCAGATGCTAATACCGTTATTAAACGGATAGATTTTATTTCACTGACGGTATCAGTTTATTTTTTAAAAATTTTGTTCAAACATGTCAGATTTGTTGGCAAAAAGCCAGTATGTGTATCTAATCTGGCACAATACAAGTATTATTCCGTTTGTCGTGACATTTCCTCTACTAAGTCAAGGATCAGACGATGTGTAATTTATACACACAGAGACAATATTGATAGGTACAAAGTAGCTAACCGTTAGTAAACATCTCGCATCAGGGACCCACTCCAAAATCAAGGGTTTGAGATATAAATGATATGATAAGTGTATTATCAATGTATTACTTAATTTAGATTTTTGACAGCAGATACATTACAGACCTATCCAAAGTTTAACACTAAGCTAATAAGCTAGTGCTAAATCGGCAGCTCATGTCAGTCCCTCGTTATCTATATATCGGCAGCTTTTCGGCAGCTGCTATCTATCTCTCGACAACTTTCGGTAACTGCTATCTATCTCTCGACAACTCTCGGCAGCTGATTTTATCTCTCGACAACTTTCGGTAACTGCAATCTACATCTCGACAGCTTTCGGTAGCCGCTATCTACATCTCGACAGCTTTCGGTAGCCGCTATCTACATCTCGATAACGATCGGCAGCTGCTATCTACATCTCGACAACTTTCGGCAGCTGCTATCTACATCTCGATAACGATCGGCAGCTGCTATCTACATATCGACAACTTTCGGCAGCTGCTATCTACATCTCGATAACGATCGGCAGCTGCTATCTACATCTCGACAACTTTCGGCAGCTGCTATCTACATCTCGACAACTTTCGGTAACTGCAATCTACATCTCGATAACGATCGGCAGCTGCTATCTACATCTCGACAACTTTCGGCAGCTGCTATCTACATCTCGACAACTTTCGGCAGCTGTTATCTACATCTCGACAACTTTCGGCAGCTGCTATCTACATCTCGACAACTTTCGGCAGCTGCTATCTACATCTCGACAACTTTCGGCAGCTGCTATCTACATCTCGACAACTTTCGGCAGCTGTTATCTACATCTCGACAACTTTCGGCAGCTGCTATCTACATCTCGACAACTTTCGGCAGCTGTTATCTACATCTCGACAACTTTCGGCAGCTGTTATCTACATCTCGACAACTTTCGGCAGCTGCTATCTACATCTCGACAACTTTCGGCAGCTGCTATCTACATCTCGACAACTTTCGGCAGCTGCTATCTACATCTCGATAACGATCGGCAGCTGCTATCTACATCTCGACAACTTTCGGTAACTGCTATCTACATCTCGATAACGATCGGCAGCTGCTATCTACATCTCGACAACTTTCGGCAGCTGCTATCTACATCTCGACAACTTTCGGCAGCTGCTATCTACATCTCGACAACTTTCGGCAGCTGTTATCTACATCTCGACAACTTTCGGCAGCTGTTATCTATATCTTGGCAGCTGCTATCTACCTCTTGGCATTTTTAGTCACTAGCTACCCATATCGGTAACCGAGTTTCGAAGCCTTTCCGTCAGCTTAGTGTTAAACTTTCGACAGGACTGTAATGTACCTCTTAGCTTTTCTATACTCCGATCAACTGCCTGCTCATAAATATATTTTGTTTAAGATAAATGACTTAAAGTCACATTTAGGAGGTAAAGTAACGGAAGACACAAAATTGTAACTGAACATAATACAGTTACTTAGCAACGACCAACGTAACCAAGAACACGGAGTCCAAAACATGGCAACACCAAATGAAACCAAGAACATAGAATCATTTACTAGGCAACAAGGAACCCAACCAAAAGCACGGAATAGACCAAGACAATTATAGAAACTGTAAGATGAATAAATGGCAGAAAATTGTAACTCAACACAACACACAACAAACAACGCAACCGAGAACACGAAATAATAATAGAAACAGCCAAATTAAAAAATGACAGAAAAATTCAACACAACAGCCAACGCAACTAAAACATGAAAACATTTACTTGACAGGAACCACCGCAACAAAGAACATGGAAACATTTATTTGACAACAACTAACTCAACCAAGAACATGTAAACATTTACTTGACAACAGTCAACACAACCAAGAACATGGAACCATTTACTTGACAACAGCCAACGGAACCAAGAACATTGAAACATTTACTTGACAACAGCCAACTCAACCAAGAACATAGAAACCTTTACTTGACAACAGACAACTCAACCAAGAACATGGAAACATTTACTTGACAACAGCCAACTCAACCAAGAACACGGAAACATTTACTTGACAACAGACAACTCAACCAAGAACATGGAAACATTTACTTGACAACAGCCAACTCAACCAAGAACACGGAAACATTTACTTGACAACAGCCAACTCAACCAAGAACATGGAAACATTTACTTGACAACAGCCAACGCAACCAAGAACATGGAAACATTTACTTGACAACAGACAACGGAACCAAGAACATGTAAACATTTACTTGACAACAGCCAACTCAACCAAAAACACGGAAACATTAACTTGACAACAGCCAACGCAACCAAGAACATGGAAACATTTACTTGACAACAGCCAACGCAACCAAGAACATGGAAACATTTACTTGACAACAGCCAACGGAACCAAGAACATGGAAACATTTACTTGACAACAGACAACTCAACCAAGAACATGGAAACATTTACTTGACAACAGCCAACTCAACCAAGAACATGGAAACATTTACTTGACAACAGCCAACTCAACCAAGAACATGGAAACATTTACTTGACAACAGCCAACTCAACCAAGAACACGGAAACATTAACTTGACAACAGCCAACTCAACCAAGAACACGGAAACATTAACTTGACAACAGCCAACTCAACCAAGAACATGGAAACATTTACTTGACAACAGCCAACTCAACCAAGAACATGGAAACATTTACTTGACAACAGCCAACTCAACCAAAAACACGGAAACATTAACTTGACAACAGCCAACGCAACCAAGAACATGGAAACATTTACTTGACAACAGCCAACTCAACCAAAAACACGGAAACATTAACTTGACAACAGCCAACTCAACCAAGAACACGGAAACATTTACTTGACAACAGCCAACTCAACCAAAAACACGGAAACATTAACTTGACAACAGCCAACGCAACCAAGAACATGGAAACATTTACTTGACAACAGCCAACTCAACCAAGAACATGTAAACATTTACTTGACAACAGCCAACTTAACCAAAAACACGGAAACATTAACTTGACAACAGCCAACGCAACCAAGAACATGGAAACATTTACTTGACAACAGCCAACGCAACCAAGAACATGGAAACATTTACTTGACAACAGCCAACTCAACCAAAAACACGGAAACATTAACTTGACAACAGCCAACTCAACCAAAAACACGGAAACATTAACTTGACAACAGCCAACTCAACCAAAAACACGGAAACATTAACTTGACAACAGCCAACTCAACCAAGAACACGGAAACATTAACTTGACAACAGCCAACGCAACCAAGAACATGGAAACATTTACTTGACAACAGCCAACTCAACCAAGAACACGGAAACATTAACTTGACAACAGCCAACTCAACCAAGAACACGGAAACATTTACTTGACAACAGCCAACTCAACCAAGAACATGGAAACATTAACTTGA